>JALQPE010000176.1:0-352347 GCA_030407315.1 Asparagopsis taxiformis
TTCGTTTACGAATTCCCAACCGAGAATGGCGAGTTCGATGTCGACCTCATCTTTGCCGAAATCTATCCTCCCGCTCAAGAGGTGGGCAAGCGAATCTTCGACGTCTCCGTCGAGGACGGCCTTCAGCTCAAGAACTTTGACGTCTTCGAGGAGGCCGGCAAGGATAATGAGATCACAAAATCCTTCAAAGCCGTCTCCGTTGAAGACGGCTCGCTTTCGATCGCTTTTATACCCGGCCCTATGCAGAATCCTATGGTCTCCGCCATTGTAATTAGCAAGACCGACGGTTCCGATATTCCAATTGATAATGTCTCCACCGGCGAGGGCCTCGGCAATAATAGTGAAAACACTGGCGACTTTGATCATCAATCGCATGCTGTTGCGGGCGGCCCCTACGTTGAGACCGATTTCAATAATGATGGCAAGATCGATATCGAATTGGATGGAACACTATCTCATTCTCATTATAACAACCCGGACACAGGCGACAGCGGTCGCATCGTGTCGTACGAATGGAAAGTTGGTAGCGACATTATCAGCACCGATCCAATCTTCATTGGCACCTTCTCTGTTGGTGTTACAGAGGTTACTCTCACCGTGAAGGACCAAACCGGTGACACAGCTACCGCCGTTACAGAAGTCAAGGCTCTGCCTTCTACAGCCGGTGGTGCCTATTGCTACTACTATGAAGATGTCGCTACACTTCCAGGAAACATTCAAGTCGGTCCCAAGCCGCTTGAAGGTCATGCCAGCAACATTATCGATTTCGACGACGATGAATTCCCCTTCACCTTTAGTAATGACGACAGATGGGGTGCGCGCTGTCTCACAGATTTCAACAGCATCCAGACCGGCTCATACACGTTTACAGTCTCATACATCGGCGAAGGCGCCGCCTTGTACGTGAAAGGTGTCAGGAAAGCCGTTGGCGGCGAAAGTCCGCCGTCTAGTCCGAGAAACATTACTGCCACCGTCACGCTCGGCATCGGTGCCATCCCAATCCAGATTTTGTATTACAAGAACGGTCAGAACAGCGGTCTATCTCTACTTGTGAATGATTTAGTTGCCACTCCGTCCCTTCTCGGCTTCAAGTCATCTTCCATTGTTCCCACTATCTCGTCTATTAGCAGCAAGCAAGTTAATCCACAAGGCGGCGGTCAGCTTCAGATCATTGGCACCGGTTTCTTCAACGGAATTGAAGTTTCGATCGGAGATGCAGTACCGAAATTTACCAAGATTTCATCCACCGAACTTGTTATCAACGGTGTCCCCTCATCAGAGGAAGCGGGCGGTACTAGTGTCAATATAATCGTTAAGAACAGAGCTGGTGTCTCTAATTCGTTTGAACTCTCCTACGTGGATAATGGCGCAAAGGGAGTATCCTGGGATCAGACTCATTTCAAGAATAGTGACGGCACCAAGTTGGCCATTTCTCAGGTGTCTGCTATCACTGTTGGACCTGATGCTAAATATTATGTAGGGTCTCTGGCAGGATTTGTGACACGACTCTCCGTTGGAAAGGACTTGATTGTGAACGACAAGTGCAGTTCTCCTAGTCTTGGAAAGGGCAGAGCGATTCTAGGCATGGCATTCAATCCGGAGTCAACAAATTTGCGATTATATGTAAGCACTAACTCATTGTACTGGGGCTTTGGTGGTCCGCTAGCCAACGAGCCCGATGGTTGGGCTAATGGGAAAATTGAATCATTGACGGGCGGATGCGACTGCTTGTGCTATGAAGGAGAGGTCGTAACAGGTCTTCCAGTTTCGAATCACGATCATGGAATTAGTTCGCTATTGTTTGTGGATGGAGACTTGCTGTTCTCTGTTGGTGGAACGACCAACGCTGGGCATAATACACCGGGCAACAAGCTGGGCGGCATTCCAGAGAGTCCATTCTCCGCCGCAATAGTCGTTGCGAGGCTTTCTCTCGGATCTGCGTTTGACGGGAGGATTATTTACGACCAGTATTCCAATCCGGAAACGGCAAAACAGATTAGTGGCGACGTCGACGTCTACGCGTCTGGTTTCCGAAACTGCTTTGGTGTAACGCAACACACCAACGGGCAGATTTGGAGCACTGACAATGGTGGCAATTTCAACTATGGTGACATTAGTACAACGTGTTCGACTCATGTGACATTCACTAACAAACAGCCAGATGAGATTAATCTGGTAGAGGAGGGCAAGTACTACGGACATCCAAACCGGAATCGTGGAGGAGGGCAATGCGTTTTCGGCGCGGGTGAACCTCCGAAAGCTACGGTGCCGAGTTCGACAAACGGAGTGATTGAGTATACATCGAATGCGTTCTCAGGGTCGTTGAAGTCGAATTTAGTGTTTTCCAAGTATGCAGCTTCCGGGTCGGGGTTGACCTGGAGCTCGGAAATTAAGGAAGACGGCAGCCTCAACTTGATCCGGATGACGGAATATTCTGGATTGTCAATAGTGAATGGAGTGCACGGTGAAATTGTAATGCCGCGTGTACAGCAAGGCTTCATTGCAGTGTTGAAACCCAAGTATAGCGTTCCATCAGGTCCAATGGTGATTGCAGTTACGCCACGGCGGGCAAAGGCTGGCGCCACCGTATTTATCTCTGGCGAAAACTTCAGTGCTGGACTGCAGGTGGCGTTTGGAACGACTGCTGCATCTGGAATCACTGGCGTAACCGATACAGGCTTCTTCTGCACGGTGCCGCCGGGTTCTGGAAAGGTATCAGTTGTGGTGACGGTGGGAGCATTGTCATCACCAGTAATTGCTGGATTTGATTTCATCTATGTGTAGCCCAAGCGTGTGTGATGAGAGCTGCGGCTGAATGCAACCGGTTTAGTCGCAACCGTGTATACTTGTTCAACATTTGCAACCCCTCGTTTTTCTATCTTTAACTGTCCTCGAAACTTACGTAGAATGAAACTATTTCGCAGGATCTTTCTCGTAAAATGAATCAAGTCTCCGTTTCTCGGTGCTATCAAATTGTTGTTGTTGTAAGCTAGCAGACAGTGGTAGTCGTATGAAGCAACTGTCGGAGCATAAGAAAGACAGATTTACAAATTTATGAGCACGAGAACGACGATGAGCGAACACTTATTTGTTTGTATCTACCTACAACAGGATCTAAAAGTGAGATAACGGGTACAGTACACGAGTTATGTCGGGACAAGAGGACTTGCTCGGGCTTGGCTGGGCTGGCAGGGTTGATGATTGTTTCAGCTGGCACGAGAGAAATTAGCATATTAAAACCGGGTGACGAACGAGGCAAAGAGAGGCGCGCGCAACAAGGCACGGCTGGGCGGCAGCGACTGTAGAATGCAGTCGGAAAGGCGGAGTTGTGCACGTCAGACGGCGTTTGGTGTAGCGACGGCGGAGCTGAGCAGAAACTCGGTTTGAAGGCATATCTTGAGACAGGGGTGTACAAAGATTGACAGGTGAGAAAGGCTGGCAGCGGCACACAGGGTTAAATACAGGTGTGTTGGGAGTAGTACAATGGGGTGGGCGGGTGGTATGAGTGCGGGTGCCTGCCAATATAAACAGCAAGAAGTTGGAGGCAACAAATATGATGTGCAACGCGAAGCGTGGAATAATGTTGATAGATTGGGATTAGTCGCTAGCGGCGGGGCCGGTGCGACGCGCGATATGGCGAAGAAACTTTGTGATGACTTCGTTCTCGTTGACCTTTGTCTTTTCAAAGTGGCGTCCAACAGCGCTGATGAGTTCATCTCTCGGGCAATCCACAGGAATGTTGAGATTGTAAAAGGATCGATATTTCCTCAACGAGCTCTCATTCAAGCGCGAAATGTTTGCATAAGGCGGTGGAAGCGGTTTATGCTGCTGCTGTTCATGTCTGACCAATTTGGGAGTCTTTTTGGAGCGCTTCTTCAACACGGCGGTTTGCAATACGGGGGGGTGTTGCATTGGACGGTCGTCGTGGTGGTCGCGTCGCTCGAGACGAGGGAGTGTGGATAGGGGCGGTTGGTCGGCGGGGTACTGTATAACGGCGAGAGCGTTTCGTTGAACGCGGACGAGTCCGCCATCGTCGAGTTGCACTTCATGCCAGCCGCCGAGTGTTTGGGCGGTGCGGACGGAGCCGGAGCGACCGATGAGATCCCATTTGGTGCGGTTATTGCCGGCGATGCGCACGGTGGTTCCGCGCGGGAGGACGGCGTCCGAGGCGGGCGCGCGCGGGGTGGCGGCGCGCGGGGAATGCGGGGCGAGACGCGGGTTGGAATGGGTGGTCTGGGTGGGCGTCGTCGACGTCGTCTGCGGCGGGGAGGGTATTTGCGGCGGATTGGGACTGGGCGGCGCGGTGGAGGTCGACACCACGGGCGGTTGAGGAGCGTGGTGGGTCGTAGGGATGGTGGTCTGGGTGGAGGAAGTCGCGGTCGGGATTGATAGTGGCGGGGGCTGTGGTGGGTTGGGACGGGTCGCGGCGGAAGGGGTGGATGGAGCGCTCATTTTTGCATTGGGACGATGATGATGATGATGGTGGGGTGGTGGTGGTGCGTTATAGAAAAAACGGCTGCGAAATGTTGATGTTGTAGACTCCACAAGGTAATGAATGAGACCAGCGAAGCGCCGTTTTGAGTCCAATTGCATGCCGCCTGTGGTTGGCTGCTTGGCGTGGGTGGCTGTGCTGCGTGAAATATGGCAATGAGGCAATGCAATGACTATTATCATATTTCTACCTACCAGTTGGGCCTCTATCCTATCCTACCGAGGCCTCCAGCTTGACGCGGCTCAACATGCGCCAAACTCGCCCATTCGTTCAACAATGCGCGCTTCCATTCCTCCCAGTCGGTGATCGCCTCCCACCATCACCTCGATTTCACCGCCGCTCGCTTCACACACCTTTCTCCCATCCTCGACTCGGATCGTTTCGTCCATGTCCCCGTGAATTGTCAGCACGCCCACTTGCTTGTCAATCCCACCCACAATCTTTTCCATGTCAATGCTAAATCTCTCCTCCAAATCCGATCGTGCCACCACATATTCTTCTCCATTACCTCCACTCACCACCAATTGTCCCGCTAAAATCTTCTCCACGCCCTTGTCCCCGAAACGCTCCACTACACCCCGTCGCATGTCGAATCGTCCCGCCACATTCACCACCAATTTCACATCCCCATACTTGTACGCGTACATCAGTACAACATTGCCGCCCTTGCTGTGTCCCACAATACTTCGCACCTCGATGCCCAGTCCCCTTACGTGTTCGATCACTGCGCGCAAATCTTCAACCTCGTCCCAGTAGCCCGCGTACCGAAATCGTCCCCCAGATTCCCCATTGCCACTGAAATCAAATCGCACACTCGTTCCGCTCATCCCCTCGGCCAGTCGCGTCATCAACTGCCCACGCTTGCTACTCTGAAATCCATGGCAAAGAATCGTCGCCGCACTATCCCCGCTCTTCGGTGAGCGAATCAGCACCGACAGATCAATTCCACGTGCATTGCGTACATTTCCAACAATCCTCTCCGAATGACTCATCCTCGCCACTCGACAAACTGCTCCACGATCGCTCCGTCGTAATTGAACAATACCAACACCTCGGTGAACAACAAAACACTCGCCCTTCATCGTCTGCATCGTGCTGTAAGCTGCGCCTGCCAGATTTCACTCCAAAATTAATATCTCTCATCACTGTACCGTACCACCGACTCCATCAATCCCAAACGTCCCTTCCTCTCCCATCATTGCCACATGACGACAACGACAGCCTTTCTAACTCTCCAACCATCGTTCTCTTCATCCTCCGCGAGCCCACTCGCCCCCCAGCTCACCCCAGACCCCCGACCAGTGTGCAAACACCCAATCGTCCATCCCAAATTCCAAACCCTGCCCTCGTTCAAAACACCCATTCCATCTTGCCCGTCGTCGCATGCTCCCAATCCGTGCAAACACCCTATGACAATCTCCTTCGTGAACTCTACAGACTCGCAACCTCTTCAGGTGCCATGGGCCGTGGCATACGCGCCTGCCTTCATGCCTTCTATCGCCGCGCCGCCTTCGTAGTCGCCTCCGCCAGATCCAAACCTATCAAACCAGATAAACTGTATGTGGAAATTGGCCCCGCTTACGTTCTCGCAACCGCTCGCATCGCCATGAAGAGAGAGTCGGTTACCCGCTATGCGGTCGAGCAGCGTGCATGGCCTGCATTGAGAAACCTCTTCGATTGGGAGGAGACCACGTCGTACGATGCACGTGCCCGTGGCGCCTTGTTGAGACATTTAAAGGATGGAGGAAGATTCGGAAGGCATGTCTTTCTCTCATACCAAGCTCTCTCGTGCATTATGCAGGTGGCTGAGGATCTAGTAGAAACAGCACAACACATTGATTATGACACCCCTACTTCTGACTCATCTCAGGATCTCACAACTCCATGGGCCGCTTCCGAAGTTGAGGCAATTATTGAACTGCGCAGAAGGCCAATACCTGGCATTCGAACCGTTTCTGCCAGATGCCCTCGCCATGCCGCCCATGCCAATGGCGATCGCAAACCGTCCCTCATGCTATGGATGAATGCTGACGGTATCACTGGTGGTGCAATGTGTCCCGTTTGTCTCGACTATGACTCAGTCACTCATCGATCATCAGATACCTCATCACCTTCCCCATTGCGAAACGTCACATGGCGTGTACACTATCTCCCCAATAATACCGCTGTATTATGCACGCCCCAGAAGCGTGTGCGATCGCCTGCGCAAATCCAGGAAGCAATGGCCGAATGCAGACTGCATAACGCCCCGGATGAAAGCGACGCCACTGATCAAAATGCCTCCCTCTCCAGTCCCGTCGATGCAACATCGCAGGGTAAGGAGACTGCAAAGGAAAGGGCAAGGGTCGTCACAGACGGGCCTGTAGGAGGCTGTGTGCTCACAGATCGAAAGCGCATCGCGAGGGTTGGTGAAGTCGTCAGCATGGCCTATGTCACCGCTTCGTTAAAAATTGCAACATCTGCGAATACAACAGAAGCCATTGCATTCGATTCAACGCGATTGCGTACAGTGGGTACAATGGCTCGACAGAGATGTCCAATGCAGGTTTTACTGGGAAGTGATCGCAGGAGCAGAGGGCCTAATTCTATCCGTCGCGTGGAGGAGGTTGCTTGGTTTGCGCGTCAGGCTGCTGGGTTGAATGATCAAGGCGATGTGGATGACGACAAATCAGCTGATGTAGATTGTACACTAGAGTCGGAAGAATGGCTGCCAACACCATTACTGTCCGTGTCGGCTATGAAACCGTCTGGATGGCGCGACGTTACGTCTGCGAACGGACGTCTCATCTCCGTTCCTGCCAGTTGGGAGGCTTCTGTTCAGGATTGGGTTTTGTTCGACATTGATGACATTGAGAATTTGACGGGAGAAAATGTGGTCACGGAGGCTGCAAATAAAATCGTACTCACCGTGCGAAGAAACACCGAATTGAGTGGCAGGTGTCTCGTCATACAGACGGGGCCGACCGGATTGCATGTTTGGGCCAAGTTGCGAGAAGCTCGCGAACATCCCCGCCTGTGGTTCAGGAAACAGGAAACCAGGGAATGGTACGCTGATCTTGGCAAGAGAATTCTGCAAGCGTCGCATCGAGCGGGCGTTTCAGGCGGGAAAGTGGACATGAGCTCATGTTCCGCTGGGAGGTTTGCGAGACGACCTGGATGGCGGCTGTTGGAAGATGGCACGCTGTTCAGATCGCATGTTGTTATGAATGTACCAGGTTGTGTTAGGAAAAGGACGCCGAGGCTGTGATAGTGAGCTCTATTCTCCTGTATAGGTGTTTGTTTGAGGTGTAGTATTGTGTTATCGATGGGATTGGGGAGTGGTGGAGAACGGCGCTGTTATTTTGTACATTAGACCTTGTTTAAATGCTGGAACGACCTGGTAAATATGTATAGAGGGCGCTACATATAACTTGGAATGGGGTCTGGCGAAAATAACAGCGAACAAGGGTACTAGCATTTTCGCAATTATGAAGGACAAGATTGCTACGATCTTGCTTCTCTCGCTGCGGCACGAGCTGCGGCACGTTTCTTAAAACTATGTTACATGAAAAGGATATGGTTAGCAAATCATGACAGGGGGGGCGGGCGGGCGGGCGGATGGAGTGAAACAAATCAACGTACTATCTGTGGATGGAAAATCTCATCTGATAGTAGAACCATAGAAGAGCTATTGCAAGGACGGAGCCTAATGGAGCGAAGACATCACGTCAGACAAAGAACGCTTGCGCCAAAAAAAACGCACCAACACAAAGAAGAACACAACATACCATAGATCACATGCGCATATGAAATATGAAAAGTCTTAAAGTTTAAAGTATACCCGAGACGACACGAGTCGCGCAAAACATACCCGTCGTCCACACTGGGATCATACGGTTCACAAGTAACACGAGAATCGGGGCCGAAAACAATGCCGGGCTGCAAGGTGCCTACACACGCCCACTGCACGTTAGCACCGTCCCATCCAATGTTCTTACAGGTAACCACGCGCGGATAATAATCACCAAGCCACCAGAACCCGGAGGCGGAGCCGCCTACGCATCGCAATTGCGGCAACTTTGCGCCGGTATGGGACACGGCACGCGCGTTTTCGGAGAAGACGAGTGCGGTGATGGAGCGCAGTTTGACGCGGTCATTGGCCTCAAACTGGCCGTCGGTATTGGTGTCGGCACCGGTGATGGCACGTGCGGCGTTATCGTTTGAAGTTGCTTGCGTGATCGTCAGAAACGTCAGCAACACGAGGAGGAGGTTTTGGTTTCGCGTCATTTTATGATGTGATTGGGAAGCGGGTGCGGATACGGATGCGCGACGTTCTTCATCGGGTCGGGCAAATGAGTAGTGCTGCATACGCTCGTATGCAACATGGATGTGATGGACTCGTGCTGTATGAGCTGGTCAATGATGCGCTTGCGTTCCCAGTCTGTGAAGAAGGCCCCTACGAGTACACGTGGACTATGGCGTTCTGATGTACACTGTAATGGTAGTACACTGCTGATCGATGAGTGTCATAGATCAAAAGAGAGAGTTGTGCGTAGATTTAATACAATTAAATCTGTCGAGTTTTTTAACCGACCTTTCCGTAGGAGGCCCGCTCTCGGTTTGCCTTCTCTGCGTGTACGCTGCTGCCGCCCGGGCAAATGATTCTCGTCAACCATGTTGCGTTGTAATGTGACTTTGCGCCTCTGTGTATAGAAACTTCAACCTCCCCAAGCTTCTCTGTCCGCATTCGACCGCGCCTAGCTCTTTCAACCCTACCGCAGAATAACGATGTCCAGGAAACGCGGTGATCCTGACGGTAAGTTGTTCGGCATGTTTTGCGCGCAGACACTTTTCCGCGCTTCTGAAAATTGACACGATTTTTGCCCCGCGCAGAGTATGATGACGACGATGAGGACGACGAAATCCACCCCAATCAGTCCTTCGACGACGACGACGACGAGGATGAAAGGAGGCCGGCTGGGGGCAAGAAAAAGAAGAGAAAGAAGGGGAATGCACTTCTCGATCTAGAAGCCGAAGAAGACGATGCGGAAGATGAAGACGAAGACGAAGACCTGGGCGTTAGAGGCTTAATTGCTGACGACGACGACGATGGAGAAGTCGATCGAGACAAGGAGCAAATTCGTGCTCAGAGATTCGAGCGAGAACGTGCTATGCGAAATGAAGATCCCGGCGAAATGGAACGATATTTTCGTGAGAGATTCGGAGATGACACCTATGCTGAGGAGGAGGAAACTGGAGCTCCCGATACTGCCGGTATTGACCAGCAATCTCTCTTGCCTAATATTCGCGACCCGCGGCTGTACATCGTCAGGTGCAAAAAGCCTGGTCATGAAAGAAGGGCCATTTTATCTTTGCTTCAAAAGTCTTTCAACCTGAAACGTAAGGGTATAGACATTGGTATCTTCTCCGCCGTCGCTCCAGATCATTTGCGAGGACGCATTTACATCGAGTCTTTCAGTTCTGCTCAGGTTGAATTTGCAATTAATGGGCTCGACCTCTTCTCTACTTATGAGGGCATTAAAGCGCTTCGATTAGAAGAAATGCCTGATGTCCTCAAGGTGGGTAAGCGCATCGACAAGCAAGTGGAGGGCAACTGGGTTAGAATGTCCCGCGGTTTATACAAGGGTGACTTGGCTCAGGTTTGCGCGATTCGAGAAGGTGCAAGCGAAGGGCAGCTCATGATTCGTCTCATTCCTCGTTTAGATTTGAAGGGAGAGAAGGATTACATGGAAGACATCGACCATGACGAATTTGACGATGACAAAGATAAGAATGGTCCGCGTCGAAAGGGTCGGCCTCCTCAGAAACTATTCGATAAGAAGGAACTGTTCCGTCTCACAGGAAGTGCAGACGTGTATGCTCAGAGAGATCGTCAGACTGGTGAGATCTTTGAAGTCTGGAACGATGAACTGTACAGATACGGTCTTTTATACAAACGTGTTTCCGTCAAGACGCTCGTTGTTGGCGAAGCAGTTCAACCTCAAGTCGATGAATTGGAGAAATGGCTTGCAGCTGAATCACGAATGCGCATTGCGTTTGAAGATGATCCAACCTCTATGAGTGCGGAGGATGCTCGCCGCGGTCTTGGCCTAGACATTAATTCGATTGCCGGAAAACGAAACACAAGATTATTCAAAGGCGATTCCGTGCGCGTTACTACTGGTGAGCAGAAGGGTCTCACGGGTACGATTGCGTCATTAAGTGGTGATGTAGTTCTGCTACAAACTTCAGAGTTCCCGGAACCATTGCGCGTTGCAAGAGCCGATGTTACGAAGACTTTCCGAGTGGGTGATCATATCAAAGTTTCTTCAGGTAAGAAGACTGGATATGCCGGTGCCATTGTGGCTGTGGATGGTGATTTCTTGACAGTGTTTACCGATTCCACTCGAGAAGAAATTCGCGTGCTCAGTTCGCAAGTGGCTGATTCTGCCGATCTGAATTCGGATTTGAGCGTCAAACGTTCGACTGCTGCTCATAACCAAGTCCAGTACGAGTTGTTTGATCTGGTGCAGATGCTCACAGATTCAAATGAGAAGGGCGTAGTGATTCAAGTGAGAAACGAAGGGGTATCAATCTTGACCGCACAGAACACAGTCCGTATTGTTCCCGCAAATTCAATCAAGACCAAACTGAGAGATGATTCTGTTCGAGCCATAGATGCTCGAGGAAACCCGATTGCTCCAAATGATACGATTCACGTCGTTTCGGGTATGCTCAAAGATAGGCAAGGAATCGTGAAGCATGTCGCTGGCTCAACAGTGTTCTTTAAGGCTCGAGATGAAATGAATAATTGTGGAATGCTTGCAGTCGCTGCGTCGGAATGCACTGCTTCAACCGCTGCTGCTCGTAGACTCACATCAACAATGCAGAGAGCATCAGCAAATACATTCAAAATGCCAGCTCCTATCCCAAGAGGCTCCATAGCCTCCGTAGGACGAGGGGGCTCGGGAGCTACCCGTGGAGGTTCCCGCACTGGCGGAAGTGACGTGTTCATGAGAAAAGAAGTGAAGGTTACTCGTGGCCCGTACAAGGGGTACAAGGGAAGAGTCATCGATGTCACTGAAAAAACTGCCCGAGTTGAGCTAATTTCGAAGATGAAGACCATCACTATAGGCAAGGATAAGCTCAAACTGGAAGGAGGGGATGATTCTAATCAGCCATCCTTTTCCAGCCTGTCTTCTGGTATGCGGGGAAGGTCGAGGGGACCTGAAATTAATGGCATGCAGATCAGGGACCGGGATCGGCTGGATAGGCGCTATGCACAGACTCCACGTGCAGAGACCTACAGTCAGACCCCCCGTGCGGGTTATACACCCAGGGGTGGTGCCACTCCCAGTAGAGGCAGCCACATGAATACTCCTGCTCAAAACGGATTCGGAAGTTTTACTCCTGCCAGAAACCCATTCACTGGTTCTTCTCTGGGAAGGACAAGCGATTTCAGTTACCGAGGTGGCAGTTCGTACAACACCCCAATGCCGAGTACGCCTGGTGGCGAAGGAGCCAATCCATATGCCAATAATTCATTCCCACCGCAGGTCCCAAGAACTCCGGCAACACCTGCAGGACTGGGTGTACCATCTACTCCGGCTAACCAGTTCAACATTGTTGAGCCACGTACTCCTGCCAACATTGTGGAGCCCAATACACCAGCATATGCAGGTATTGAACCAAGAACGCCTGCGCCCGGTCTAGAACCGAGGACACCTGCCCCGGGCCTGGAGCCAAGAACACCAGCACCAGGTATCGAGCCGCGCACACCGGCGCCAGGTATGGAACCGAGCACACCAATGGTGCAAGAGCCAGCAACTCCACATACGCCTGGAATGGTACCGCAAACACCGCACGCACAGGAAGAGGATCCTGCAGAACTTGGATATGGTGTTCTTATTGACGTCGAAGTGTTGGTTACCAGCGAGAGCAATTTTGCTGGCGTTGTGACGGATGCTGCATATGACGGCAGCTATGTGGTGGTACGAATGCTCACTGGAGATTCGGAAGGCAAATCATTACGAGTGGGCGGAATGGAGATCACACCTGTACAACCACGTCCAGAAGTTGGAGAGCAGCAAGAATTGGTGAAAGTGCTGGATGGCCCGATGGCAGGCAAGGTTGGTCGACTGCAGAATGTAATTCACAAAGATGATGACACTTTGGAGGGCGTGATCAAGTTCAACTCGGGAGAGACGTCAACTTTGAATATGTCTCTTGTTGCCAAATGCCACGAAGCGTCACAACATTAATGGGAGTAGAGTGCTTCTGAATTGAAAGTTGGGACTGTTTGAGTTCCGGGATAAAGAAACGATGCTCGCTAGACAAAATCTCGTATTGCACGGAATGGACTGGTACGAAACAGGACAAGAGCGCGATTGTTTATTTAGAGTGTGAAAGTTGGAAGTCTAATTCAACATAGAACGCCAGTACAGTTATCACAATTCTGTGTCGTCAACGCCAAGCGCGGCAAAAGCATTTAGCAACACAGGTCTTTTGGAGGTGTCCTCCTTCTTGCTGGATGAGTGGTTAACAGCTGGAGAGCGAGCGATGCCAGATTCTCTTGCATTGGTCCATTCTCCGTCTTTATCAATCTGCTTCTTGGGAGCGGTTGATGCTCGGAAAGTAGGACGTTCGGAACTAGTTTGCTTTTGCATTATAACTGGTGCTGATTTGGGCTGATTTGGAGCGTCGACAGTACGTCTGTCTACCTCGATAACTGGCGGCGGTTTTGTTCTGGGCTTGAGTTGCAACTTCTTCCTACCCGGGGTTGGGGGTCCAGTAGGAATAGTGGGGTCCTGTTGCTGCTGGGCATCAGTTCTTGTAGACGGAATTTTCGCATCACGACTGTCGTTTGCTCTATCCCTTCTCTCGCTGGTGCTTTCAAAGTTTTTACTGGCAGCAGCAGAAGAGCGGTCATTCCAACTGGTAGAGCCCCAAGCATTGGGCGCATCTTCAGCTGCTCTTCGTTCGCGGCCACCAAAGGAGCCGCTGTAGGAGGGTGTATGACTGGAACGATCTCTGTCGCGGTCGCGCGCATGATTGTAATCACGATTGGCAGAACGGCGATCGCGGTCCGAGCCCTCAATCTTTATATGAAGGGATCGGGAGCCGAGCTGACGACCGTCCAGGGAGAGAGCGAGCTGGGGGGAAGTATCAGGTTGCAATGTAACAAATGCTGCTTTGATGTTTCCAGTGTCGGCGTGGCGGGAGAGATGAATAGCGGCGGGATCAACGCCGGCGGCGGAGAAAAAGGCGGCGATCTGCGCCTCGTTCGTCTCGAAGGGGAGGTTGGAGACGTAGAGGGTAATGCCGCGTGCGGAGCCGTTGGGGCGCGCAGAGCGGTCTGTGGGCGTGGTGGGAGTATTGAAGGGAAAGTGGTCGCGACGACCGGCCGGACGAGCTGGTGAGGACACGGGCTGACGCGTACGCACGGCGGCACGCACGTCGCCAGACTGGTTGGGGGACGTCCAGGCATTGACGGGCGGGACGGCCAATGGTGGAGGGGCTGGTTTGGCGGGCGGTTCTGGCACAGGTATCTCTGGCAGAGCGGACAGGTCGCCAAGATCATCACCACTGTCAGAAGCCCAGTCGTCATCCATGGTGGATGGGGTGTTGCGAGTCGGCGAGCAGACGGACGAATCGACTGATTGTGCTAGAATGGGATCGTTGAAAGATGGGTTGCGATAGTGGATGGCGGCGCAATTTGCAGTGCATAGATAGGTCGTGATAGGAAGGGACGGGCGCGACTTGGACAACGGCTGGCGACCGGGCAACAGCGATGCGTTGCGGTTGGTCGGTCCAACGGCGCAAATGGACTGCGAATTTCAAATTGGACCGTGTATGTAACTTGATTATTTTAATGCACAATGTTCAATCCCGATTGGATCTACGATCCCGTTACGACTGTTGTTCACCATTAGCGAACAAGTTTCCACCTTTGCCCGCATGCGCAATTGACCCACCAGCCGTCATCACCACCACCATCGCCATCATGGCTTTTGCATCCTTTCCCACACTCTGCTCTAGATCATTCGTTCCACATCGCCATCAATCATTCATCACGCCGCGACGAACACGCAATCATTCTGCAATTACGCCATGTGCTAAAATGGTGCGCGTTTCTGTCCCTGTGCACGTGGAAGCACCGCGACAACTATGTTACAATTTATTCTCCGATCTATCCCAAATGTCAGAGTGGTCCTCAACCTTGCAAGCAGTCGAACGCGATGCACAGAATCCCATATTTTCGACCTGGAAATTCGCCTGGAATGGGGTGCGTCTCAGTTGGCGTGCTAAAGATTCAGAACCAAACGACGATGAAGAGCCCGGCACTGCCATTCGTTGGCAATCTGTGTCCGGTCTCACCCATGTTGGTGCTGTCCAATTTGAACAGACTGCCCCCACTGCTACAAAAATGGTCATGACCGTTGATTACGACATAGCTTCTTTGCTTGCTTTCATTATGCAGACCAATTTGGTTTCCGATTTTGTGCAAGGTGCCATTGAGTCAGACTTGCAGCGATTTAGAAATTACGCTCTTCGCTCATATCGAAAGCAGAAAATTGAAGAGCGTACTACTTCTTCATCATCTTCTTGATCCAAATGACTTATTTTATCGCATAACTCGTTCATTGTTGATTGAAAGTGCAGTATTGCATTCGTTTTCACATTGGTATTTCATGTAAACACACCGCTCTGAGTATTGGCGAACAGTCTGCTCACCATGCGTATTACCATATTGCAGATGCCGAAAACGTAGTAGTAGGAGACTACGCATTCTTGCGCCCTGGTCGCGCATGTCCAATCATCCTCTCCGCATAGCGCGTCTCGTTTCCGCAGCAATATCGAAAGCGGTCTGAACGCACGGCAATCAATAGCCATAACCTCGCCACGTCTCCCTGCTGGCAATTGCCATGAAAAGTACATCCACATTGCCGCTAATATGATCATTCGAATCGCGAGCTTAGCAGTCATCCATTTTACCCTGCTCTGCACTGTTTTGGTTGCTTTAGGCGCTAGGAAACGTGACATTGCCGAAACAATCTCCAATCCATTCAGGCCATTATTCGGGCGTGGTTCTGAAGCTGTTGGAGGAACACACGAAACATTTTCAAAACTGTCAGTCGCCAATTGCTCAGTTTCAACACTGTCTAGTTGAACATGTAAAACAAACGTACCTTCCTTCTCCAAAAGTTCCTTCTCTACCTTGTTGGCTTCTCGCGTGACCTTGGCATATTGTACAAATGTGTCAGGCGAGTTGAGTTGCTTAGCTTGTAGCTGGAGTTCCTTCAACTTTTTTCTGAGCGCAGGGATACTTCCTTCCTCGGGTTCATCTTGGGGAACATCTTCAGTAGCAGGCTGCGGCACGTTTTCACGATTGGGCAGCGGTTGATTCGGCTCGTTTGACGGAATTGAAGAGGGTGTTGTCGCCCGCTTTAAAAGATTATCTGCGAGACGAACGGCCAGCTCTGAAACGATGCTGCCGAGTACTACTACTTCCATTGTTCAGAAACACAATCTCCCTCGTACAATTGGTTTCGCTGCTTTGGTTCGGACAAGGAGCGCGGCAGTGACAGGCTGAAAAAATGCTTGAGAACGGCAACTGGATGCAACAAGAGGCAGTCAACTTTTCGCCAGTGCTTGAGCTTGGGAAAGCTTGTTTCTGGCTTCTAGCAAGTTGTCATACTACTGTAATTCATTCTCACCATCCAATGACACAGTGCAGAGGAATACATGTTCCGTCACATCACAAAAACATTTCAGTGGCAGCAAAACATTTTCAAATATTTAAAGTATTTTACTTCCTTCACATTGCGCCGTTCGTGGCGTCGGTTGTTTCGAATCCAATGATCCGAAAGTTGAGCGTCTTGACCAGCACGCCAGAGGGTATTTAAACAACCAAGCTACTCTTGAAAAGGCCTTCCGACCCAACCCGCGAAGCTCTTTAACATCCTCTTTCCACAAGGAATATTATTGCTGAGCACGTTGCCCTTCACGTTGCCCTTCTCTGTCATGATGTAGACAAAGAAGCGGTCAGAAGTATGTCCGTTTGTGAGTCTACGCTGTGCACAGGACACTTGCACCGAATATTTAGGGCTGAATCATAGATATGACTTGCCTTTGTTACGACACAATATTGCGCGTGACCTACTGGTTCTCGTTTGAACTAGGATGACAGTCTCGTGGAGAATTCTCTTGTGTCGGAGAACAACGGGTTGTGACAGGGTATAGGTTTCGCTTGACTACCATCCTGCTTTCTGCAGTGATGGAATGTCGCAGGACCTCTATCTATGTTGCAGCCTTTGCCGAGGATATCGGGTGCGGACCGCCTGCTTGCCCTCTGTTTTCATGGCTTCACAAGCGGCTCCGCAAGGTTCTTGGAACAGCTAATGATATTTCAAATATTTCAACTCACCAGTAGATATGTTGGTCAATTGTGTGGTTGTACTTTGCACAGTCCAGGCTCCATTGTAATTGAAAGTGAAAGTTTGTACTGACACTCGAACAGGAGTTGAACACTTAGTCTTCGAAACTAGACAGCATGATTCCGCCGTACATCCAACCAGCATTTAGCCTACACGATTAGACATCGGCCTAAACAGAAATTCATTATGCTCGGTTGGACCTGTAGAATATACTGACTATCGGTGGATATGTTGCATCGAAGCACTTCCTTACCATTCCAGTAATGTTTATCGAGTTGGAAATTTGGCAAAGCCGAATAGCTGTTCTGCTATGAGCGTCTTCCCGCCCCTATCATGGTAAGTGCTAGTGCGCCCATACAGAAAGCGACAAAAGGGTTCCATTCGATGCACCGCGCACCACCCACGTAAGCAGCCATTGAAACAATATCCCATACCTGCCTGTAGACTTTGATTAGTTCTCTACATTGGATAGATACATGATGTTGTACTAGTCTTGACCACCCGCAAACTCAAACAATGGACAGCAGCAACCCCTTCCACCTTGGTGACCTGTAGATCTTACCACGTCTGGAGCCACTACACTCGGACACTACTCGCCCCATTTCCTATCTCGACGTCCAACCAGAGTGCGTCCTCTAGATATTCTCTTGGCATACCCCACACTGTACATGATTGCGCAAGCCTAAACATCAGCAGCGAGGATCCCAACAATCCGTTCTCGTTCCGCAATCTTGCGCCGAATAATACCACCGCTCTCTACACAGCTCTAAGATTTTCGGCATCATCAGGCATCGATGCTACCCTAGATATTCTTGAAGCTACATTATATAGTTGAAGCAGCTCATCACAACCATCTAACAGAGCTTTCTCAGCTTCGGCCAACACGACAGCAACAGCTGATTTCTGCAAATCGTTCATCTCGCCAACACCGCCATTCTGAGTCCCGTCCAGCAATCGGTCACTATACTGCGCGAGCAATTGCGACGCCGAATACCCTTCCCTGACAATATCTTCCACAGCATTCCGAACAGCAGCATTCGTGGACCCTGTCGCAGCCGTAACCAAGTCGAAAGAATCGACAACAGTCGGTGGTACAAGACACGCAGCCGCCGATATGACGTCCACATGCAACGGGTCCGACGAAGCATGCATTCGATGCGCCGATTGAAGCGTATTGATCGCCTTTCGCATATCGCCATCCGCGGCGTTGATCATAAATCGCAACGTCTCCTCGCTGACGTTTACGTTTTCAGCATCGGCAATCTTACGCAAATGCGACGTCATGGCCGCAAGCGGCAGTGAATTAAATCTGAACTTTGCACATCGCGACGTAAGCGGACCAATAATGCGACTGATATAATTGCAGATGAGAATGAAGCGCGTCACCTTTGAGTGCGCCTCCATGGTGCGTCGGAGAGCCGTCTGCGCATCGACAGTGATGGCGTCCGCCTCGTCGAGGATGATGATTTTGAACGGTGGACACGGGTACGTCTTGCCGTCTGGCGATTTTTGCGAGGAAATCGCAGAGATCGTGCTGTGTGCAAACGTCTTAATCTTGTCCCGGACGACTTTTATGCCGCGTTCATCCGACGCATTGAGCTCCAGAACGCGACTGGAAACATTGTGCGGACCGAACAGATCTCGGCATAATGCCAGAGCTGTCGACGTCTTTCCAGTTCCCGGCGGTCCGTATAGCAGTAAATGAGGCAGGTCGCCACGGCCTGAACTTTCTTGGACTGATTTTTGCAATGTGGCTACCACTTCTTCCTGATGCGCGACTTCTGAAATGCCACGCGGACGATACTTCTCGACCCACAGTGAAGTGGTTGGGTTTGCGACCATTACGGGACTGGATGGTTTGTGGAAAGGGGATAAAGCCGGTGTATGGTAGCGTTAGTTCTTTGGGCGGATCGGATGTGAGAGTTTGTCTGATAGGGAAACTTGGAAAAAAAGTCACGCTTTCCCGCCAAAATCAAGTTTTGAGATTGTCAGTTTATCATCTATGCTGACGTGTCCGCACATTCGATTAGTTTTATTCTGAACTGCTCGTCCACATCCATTCGACGCAACACCATTAGTTGCAAATGGAAAGTGTCTCCCGTGAGCACATCGTCTGCAGCCAACAAAATAGCCGCGCCTTGACTGGGCGTTCCGGTGAACAACTCATGTTCGTCTTTCCAAGCGCTTGAATCCTGGTCGGCCGATTGTTCGACTCTGAATTGTTGTTGCCATCCATCATCGATGTAGTTCTTCAACCGATACACCCATGTACCCTTGAAAGCAAGTCCGTATTTACTGCCGATGCCTCGTCCATCGCCCGTGGAAATGAGTGACAGAAATGTGGACTGTGGAATATAATCCTTGAGAGGCGGCGAATCATCTCCGGTGCTCATCAGAACGGCTTCGAGATTGTGCGTCAGAATCGGACCCATTCGAACTGCGTATACACCGGCTTTGGGCGGGAAAGACTCGCCATATCGGTCGCCGAATGAGGCACAGTCTCCAGTCGCGAAAACGTCGGATTTCCCTTTACAGAGCAAATTGGGTTCGACAACAAGCCATCCGTTTTCATCGACGACAAGGTCGGTATTCTTGCCGAGCCATTCGTGTGCAGCGGCGCCAGTGGCCATGACCAGCAGGTCGAATTGCATGGTTGAATTGTCCTCCAAGAGAAGGGTACCTGTTTTTTCATTGAGAGCAACGGCATACTTGCCGGTAATAATCTGAGCTTTGCGTTTTCTCAACTCTGCCCGAATGGCATTACTGACCGCCCTTCCGAAATGGGACGCCATCGGGTCGGTTTTGGAGATGATTTTCACATCGATTTCTCCCATACATTGCCGGAGACGCGTATCCAGTGCGAGAGCAAGCTCCAATCCAGCTGCACCTCCGCCCAGTACCACAACCTTTTTACGCACCGCAGCTTTTGGCAATGAAAGCACGGCGTCTTCGAAGCGTTGCACTGCCGCCATTAGCTCACCGATTGGCCTGGTTTTGATCACCATTGGATTGAAAGCGCCCTTGGGCGTTGTTCCAAGGGATGGTGAAGATGGGATAGAACGTGTTCGACTGCCAACATTAATAGACAAAGCGTCGTACTTGAGTGTGTATAGTAGTTGTGGTTGATTGCGAGCCGCTATGTTGATACGAATATCTCTGGTGGATGAATTGGCTGAAACCACCGAGCCGCGGATGAAGTGCCAGCCGAATTTTTTGCACAATGGACGTAGATAAACAAGTGAATCATCCTCTGAACACAAGCCAGCTACTGCGGCGGGAAGCATTCCACTGTAAACTGCAGAGTCTGAATCTGAAACGAGGAAACATATTGTGTTTTGTTTGGATAAGTTTTTGATGACCTGAATATGCGAGTGACCGCCTCCCACCAAAATTAGGTGTTGAGTACACTTGGCCATCGTTTGGAGCAAGTTTGTTGAAGCGGAGGACAACGTCGGTTAGTGGGAGGATTGGTATGAGCCTCAAGATTAGTAGAGATGTTTTAACGCTCTATTGTTACTTGCAGGTTACACCTTTTGTCTCTATCATCTGAGGTGAATCTCTTGGAGCGAAATTTCTGGACAAAATTGTATTCTACATGACGCAGACTAGTTGTGAATCACGCAACAAATCATTCGTGTTGCCCACAGAACGTGTCACCAAACGGCTTTCAGTTATTCCCCATGAGTGCCTTTATTACATATATGGAACACCAGTACAACAACAATCTACCCCACTGTTTAACGTCGGCCATCATGCGAGCAAAGGCTAATTGCATGCGAAACCATAAACTTGGCAACCATTGTCGCATTGACCCGTAGTCGCTGTGCTCTTGCACAAACTCTTTCCATCGGAATATGCGCGCTTCTCACAGTTCCGTTCACATGCCTCCTATTGTTCAGCCGCAAAGCGCTAGTGTTCCCGTCATGCACCGCACTATGTTGCTTGAACAGCAAGATGAGGTTTTCCATATTCGATTCCTTTTCAGACTCTTTCACACTTCTCTTCCAACCATATCTGTAATTATTCCGCACACACCTCTCGAATGCTTCGACATCAGGGTCGGCCGTCACGCTGACGTGTTTCAAACTCAGTGAACTTGCAAAGCTGCGATACGGTCCCACTGAGTAACTAAATGGCTGCACCTCAATCACCAGCGTGTTCGCACGTGCAAACGTAATACTTGTCATAGTTGGGTTGTTCACGCTCAAGATCACCTCGGAATTTTGCACCTGTTCCATGTAGTCCGTCATATTCTTGCCGTCATGGCTGAACCGTTCGATGGACAAAGAAATGCCGTTCACGCTGGCAAACCTCTCGGCATAGCGAATAACCTCTGCCTGATTCTGAATTTCAAACGACGGTCGCGGAATGCGGCCTGCGTTTTCGAGTCGCTTGCGATTATTGCTTTCCTCCCATGGGTCGAGAATTGTTACGCGAATTTTGCACTTGCCATTCTTCTCAGTAGATTTCTTCACAGCAACGTCCGCACGACTAATGTTGTTTCCTGCAAAGATTACGTTTCCTTCGTCGTGGTGCAACACATCTGGTGGCGGATACGAGTTTCGCGTCAACACTATAGAACGGAAGCATGTAGAATCCGCCGGACCACCCCCACTCATGTTGAAGCTGCGTAAAACCGCTGGTAGCTCTGTATGGAAAGGTGGCATCATAATGAGAAACTCTCGAATGTATTTCACAGATGTGTTTGTAGATTTGCTCTGATCCTGAAGAAGTAATGCTGGTTTGAGCGCAGTGTGCTCCTCACGACCACCCTTGCAATCCTGCGGAGTAGTGGTAATTGTTCCGGCACCCCGTCTTGGTCTGTACACGCATTTTCGCTCAAATTTCAAGCCATCACTATTGTTTCGATTGTACAGAGCGTCCAGTGCGTGGATTCCGTCATGGAAAAAGTCCGTCATGAAATGTTGTTCTTGATTGCGATACACTCTGTTACCGATTAAATCCATTCCCAATTCCCCGCTCATCTTTGTCAGCTTTTTCATCCCACGTTCAAAGATAACGTTCCCGATGTAATCCACTTTGCCAATACCACAATGGTCACGCAGCTCGTTTTCAAACCGTTTCATCCAAACTGGAAACAGCAAAGTTGAATCAGACATCCTACACACCCGATGAATTCGGCAAACACCGTATGTATGCTTTGATGGTAATGAATCAGTAGTCTTGTTCCATACCTTGTGAGCTATGGTACGATGAGTGAATAGCTCTACTCCTCCTTCTTCGAAAGAATCTGGTCCGTACTGCTGTTTGTCGCTTCGACGAGAAGTGGAATCTTTCTTTTTCGGATTTGAACGCTTGGCAGGTCTCGTTGAGTCAGTTTTTTTCTTACCATGTTTCCACTTAGAGATGACTTTGTCGACAGATTTGGATATAATATCCAGATTTGCTTTGTCATTCTGGGGTCTTTTCTGAAGGACAGCATCGGGCGAAGCCTTTCCTAGGACTTTTTTCTTGGCAGATCCCGATATTATGCTTCTAAAACATGTGCTCCGCTTGGTTTCCAATGGTGAGATAACAGTTATGTTTGCGCCATAGCCGCTCCAGACGCCTTCGCGAATCACTGTCAAAAGCTCGTTCTCGTCAACTCCGCCCTTACCAGACAATATCGCCGGATTCAATCTACTGGCAGGAGTTCGTGCACATATTTTCGAAACACCACCTGGTGGAGATATACAGGTGCGATCGATGCGTAGTGTCTTTTCATCCGCTGAAATCTTTCTGTAAACAGTAAAAAGTTCATCCGCAATAACGTGTAGCTCAGCTCCCGACGAACCGGCACCAAGCCAGTCATGCTTTGGAGCAAAACGGTATCTGACGTTCTGGAAAGATGGAGAAAGTCCACAATAGTTCAATACGCGACTGTATACTGACATCCATTCGGGTAGATGCAAGTGTCCAGATTTGTCAATACAGCCACTATACACCCTGCAGATGGGGCCATGGTTTGTTCGCAGGATATCTATTGCGCTTTCGGTTGTGTCTCCTCGTCGGAAGGGAGACAGAAAGTGAGAGCGGTGATATAGAGGAATTGCCGGGATTATGAGTAACGATCCAAGAATGGTGGCCGTAACTAGCAAGGCGCGACATTTGGTGAACATGTCATATTGTGGCCGTCTAACAGCTAACTCCAACATTGGGTTTAGTTTGTTCAGTTGTGCTAAAGTCGGAGACAGAAGTGGACGGTTGGAACAAGTCAGATTTAGAGGAATAATGACGACGTTGCATGGCGGAGAGGTGTTTATAGAGATAAACGCATGTGCAAGAGCCTCATCGTCTGTAAACTTCCAAGGATGGAACGCCGTTTAATTCGAGACTTCACTGTGAGTTAATTAGAACGCAACTTGAAATTTTTTGCTGCTGGGAGCGCGCAAACAACTGGTATAGTGTCCTGCATCAGTCTGTACGAAATGTGTCTTGGAAAAACCGATACTACAAGCTTGGGATGAGATAGACCTAGAACGAAGCGTTTAAAAATTTGATCATGGCGGTCGGGTGGTTCGCTGAACTACCCACATAATGATGCATGGACAACAGTTGGAGGATGTCAAATTGGGAGGCAATCTCCTCATTAGATATTGGCATTTCAATTGTTTTTGCTGAGATTTATGAATCTGTCTGCTGCACTGCTTTAAAAAACCTTTTGAGATTGTTTCTGTGCCCCACGTCTTCTCTCATTTCACTGAAACACCAGTCAACTCGCAGAACATGCCAACATTTCGACTCGTACAAGCACAACACTAACAGACAATTGCTGCCACTCGGAACGTCGACAATCGCGCATCACATTCTTGTGCAACAGCACCGCTGTTGATACATATAGCTCTACAACGTCCACAGCATGGCAATGACAGCTTTCCTCCTACCAATTCCTCTTCCAGCTTTTTCAACTAATATCGCTATCATCAGCAAAGCGCCCAGACGCCACAGCGCCCCGCGTCGAAAGCCACGACATCTGCATCATCCGACATGTTCCAATGGCGTCCCTTCAGCGTCCCCGATACCGTTCCCGGTGGGGACAACCGTTTCATCGACGTACAAGCTGACCTCGCTGCTCGGCCAGGGTGCCTCTGGAACGACCTACAAAGCCACCGTCACAAACGGGCGCAATCGCGGTGAGCAAGTTGCCGTGAAAGCGCTCCCGCTCTCTTCGATGCAGTCGTGGCTCAGCCTGGATCTGTTCATGCGCGAGGTGCGTGCGTTAAAATCTCTGTCGCATCCGGCAGTGCCAACGTATATAGACTCTTTTGAAGTTGAAAATTGCGGTGATACTGTGTTCGTTCTCGTGCAACGCGTTGCGCGTGGACATTCTTTGCAAGCATTGATTGATGACGGGCGGCGTTTTTCAACAGCTCAGGTATTGTCCACATTCCAGCAGTTGCTGCAAGTTTTGGACTATCTCTCCTCGCTCAACCCTCCTGTTCTTCATCGCGATGTGAAACCTGCCAATATCATTCTCGAGATCAACACCGATGAGCCTGTACTGAGTCTGGTAGACTTTGGCAGTGTGAATGCAAGTACGGTGCCAACGTCAGGTGGACTGCCTAGTGCGACGTTGGTGGGCACGTTTGGTTACATGGCACCGGAGCAACTAGCAGGCACTGCAGATGTACGGACCGATCTATATGCGGCTGGTGCGACAATTTTGACCATGCTGACTGGTCTCACACCGTCTGCTATCGGCCAAAAACGTCTCAAGGTGGATGTCGAATCGGTGATTCCAGCACGGGAGCGAGTCAAGCTCGGTAATATTTACACTGTGATGTGTAAGATATTAGAACCTGCACCGGAGGACCGCTTCGACACGGCCGGCGCCGCATTAGACGCGCTCAATGGCAAGTTGGACGTCGACCGACCAAATGATGCACCTGTGCTAAATATGATAGGTAACTCGTTAAGTTCGGAAGATCTGGCATCGCTTGAGAGTGCGTTCTCCGCGATGACGACTCTGGAAGGGGAAGTCGCAACGGGGCCTTTTGAAAAATTAACAAACTGGGCTGGAAAGAAATTGCGCAGAAGGAAACCTGCTGGCAGCCGGGTAGTATTGGAGCGAGACCGGACGAATAGGCTGTTGCGTGTGGCAGTTCCGGCGAAGGGATTGTCGGGGGAGACGATTTCAAAGGGAGTGTTCACGGTGGCGTGGACGGGGTTTACAGCGTTTTGGACCATGGGGGTGTTGACGGGTGGGGCGCCATTTGCGTTTGCCTTGTTCAGCATACCGTTCTGGGCGGCCGGTGCGCGACTTGCGAGGGCGACAGCGGAGGATGTTTCAGGGTTGACAACGCTGGTTGTGAGCTTTGGGGGCGGGGAACGGGAGATATTTTATTTTGCGCTTTGCTCACGAACGGCGTTGGGGAGGGACCGCATTGTTGAGGGGGATGCGAGGGATTTGGACGGCGCTGTCGTGGAAACGGAGATGTTTGTGAATGGACGGCCGGTGACAGAGCTTTATCTGTGCGAAGGAACGCGACGACATGCGGTTGGCGGAGCATTGGAAGCGGTGGAACAAGAGTGGCTGCGGGACGAGATCAATGACTTTCTGCGAGCGAAGAGACGGTAGAAGATACATAGAGTTTATTGGGGATTGAAATAGATGTTGTGATGACTATAGTGTGCACAATGCGCATAAGAGCAATAGCGGAAAGTTATTTGCGATGGAGATTGGGTATTTCACGTGGGCAGGTGAATGAATAGGTTTTGGTCCAAAGCGCATAAACGGCGAGAGAAGAAAATGTATATACAGGGCAACAATGGAAGAAGGGTGGGTTGGGGGACAAATCAAACGATATCCTGGGCAGATGTAAGTGGATCTGAAGCTTGTAATCGCAATTGTTGTGAGGAAGAGCTCTTTCTCGAATTTGAGCGCATATCATCATCGGAATGATCATCATCGACACTAGTCGCGACACTACGCATCGAAGGACCTCCACGCATTGCATTACGCACCTGCACAAGCAGATCGTGAGTGGGGGGCTCGTCAAAATGCGCGGAGCTTGCTTCGGAGGCGAGCATTTCGGAATCGGGATCGGCGGGATCCAAGAGGGAGACATTTCTGGGGAGGGCTTGTTGCGGACGTGGACGATCTTCTGTGAACGGGGTTTTGTCAACGGAATGCATATCGACAGCGACATGCTCGGGCTGGTGTGGATTGGGCGGAGAATGATGTTGGTGCAATTGGTCGGGATCTGTTTTAACACGCTTCTTCCTACGCTTGAGGACGCGCTCACAACAACAGGGACACGAGTTTTTACGACGGAGCCAGACGCGAATGCACTGACTGTGATATGAGTGCTCGCAGGGCAGCACACGGGCGCGCTGGCCGGGCTGGAGATCCTCGAGACAAATGGGGCAGATGGTGTGTTCGGCGGGGAGGTCGAGGACGGCGAGTGGGAGCGGCACATCGGGTTGGGCGGGGATTTTGGCATCGCGACGAAGATTGGTGATGGCGGATACGTAATGGTCCGGGGCGTCGGTGAAGGTTTGGAGTGTCGGGGCTGGGATGGTGGTGGATATTGTGGATACGAGGGCTTCGGGCGAGATTACATCGATTTCCCAACGATGAAGACCGGCCTTTCTGCGCTTCTTGCGACGACGCTCGGCTTGCTCTTGGGCGAGTGCGAGGAGTAGGAGCTGGCGATGTCGTCGACGTTGGATGATGAGCACGACGACGAGCACGACCATTAGGAGCGCTACCAATGCAGCTGCGGCTGCGTAGAGGGCTATGGGTTGACTCATGTTGGCTGCATGAGCAGGTCGATGACGGAGGGGCGGTTGAGGAATAAAGTGCGTGTGGCATATGTAGTTGTGTGATGGAGTACGTGATATGAAAGTTACAACTTACAGTGATATTATTGGCTGTAAGTGGAGCTGTTGCTCCTCCTGCGCGAAATTAAAATTCTCGGTGACGCAACAAATACTGTAGATAACGGTCCAATCTGGGCAGGTTGCACGCCCCACACGGTCCAACCACAGCGCTCCACAAGCGCGCGCTGTCTGCGTATGTCATGTGTCGTTGCTCCGTGATCCGACATCATGTCGGTAGAAGCTCCCGAAAACGCCCAAATTTCCAAAACCTTTGAAAGCCCAATCTCACCGTTAATACCTTACTACCTCGCTGTCCTTAGCTCTTCGCACACCAGTCCTACTCACCACGCAATCGTCCCCAACCATGCGCATCTCCGCTCTCCCTCCCTACTTCCTGCCCCTGCTCTTTGCCGCCACCGCTGCCGCTCAAACTACCCAAAATGATCATCCCCTTGTGGCCGACAAATACACCTTGCGTTTGATGGAGCTAGGCGTCGCCACTCTCTTGATCATCTTTGTAGCAAATTTCATATACGGCTCTCGAAAAAACGCAACAATCGCCACTACGGTAAGCAAGCATCTTGATGACGCTCTACAAAATCAATTTGCCCAAATCGCAACCACTAATGGCAAAAAGCTCCTCAAGGACGGCCAATCCTTCTACTGGTTTTACGCCACCGGTAGACGCTTTACATCCGGATTAACCGTCGCCATAGACCTCGTGAAGAGAATGGACTTGTTTTCGTACACCTCAGCTCTCATGTATTCCACCCAGAAAGATCGCTGCGTGTTCATTCTGCCCCTCACACCCGACTGCACCGTAGATCCCATCTCGCTCTTCGTGGTCAAGAAGAAGGAGCTTTCCCGCTGGAAGACCGTCGATGATGGCCAGGCCATCAACCATGTAGAGGCGCTCGCAGGCGAGGTGTCCGCTCCGCCTGGCATCCCTTCCGATACTATTGTCATGTCCGAGCATGCCGATGTCGTGTCGCTGTTCCTGCCAGACGCTATTCGCGCAGTTATCACTCAGCATTCCAACAATATACTCTCCATACATCTCGCGACCAACGGCGCAAAGTGGGAGCCGCAGAGTAAATTGTCTGAAAAGCTTATTCGTGTCGAGTTTACACTACCGAGTAACGACGCCGACCTGCGCGATTTGTTGTTTGCAATGACCCGTATCACTATGTTTTTGCTCGATCAAGCCGGAACCGCAAAGGTTAGTAGTGATGCCCGAAAGAAAGCCCTCGATCTACGCAGACAGATCGCTTCCAGAGAGGAAAAGCGATTGCAGAAGGAACGCGCAGAGCAAGCCGCCAAACGCAAGGAAGAGAAGAAGAAGGAAGAGGAGCAAGCTGTTGGCAAGATGTCGCGTGATAAACAGATAAAGTACGAGGAAAAGAAGCGCAAGAAACAACTATCCGCACGTATGCGAAAGGCTTCCAAAAAGTAACGACACACGTCATATCAACACTGTTTTCCGATGTACCGTCAAGTATTTCAACTGTACAGCAATCTGCTAGTCTTGCATTTCGCTACTACCACCTAACTCTTTGTATAATTTGTCGATCATCTCCTCTTCCAGCTCTCCGTCATATCCTTCCGCGCTTTTCAGAACACTTCTCGTCTGTTCAAGAGCATTCCGCGCCTCACCATGATCTCCGAGTTTCCAGTACGCCACCGCGAGCATATACCACACCTCAACATTAAAATCACATTCCCACATCACCGATCCCAATGTACTTATCGCAGCAAACCACAACTCCACTTCAACCAACTGTTTCCCAATCGCAATCCGCATTTCCAACGACGGCAAACTCTCCAACGCCCGTCCAACCGTCTCGTCCGAACCATCACCCTGTTCCAGCTGCTGCAATCCACCCGCCATGCACTTGAGAACACGATGCATAGCTATCCGCGCATCCTCGCGACGCCCCTGACTGAGACGCAGATTCGCCAGAGAAAGCGTCGCCTCTACTTCCAAATCACTTCCCTCCGTGCTGAGCGCCAACGCCGCCATCACCGACTTTTCCACTTCGACGTCCAGCTCAGCCGCGACCGCCGCGTCGTTACTGTCCTCCACAATCCCCAGACAGATCTCCGCAATAGCACAATGCGAGCTCGCCTCAAATCCGCGCAGTTCCTCCACACGTTGCTCGTCTATCGAATCGCCCATGGACGACTGCTCGGCGCGAATCAGCTCCAGGCCCCGTTGTGCATGCGCGAGCGCTTCGCGTGTATTGCCGAGAAGCTGCGCGAGGTATGCATACTTTTCAAATCCAGAGTCGGGTCGCACCGATATTGCACTCCGAAAAGCCCGTTCCGCATCGTCGGGTCGCGCGACTTGCATGTACAATGAAGCAATTTCTTCTTGTAGGTCTGCATCTTGCGGACGTTGCTGCAATGCTTTTTCAAAATGCTCAATTGCTTGTTCGAATTGTGCGTTTTCTTCCAATTGCCGCGCCGTCGATAGTAGAGATTCTACAGTTGGTGTCGAGTTGTTGCCGGATGCGGTTTGTTTTTGCTTTGCCTTTCGTGCCCTTGCTACGGAACGCTCTCTTTGCTTTTGCCGCGCTCTTCTCGCTTTGCTTGGCGCCATGTGTGCGGTTGGCAGAGATTATTGGCAAGGGCGTCGAGTAGGACAAAAGATTGAGGTTACGCCTACGCCTTCAACAACCTGGGCACCGGTCGGAAAAAAATCGCTAATTTCCAAGACCATAGTCTTTTCCGTCGTCGGTCCAACACTTTTTTTGTACAGCTTTTGTAATTGGAGCAAACAGCATGTGAATCTTTTCCTGAACTGGGATCTGAACTGTTTCCACTGCTCCTTTCGGAATGCAGTCACGTTCTAATCACAACGACATAAAGCCTAGATGACGCAATCCACAAAGACTGCCGTGATCATCGGCGGTGGGGTAGCTGGCGCCACATGCGCCGCAGAGTTATCAAAACTGCTATCAGACACGGATAGAGCTGCTTCAGTTCTACTCATTTCCCCACAGACCTCAATTCAAACGCCTGTTACACTGGCAACGCTTACCCGGCATGCAGCAGACGTATCAATATCCGAAAAAGTGGCAGAAGCTTGGTGCAATGCAAACGGGGTGAAACATGTACAAGACACAGCGATATCTCTCTCAACGAACCGTGTCCATCTCGCGAGCGGAGCGACGATTCAATTCGATGCAGCATGTATTTGTACAGGTGCGCGTCCGTCCATACCGGCGGCACTGACCTCAGCTGAGTTCAGAAATGTTGTGCTCAGCGTTCGAGACGCCGCATCAGTTGAGCGATTGCGGGAAGCGGTGTCAAGTGCGCGTCGTGTGGTTGTGGTCGGAAATGGTGGCGTGGGAATGGAGGTTGTGCATGAGGTCGCTTCATGTGATGTTGTATGGGTTGTGCGTGATGCGTACGTGGGTGGCGCGTTTTTTGATGAGCGTTCGGCAAAATTCCTCCAGGTTGTTCATGCAGGCGCCGGTGGCGCTCGCGTCGTTTCGGGCAGTTCTGGAAATAGCGGTGGCTTGTATGGGGGTGGTGTGGGTCCTGGATGGTTGCGGCGACGCGTGGGGATATTTGGACAGGATGAGGTTGAAAAAGTTGGTGCGGTTACGGAGAAGGATCGCCAGGTGCGACTAGTGGAGAGATGTGAGGTGGCGAGGCTGCAGCGGGATGAAAAGGGTGTTTGGCCCGTTGTGGCAGTGCTGTCGACTGGGGAGGAAGTAGGTTGTGATTTGATTGTTGCTGGAACTGGGGTATGTCCTAATGTGGAATGGTTGGCTAGTAGTGGAGTGGCAATAGATCGTACGGACAGGAGTATTGGTGGCGGTGTTGTGGTGGATGCTGACGGGATGTATACATCGGTTCGTGGCATTTTCGCTGCAGGAGATTGTACAACTGTTGAGAGTAGTATTGTGGGGGAAAATTGGTTCCAGATGCGGCTGTGGACACAAGCCATGACAGCGGGTCGCACTGCAGCGCTCGGTATGGTTGCGTATATGACTGGTGTTGACATAGGGTCAGGTTTGGACTTTGAAGTGTTTGCTCATGCGACGAGCTTCTTTGGACAGTCCATCGTGTTTCTGGGGAGGTATTGTGCGCAAGGGATTAGCGATAAGTATGAATTCATCGAAAGCAGCGCGGAAGATCGCAGCCAATTTATTAGAGCTGTACTTGTAGGAGGCCGCTTATGTGGTGCACTTCTTGTCGGTCAAGTTGAACGAGCAGAAACGTTTGAGAATCTCATCATCGACGGATTGAACGTCGAGCACTTGAAAGCTGAGCTGGTTGATCTAGAAGCTGAACTCGAAGACTATTTTGATTAGACAGAATTACTGAAGATTCTAAAATATATATTCAGCAGAGATGCATCGCAAAAGCTCATGGGAGGTGCAACCAACTCGTTCCAGCGTATACCCAACCGCCAGCAATCGACCAACTCTACCCACAAATTCTCCTGATTTCGAACACAGCACCACTCCAAAATGCCAATGCCTGCCTTTCTATCGCCTGCACTACCATTAAACCTTCGAAACAACCATGCAGTCCTCCTCAACAAACGCCACGCACCAGCCAGTGTCAAAATTGCGCGTCGTCGACGCGTGCACATTATCGCGGCAAACACACCGGACTGGTACAAAATATTATCCGTCGAGCGTGACGCAACAGCAGCAGAAATCAAGCGGGCCTACCGACGGGCGGCATTGAAGAATCACCCAGACGTATCGAGCGCGCCCGACGCCGCCGATCGCTTCATGCGCGTACAGGAGGCGTACGCGGTGCTTTCAGACGCGTCCAAGCGTGCTGCCTACGACCGTCGTAGCCAGTTTGACGGATGGGCACGCGAGGGCTCCAGAAGCAATCGCACTGACGACTTTGGCTTTGACTCGTCCGAATATGCACGACAATGGCGAGAGAGAAACCCAATGCCGGAGGATATTGGCGATAGTTTCTCATCCATCTTCTCCGATTTGTTCTCCAACGTCAAATCGGCCGTCGATGCAGACTCGCCCGGAATCATGGAGGACTTTGTGGAGTTTCTGGAGCGCAATGTCGGCGCGCAATCTGCCGACGGTGCGGAGGATAGTCTGGATGATGTGCTGCGCTCCACTGATGAGACGGTGCTTGCTTGCGAGGAGGAGGATGCGCTGTTTCTGCAGAGTCAGTTGAAGACGCGCGGCGCAAAACTGCGCGAGCAGATCGCTGCGGCTAGCGGTCGTGCACAGGACTGGGCTAGACGGGCGGATAGTGCAGATCGGCGGCGGGATTATGCGACGAGGGATGCGGCGCGGGAGAGTGAAGTGGATCTGGGGAAGGAGGTGCGAAGGCTGGAGGCGCGTTTGCGGAAGGTTGATGGCATGGTAAGGGAGCAGGAGAAGAGGGTGAAGAAGATTCGGAAGAGGCTGGATGAGGTTCGGAATGGGGCTAGGAATACTAGTAGAGCGGGGAGAGGTGGGGGAGTCACGTCGGGATCGAGGGATGGCGGGTCTCAGAAGGAGGCAATTGATGAGGAGTTGGAGAGGATGAAACGAGAGATGGGGTTGTAGGTGATTTAATGTAAACTGTGATGGTATGTACAACTGAAGAGTAGTTTTGAGTTGAGGTTAAGGAAAGGCTGGCATCCAGGTTGTGCGTTCTCTGCGTCGGCAGAAATTGGATTTGGGTCCCAGCATGGCGAAAGAATGCTTTTGACTGCGCAGCTTGATCTGGCGGCGAACCATTTTGGGGTTGTCTTTCATGCGGTTAAGGAAACCATGAGTGCGACGATACTTGAGCAAGTTGGGAATGAACGTTCTCTTCGGCATGACGGCGTGTCGATGGAGAGATCGGAGTCAAACCGGGATCGAAGGTACGACGCAGTAGCGCTCTGCAATATGTGCATTGGTTGTTCTGGCGCGGCAGTACACTGACACTTGCCCGAAAAAATCATTTGTTTGATCACGGCGCGTATTACGCGATAAACTACTTTGTCACACGTGTACTTAACGATACCGGATGCATCGAATCATTCAGTCTTCGTGAGCAACGACCACTTCCAGCAAACTAACGCCTCAAAACTACAGCCATTCTCTCCGTCATTCCAACAGCCCTCGAATGGCCGAGCCGCGTTCCTAATTCTTCGCAACAATCTCATCCGTCGCATCCATCATGCACTCCCCAACCCCCGCCACAGTCCATGCAGTCCCCTCCTTCCAACCGCTCCCGACCTATCAGCCGGGACGCGCCATTCCAGGCGCCTCCGCGAACGGCGTATTGGGCCCCGACGGCATCCAGGCCTGGCGTCACGACTCTGGCGTACGCGTCGTTCTATTCGCCGCTCCTGGACCGCTCGTGTCTGCCACAATTGTCGTCGGAACAGAGCCAATTTCAGACGCCGGCCATCCGCACACACTTGAACACATCATTTTCCTTGGATCGCACAACTATCCCACCCGCGGCTACCTCGATAATCTCGCCTGTCGTTGTCTGGCTGATGGGACAAATGCGTGGACTTGCGTCGAATATACAGCGTATACAACTACTACCGCTGGTTTTGAAGGCTTTTCTCAATTGCTTCCATGCTTTCTCGATCACATCATGCGCCCCAATATACATCATGCCGCCTTTGCGAGCGAGGTGTACCATCTACGAGAGGATGGTAAAGAAGCCGGCGTTGTTTTCTGTGAAATGCAGGCAAGGGAGAATACTGAGGATGACCTCTCCGATAGAGCCGTTAGAAATGCTTTGCTCAATGGTACCCCGCTTGCGTTCGAGTCGGGCGGATTGTGTGCGCAGATCAGAAAATTACGAAACGAGGACATTGTCAATTTTCATGCATCCCAGTACTGCGCTGCAAATATCACCGTCGTAGTGGGAGGTAGTAATATTGATTCTTCCTTACTATTGCAAAGCATCAAACCTGTCCTCGATGAAATCGCAGCACAGCCATCCTTCTCCCCCGGGTCTCCGCGATGGCAAAAGCCTCTTCAATTGAAGCCGTTGCCACCAGTTACCAAAAAAATCATCCCTTTTCCATGTCCTGATCAGGACATTGGCACTGTTATCTTCGCCTGGCGAGCCCCAGGCGCCTTGCAAAGAGTTACTCTTTTCGCAATTGACGTGCTGTTCACTTATCTTGCATCAGACGTATGGTCCCCGCTACGCCAAGCGTTTGTTGAGACAGAGGACCAGCTTGCAAGTGATGTCTTCCATTCCATTGATGTGTTCAAACCTGTCAGTACTATTTCCTTGTCGTTTGAAGGTGTAAATCACTTGGAAGAAGATGAGGAGGAGGAGGAAGAAGAAGAATGCGCTGAACAGGCTACAGAGGATGTTGACGAGTCGGAAGATGAGGAATCCGAGCAAGGATATTCGCTACTCACATCCGGTGAATTTGAACAAAAGGTTATCACAGTTTTGAAAGATATTGTGGACAATGGTGAGATTCCAGGTGGTTTGAATGCCATTCATACTATTTTGAAGAGAGAGAAGGAAACCTTCCTCGCTGACTTGGAAGCATCATCCCATGAGACGGTGCCGTATCATATGATCGAAGAAATCGCATATGGTGAACAGAGTGAACTTCCCATTGGACACGACATACGGGGTAACTTGGAGTGTCATGCACAATTGCAGGCGAAGGATGAGGGGTACTGGATTCAATTATTGCGCGATTGTGTTGTTGAAGCTCCGCGAGTAGAAATCGTAATGGTTCCTGATGCCGAGCTTGCTACTTCGATCGCCGAAGCGGAAAATGCTGCTGTAGCTGAAAGGGTGGCTACCCTGGGAGAGGACACGTTGCGCAATATTGGAAAAGAAAACCAAGCACGAATAGAATCTCTCAAGAAAGGAAATTTTGATGCTGACACATTCCCTCCTTTACCCAGCACGATGAACGTTTCGCGATGGTCGTATTCAGTGTCGCGAGCAGAGCGGGATAGCTACACTGCACAGTCTGTATCATTAGAAACTGACTTTGTCCATTGTTCTATATTTTTGGACACCAAAAGTCTCTCCGTTAAGCAAAGAATACTTCTGCCGCTTCTTTGCGACTTGATACCTACTTGCGACATCCTTCTGGAGGATGGTTCTTACATCCCATACACAGACAGTGCAAGAGCAATTAGTGAAGCAACTGTTTCGACGGATATGTCAAAGGTGTCACTAGGTTGCAATAATAGTCTAGCTCACCAATGCGGCGTAATTCACTTTGCAGCCATGCCGGATTCATTTGAGGAAGCATGTAACCTTATGATGCAGACGCTGTTTCAAGGTGAGATCACGGCTGAACGACTGGCAGCTGCTTCGCAGAGTACTCTCGCAAACACGACAGCTAATATGCGGGATGGAAGCTCGGTACTTTCTGGTGCTGTGGCGGTTCTACCTTTTTTGCATTCAAAGGGAGATTGGAAAGGGGAGACACCTAATTATGTATTTACAAACACGTTTGGTGTACATCCTCTAGTATCATTTCTCGCTGAGGAGTTTTCCAAGAAGAAGCCAAGAAAACAACTACAACGGAACGTATTGAAGAAAATGTCTGAAAGTCTGGACGCTCTTCGGCAATTGCCTCGTTCAGACATTTTCGTCCAGATCGCTGCTAGAGACCCGGAGACTGCTCACAACACTTTTGCTGCCGCCTGGTCGGAAAAGAAATCTACGTTTATTGTCAGAGCTGGATTGAATATGAAAGAGGGAACTGTGAAGGACAGTCCGAAGAAGATGTTGAAAGACGATGCAAAGCTGCCACTGTCCCGACGCATTTGCGGGACACTTGCAGAGCTCATGGGTGGTGGAAGCGTTTCACAGCTTATTGGTATCTCTGGCGTGGATAGCAGCTGTGTCGAAATACGAGTGGATTCGCCCATATTCGCTGGACATGCGGAATGGAGTTCATTGTTCGTTTTGACGGAAATCTTGTGCCGCATGGAAGGGCAATTGGTCAATGCGGTACGCGGTGCTGGACTGGCATACGGCGTGTATCTGTCCAATTCAGTCTGGCGCGGCCACCTTGTACTGTCAATATATGAATCGTCAGCACCGGCTGCTGCATGGGACGCCATCTGTGAGGCGTTGGAAGCATTTAGAGCCGATTTGGATAAAGATGCAAAGGAAACTGGACTTGCAACTGAGCTTGATACAGCAAAGTCGTCAACATTGTTCGCGTTAATTGCTGGACGATCCACTCCAGAGTCGATCACATCTGGTGTTTTGTCCAGAAGCGCTGTTGGTGCGCCGGCAAGCCCGTTGGCGGACCAATCGCTGGAAGAAGCTATCGAACAAGTCAGTCTCGCTTCACTGGCAAAGGTATATGATTCGCATATCGCACGCTTGATGAAACCGGAGAATAGACTGGTGGCTGTGACGTGTGGACAGGGCATTGCAAAGGAAACTATTGCCGCCTTCAAGAAATGTAGTAGACCGATTGAGCTTGAGGAATGTCCTATAGAGACATTGTTTTCCAAGGATGTACAAAACTTGGTGAAAAGCTTAAAGAAGAGCTGATCGTTCTACGATGCACTGTGTGCTAATCATTGATATTGTCACTACTGCACAGTCTTTCAGGTGATGAGACATAAATTTAGGTGTGCGAGAAGCATTTTACCGGGACGAATGCGAGGCAATGACATGTCGATTACACGACTGTATAAAACAACTATTGAAAAAGTATGTGAAGGCAAGCAAAGGTTCACACACACGCTGACTCAGAGTTGATCAAGGATAGATGCGATCGCGTTCGAGTTTTGAGTAGATTCAGTTGATTTGCTCCCTCGACCAGGACATCGAGCAGAAAATTTTAAGACCCAAAAATTTAATCAAATTTCTTAGGGCAACGGCGGGAGCAGTGGAATAGCTCTCTCGACGACGTTTTTCTCTCAGTAGTCAACTTGGTACCATATTACTATCGTTTTCTGAATTTGCTTCCTGGCAACGTTCTTTTCACGGCCTCCTATCACACACTTCACCCTCGAATACGCGAAGCTTCCGTCACCGCGAACAGTAGATTCGAAACGCGCGAGCTGTCATTCAGGTTTTTGACCCGGCTGCAACGTGAACTCCACGCAATCCGCAACTATGGAGGTCCCACCAGAGGCGCTAGAAGTGCAAGAAATCACAAAAGTCGAGCTCGAGGGACTGGTACGAAGAGCACGTCACAACAAATTATGAATCGCGACTCTAATTGCAATACACTGACGCGCTGATCCTACATTTGCTTTGCGATGAACAGGTCGTCATGAAAGTCATCAAGCATTGCCAGGAAAACTTTCCAATGACTGTCATGGGACAGCTCCTCGGCATGGATATGGGCGATACACTTGAAATCACAAACTGTTACCCATTCATGTCCCAACCTGGCGGTGCGAACGGAGCGGGTCCGGAAGGAATGGACCTTACTCTGTTTGAAACCGAGCAGCAGCAGTACCAGCGTGATATGATGTGGTGCGTGCGAGAGGTCAATATCGACCATCAAGTGGTTGGATGGTACCAGAGTACCGGATCTCAAATGGGTTCCTTTCTATCTGCGCAATGGATCGAAACTCAATTCAACTACCAAAACAATCTAAACAATATCGTCTGTCTCGTATACGACCCCGTTCGAACGGAGGAAGGTACCCTTTCCATTCATGCATATCGTCTCACGAAGCGCTTTATGGATGTCATGCGCAACAATGATTTCACCTCTCTCGGTTTTGCACGCGACACCGTTTTATCTAGCTCGATCATCGAAGAAGTGCCCATCAGTCTGCACAATTCAAGTCTGATCAATGCCTTCTTGGTCGAGCTGGACCAGGCCGAGGAATTTTGCGGGGCTAATGATGTGGAGTTGTCGCGTCTTTCTATCAGCGATAAACCCGTCCTTGAACAAAGTATGGAGTTTCTGATCTGCGATTTGGACACTCTCGGCAAAGAGCAAAGCAAGTATTCGTACTTTATGCGCAACCTTGTTCGGAGTCAAGGACAGGTATTGGATAGGATGCGCAAGAGAATAGCTGAAAATAAGAGTCGAGTAGCAAACGGCGAAGATCCGCTACCCGAAGATGATGATGTGGCGCAGTTGTTTGAGAAGGAACCATCTCGTCTGGACAATAAGATTCTGCTCAAGGGTTTGGACTCGTATGTGGAAAGCATCAAATCTCTTGCTTCGGAGGGTATCGTCAAACAATATGGTGTTTCCGCTGTGCAAGCAGGAGAAGAATAAACATGACATACAACACATTGTCTCAACTTGTTTAAAAAAACGTGATATCTACCTACTTACGTATCCCTAAATTCAATGCCTTCACTTTAGATAGAAAGGTTTTGTTCCCCTTGCGCATTGAATGCAATGTATAGTTGACAAAGGCATCATCCTGAAGAGCCACAGGAGACACTGTGAAAGTATCACTCGAGTCTTCTTGAGCGGCCGATGGTTGCATGGCAAGCGCACCTGCATCACTGTCCTGTTTGAGAGGTGATTTGGACTTGAAAGCGCTCACAATTGAAGCTAGATCGCTCTTTCTTGAACTACGACTAGAATATGAAACGTTTCGTTCGAGATCAACGGAATCATTCTTCACGCCCCACGGCGACTCGCTGCCGTCCTCCGGTGTTGGCGATGTCCTTATCGTCTGCATCGACTTTGACCTGAAATGATGTTTGCCTTTACCAAAAGTTTCATTCCATAAACTGGCCGATGACGCCGGCCGATCTGCATGAAAGGCGGACGCCATTTCACGATCATTGAACAAGGTGTGATTGAGCCTCTGCGGTCTGACCTTCAAGTCGGATTTATACTGCACACGTTGGCCTCTCGTCTGCGGTGTAGCTGATGCACGATTTGTCTCCGCCTTTGAGGTCAGCTTTGTTTTCGCAGCCGGCATCGAGTTGTCTTCAGGATGCGAATCAATGGACACTGGGGAGGGTGGGGTGGGATCATCCTTGGTGTGTTTGTTAACAGCTGGCATCGGATCGATCAATTGCTTCTTTTTGGTTCGGAACAATTTGTAACACTTCTTCAACTTGACAAAGCGCTTGGGTCGCGCAGTAGCTTCAGTTTGTGCACCATGCGCATCGTGCGTTTCCTGCGTCGCAGTGTGCGGATGCTGTGCAGGTGCACCTTCGGACTGAAATGCTAACACGCGATCTGAACCAGAGCGCAGTGTCGGGGATTTGCGCAGAGCAGGGAAAGTTCTGGCGGCCCGATTCGGTTGACGACACGAGTGTGCAGAAGCATTATGTCGCAGTAGGTTTTTACGCGCGGAAGATTTTCGCGATTGAAGTAGATTCGTTTGACATGAAGGCAGGGACGTCTGTGACTGATCGTGCAGTTGGGACTGCAGGTGTGAGTTTACAGCAGTGGCTGTTGAGCGGGCGGCTGCCTTCCTGCCCTTGGAGAGGAAGGCGTGCAGACGCGGGTAGGGAATATTGGGGGTAGCTGGCGACGAGGTGGAGGAGTGGTCTGGTTGGAGAGGGTCATTGTTGGGTGTTGCAGTGAAGGATTGAGTGGAAGTGGATGAGGAGGCGGGACTGGGCGTGGCCATAGTTAAGAGCGAGCGAGTCAGCGACGATGTGGCGTTATTGCAGATGGATTAGTACAACATATTGGCGGGAGAAAGCGATGGGGGAGAAGGGTGATCATACGGATGAGCGCTAGTTTCATGGCAGACGGTGATCCAAGTTGTGTGTAGGTAGTGGAAAATGGGAAGCTGGATGGGCCTGAGCTTGATGCCAACGTCAGGCGTCGTCTTGGCGAATGTCGTGGATGTACGCTTTATCTATAAAAACAAGACATGACAAATTTTTTCTGACAACTGACCACCTTTACATATCCATCGTACCATTTGCACTGATGTTGTGCACCATCGTCTCGCGGTGGACAAGGTGGCATGCCTTCTCCACAATGTCCAGCAGCGAGCTAACATTATTCGCCCATCCGTTAAGTACCTCATCCGCATCTTTCGGCTTTGCAAACGACACAATCTTCGCAGGTCGGTCGATCTTCGCCCACAACGCCTTCTTGTCCGATACCATTGCCGCCAACTTCCTCTCCGTGCTTTCCTCGGATAGATCTAGCAATTCTGCCAGCCTTTCTAATCGGATTCGCGAATAGTACTTGGACATTACCCGCAAATTGTGCTCCGTCACACGTTCCTGAAGCGCACTTTCCCAATTCAACTGCTCCTCCTTCGTTTCGGCCTTCGCCAATTCTGCCACCGCTTCCAGCTCCCCCTTGAATCGTTCCATTACAATTGGCCACCGAATTAGCTCGTCCGTGGAGAACAGTTTTAACAGCTCTGTGTATATCGGCAGCTTCTCCATGTTTTTAAACGTCTGGATACGATGCAGTAGATCACTCTGCATATTGTCCTTTGCCGACAATATTAGCAATAGCGACGCCAGTTTCAATTCGCGAATCCAACGCTCTTCATCACCACTATCCTTACATGTCTCATATCTCTCCAAGTATGCCCGGCAGATTTCCATGTAATCCGCATTGTGCGTATGAATCCTGATCATCAACGCGTAGTAGCGCATTTTGATATCCGTCAACGTGTCGCGGTTCAACTGCCGCGGCATAATCTTCTTCGAAATGATACCACCACGCACAAAATCGTTCTTTTCGAGACACAATCGAATTTGCTCCAGAATGAACTCGAATTTCTCCTCCCGTTCCATACCGCCAAACGTCTCAACTTGCATTTCCTGCATAATAGTAGCGGCGCCCTCAATATCACCTTTCTCCTCCTTTATGTCCGCCAAAATTCGCGTCAGTCGAGCACGCTCCAATTCCACAAAGATCTTTCCGGAAGTAACGTCGCGCAATGTCTCAAGCAACGACAGCTTGGTCGCTTCATCCGGTGTCTCATCCAAGTACGACATCACCTCCTGCACCGATTTCTGTACTGCCGCCTTCAATTGCGCTCTGCGCTTTGATAGTAGCACCACATATTCGGCAATGGCTTTCCAGTCCTTCTTGTTGTGAAAAACACGAATGATATTGACGCAAACTGCCGCAGTCTCTGGGGCAGCGCCAGCTCCACGATTAATGCGCTCCAGAGTGAGCAATTTCTCAACAGCAGCTTCTGTACCCGCTGTTTCGATGAGCGACAATGCCGCTGCGATGTTTTCTTCCAGTTCCGGATCATTTTCGAACGGACCGAAACCGGACGTGTACTTTCCAGTCGAAAGGCCATCAACCTCCATCTTATCTGTTCCCATGACTGCGAGATCTGTAGGAATAAAGCACAATTAGACTGATAGAATGTTGGCAATTTGCTTCGACGCAATGCGGATCGACGTGAGGATGGTGGTATTGACGCAGTTCCATTGTGGAAATGTTTGTCCGCTTCCAGCGAAAGTAGAGGTGCACACTTCTGAGACGAGTACACTTTATTTTCCTTAGTGTATATCTAGTTATTAGTGTACTCATTAAATTAATTGAGGTTAATATATCTGAAACTTGTGATGATCTTTGGCAGCTTGATGGAAACAGGCTCTCATCTGCAAGCGAAACAGAATCCGGATATCTTAACGGCACAGTGGAAACGTATTGGAGGTCGAAACATAACTGTTTCAATTTGTTTACAATAACACTTCCCGTCTCATGCAACAACGGCAACTGACAACAATCTATCGACTCAATTGTTTCCACCTTTCCTCACTTGTTGCGTGCACCCTCGCGCAGAGTAGATCAGCTTAATCAAGGCTTTCCGCAAATGCCATATATGAATAATAGCAACGTCACTGGTTGATTACCAGATATGTACCATCCAATAAATATTCGCTCTTCAATCACCCCCGAGAAGATATAACATCACATGCACATGTTCAATACCAAGAATTCAATCTTTCTTCGGTTTCAATTTGTTCAAGATCCTAGCAGAGACGGAAAGAACTGGTAGAATAATGCCAGCAACCTTGAAGGGTGTCTCGACGAAATCCCACGCTTCACTAATCTTAAACTCACCATCATCATTGACGACAGTATACATACTAGCACCCCTTGACAGCGGAATTTCAAACCCGTCCGATGTCTCAACGTGCCAACGAGCGCCAACACGTTCCTCCCCAATAGCAAGATCGTCGAGCACATAACGCGCGCCTTTCGGAAGCACAAGTTCCATGTTCTCCATATGTTTCGTAATTTCAGATTTACCCACAAAGGGCGTCGGGTAGAGTGTATCGTGATAGACGGCGTTTTCTGTAAACAGCGGCAGAGTATCTGTAAAGACGTTTGTGTTGCATATTTGCCAGAATTTCTCGACAACCTTCCCTGCCGATGAATTCGACTCCTCTATGGTTTCGACCGCAGCTGGAATTGGCCCCTGTTCTTGACAGACTATTCGAACGCGAGTGCCGGAATGACGGATTAGCGGCTGGGCGTGCGGGCAGAATTTGGTAACGGCCCGTTGCGGTGCTGAGGAACGAGCGGGAAACGGAGCTAAGAAAGCTGTTTGATTCATGTCGACTCGGGGAGTTTGCTGAGATGAATGCGAGGACGTGGTCAACAACGCTGTTTTCTGGTGCCTAAGCGTTAGAGTGATAGTTTAATGAGGTGTACCACGGCGCACGAATGGTTGGTTGTGTTGTGTCGTTGTACATTCAGTTGTTATTTTTTTGCACAGTGATTGGTTGAATATTTCTCTTTTCTCGTTTTTCAAAGTAATTTTTCAAGAGGATAATCTTTGCAAGACATTCTAGCCAATCACAATTCATATGGGCATTGGCACAGTTTACGTTAACAGCAGAGCCAACGGCAATCCTCGATATTGTCGTCGGGACGAGGATGGCTGGCATCCCATCGCGTTGATCGCTGCTCCATCCAGAAACTGTCATTCTCATGTCTGTCTGATACATCACTTTGTGCACCGCGCTACAGAAAGAAGATTTCTTTCGTCCTCCTAATTGCTCTCCATCACTGGACATTACAAATGGTTCGTTCACGCTCCCCATTCTTTTCGCTCTTCAGCAAACAACACATGCATCATTTCTGACGTTTCGATCCGTAAAACCGTTTCACTTTTACCAGGTCTTCTCAGAATTAGCAGCAGCTACATTGATAGCTGTCTGTGGTCTCAAGAACAGCTATCGAATCATTTTAAAAGGTGAACGCAACATCCGAAGAAGAATGTAAGTCATATCAATAAAACCCCTTCATCTACACCATCCACTCTCCCATAAACTAACCTTTATCCAATTACAACTAAATACACAGACGTCGACCCGCCAAAATGATCCAAGGCTATGACACTTTTCCCCGATTCTTCATTCGCCGTGTCTTTAGAGCCGGTCTAGGTATCGCAATGCGCTGGGAAGGCCGGGCAAAGAACGGTACGTCTATCCATCCCCAACTGTAATCACCTGATCTATTGAAACTTTCCTAACCACCCTCCCAAACACTGAATAGCCGCTCAGATAGCAGCCGATGCTCGAATGCGCGCTCGAGCCGCCTCAAATACCGTTCGAACACGCGCGGAAGATGTGCGAACACGCGCTCAAGATGGAGCAGTCGCCGTGCGAGAACGCGCCGCAGAAGTTCGCCAACGTGCAGAAGATGTGCGAACGCGTGCGCAGGATAGCGCCGCCGCCATTCGCGAGCGCGCCGCCGAAGTCAGACAGCGTGCAGAGGATGTACGAACGCGCGCACAAGACAGTGCAGCCGCCATGCGTGAACGCGCTGCAGAAGTCCGACAGCGTGCAGAGGATGTGCGAACACGCGCGCAGGATACAGCTGTTGCAGTCAAGGAACGTGCGCAGGAAATTCGATCTCGCGCCCATGATGGCGCGCTTGCTGCTCGTAACAGTGCGGAAAAGGTTAGAAAGGCCGCTGGGAATGTGAGGGAGCGCGCTGTCGCTGCAAAGGAACGTGTCGTAGATTTGAAGAATCGAGTGCAGAGGAGTTTGGCGCCATCGGAAGCATCGAAGGCTGTGAAAGAGGGTCAGACACAGACGCAGAATGGGGAGAAAAGGTCATTGCATTCGAATACGTTAGTTCCGCCGGATACTGCGGAGGAATCTTCGTATCGGCTTGTGCGCACACGGTTCCCAGCTAAACAGGATAGAGTCAAGCAGTGATGCTGAACATTCATTTTGGAATATTGACGTAGGCGTGTTGTTAGAGGGTACTGATTTCGGAAGATGCTGTTATGAGCTTGGCTGAGAGATATCGCAGTGTTGCAAATGTTTTAGTGTTGTCTTTCTGGGCTATTACCTGGAATGTACTGAATTCTGAAAGGTTACTCAATCAACTGCTTTAAGGAGAGCTTTTCGGAGTGACGCGTAAACTCTGAGAACTGGCGAGCGCTCAACATATCACATGTGCGTGTGTATTGTGACATTAAAATTATGATGTCAACGGCTCCAAACTTTAGGAGACTGACTAAATTTTCGTGCATAAGCTTGAGACATGGTATGTGCACGCAAGGTACGGAATAATTTAGTATCTATTGCGATTCTCTCTATTGAGGTTTGTTGTACATTTGTTTCTGTGTGATGGACACGGTCTGATGGAGTGTTACAGAAAATGTTCAAGTGTGTAGTACTTCGTGACAAAAATTTAGTGTCTTCGCATCATCTATAACTCTGAGCAGTCATCGTGGGGCGACTTTGAGCGCTGATGGGTCGGGGTTGGGCGGTAGAGTCGTGGAATTGATAGAATGAACATGACTACCTCGAGTGAATTATCAGAAGGAAGCCGCATCGCTACAGATGCTGATGAGGTGCAGTACCAATATCTGTACAAGATACTTCTTGTGGGAGATTCCGGAGTAGGGAAATCGTGTCTGTTGATTCGATTTTGCGATGATAGTTATCCAGAATCGAAAGTGTGCACAATTGGTGTAGATTTTCAAGTGAAGACGGTTGAATTGGACGGAAAGCACATCAAAGTACAGATCTGGGACTCGGCAGGACAGGAACGATTCCGCACATTATCTGGACTATACTACCGTGGCGCGCATGGAGTTGGGGTGGTGTTTGATGTGACGGACGAGGAATCGTTCCAAAACGTGGAATCATGGCTTGAGGAAGTTGAATGCCATGGGTGCGTTACAGCACAAAGGCTATTGATAGGAAATAAATGCGATTTGACGGAGGAGAGGGAAGTATCCTCAGAGGAGGCTGCAGCATTTGCGGCGAGTCACGACATGAAATACATCGAGACGTCGGCTAAGAAGGCGTTAAATGTGGGCGAAGCGTTTATGAGTATGGTTGAGGAAATCTACGAAGCGAGGTATGGAATTAGAAGTTGCTAGAAAGGTGTTGTAGAAGAATGTTTTTCTAATTGATGTTTGTGGATGCAATTTGCAGCGAGAATCTTCATGTAGGGGACGTAGCGGGCGAGTTGACGGTGGAGGTGAAGAAAAGATGCGGAAAGGAGAAAGGGAAATGCTGTTGAATTGATGGATGGCGTGGTCGCAACCAGTGCGGAGCACGGAAGCGTGCTGCGCTGTAGATAGGGAGGCGGTTCAACGATTTGAAAGTGTAAATTGAAAAAATGTAAAAAGTTTGCACACGTTTTTAAATAATAATACTGTAAGTAGAGTGAAGAAAATTATTGGCAGCTGTGCACTTGTGTCGTACGGTGCGCTGCCTCCACGACTGGTTTGCCTCAGGTGTCCGTACTCTTCGCCAGTGACTGGCTGCTTGTATCCGGCCTGCTCCACTCCACTTTGCTGTGCCCCGTCCGTCAATCAAGACATATCAAAGTGAACTGCACTTGCCGTAGCACAACTTGCCTTGTATTTGCAGTCAGCCGCGTAGCCACCACATTTTTCCCCGCACTCCTGTTGTCGGCCGTTCTCAACGCAACCATCGGTGACGTTTGCTCGTCGCTGTCCCTCACCTGTGCTGCAAGTCTAGCCAAGATCTTGGCCCCCGCCCTGCACTATGGCGTTGAAGCGTATTAACAAGGTATCTTTTTGCATTTGTTCCCATTTGGGCGCCACGCGCGTCTTGTTCGACTTTTGTCTAACCGTCTTGCTTTCTTTGCATTTCAGGAGCTTGTGGACCTTGGCAAGGACCCACCGTCAAACTGCTCTGCCGGACCGGTAAGTGCACCCTTTTCGTTGTCGCGCCCATGCTGACACTTGCACCTCGCTAACTCTCGTGTGTCTGTGCGCATTTATAGATGGGCGAGGACTTGTTCCATTGGCAAGCCACTATTATGGGACCGGTAAGTTGCACCATGCATGCGTACATAGCTAGTGTTTTTGTTGACACACTCAACTAACTTTTGCTGTCGTTCAACGTCGTAGCCCGACTCACCGTATGCTGGAGGTGTCTACTTCTTGACCATTCACTTCCCCACTGACTATCCTTTCAAACCGCCCAAGATATCGTTCACGACCCGTATTTACCATCCAAACATCAATTCCAACGGAAGCATCTGTCTGGACATTCTTCGTGACCAATGGAGTCCAGCGCTCACAGTGTCCAAGGTGTTGTTGTCCATCTGCTCGCTGTTAACAGACCCCAACCCCGACGACCCGCTGGTTCCTGAGATTGCTCAGACGTACAAGACAAACCGTGCTCGATATGAAGACACTGCGCGTGAATGGACGAGGAAGTATGCCCAGTGATAAGCACCAAGACGAGCAATATGTAGTAAGCATCTCAGCTTTGTCCTTCTACATCTACAGCGGTTGCTTCATCCTTTCTCAAAGTTGTCTCGTAACGAAAAAACCTTTGCTTCATATCACCAAAGTACACTAAGCTGTTCTGCGATACGATATGGCATTTCTTTGCCTGATTATCTGTACTGGATTCATCCATCCATCTATTGTTCGAACTATTTGGAAGCTATAACCGAATGTCCGATGAAAGTAAACTTTTCATACCTTCTGAATTAACCTGCCTTGGAAATCGGCATGCCATACCTTTAGATTGTAGTTACGCGTAGCTGATATCTAAGGGTAACTGCTGCTGCTCATAAACTCGCCAACGTGCTCGAACATAGCTACAGCCAATGACGTTGAAATCACTGTCACTACGTATCGTATCGTATGTAGTACAACGCAGGGCACCCGTGTGGAATCGTCTAGATCTACTCGAAATTTTTTTCGCTCAAATCAAAAACTTTCAACATCTGCCATTCCCATTGCATCACCCTTGCTAGACAATCATGGGCACGGACCCCGTCGTGAAACAGCCCGTGTTCAAAAAACGCTCCCGTCAGAATCGCACCAAGGCGCGTAAACGAATCGACAGCCCCTCTCTAGAGCCGTCACACCCCGATCATTCCGCCGAACAACGCGTGCTTTCGTCAATTAAACAAGCTTCAGTGCTTGCAAAAAATGTAAAAGCCTGGCAGCGCGAGGACTACTCGGCCCCGTTGAAGAATATCAACGATGAGCAGACACAAGTGGCAGACATGAGTGCAGATGCAACTGCGGAGCGCGTGAAGAGCAAGGACAGAACTGCATTTGCACCGGACAGAGCTCCGACTAACATTCGAACAACACTCAAGATAGATTATCAGCCAGACGTGTGTAAAGACTACAAAGAGACTGGCTATTGCGGCTTTGGATACGCGTGCAAGTTTCTGCACGACCGAAGCGACTATAAAGCGGGTTGGCAGCTGGACCGCGACTGGGCTGCCAAGGAAAAGGAGAGGCGTCAACGCATTCTTCGCGGCGAAGATCCAGACGCTGGAAGTGAAGAGGAAAATGCGGAAAAGGATGACGACGGATTGCCATTTGCATGCCACATATGTAGATCACAATTCAAACGACCGGTCGTTACACTGTGTGAACATTACTTTTGCGAGGACTGCGTTGTAACACGAATGCAAAAAGATCCCACGTGTGCCGTTTGTAAGAAGCAGCTGCGTGGAACTTTAAACCCGGCGGTGAAACTTGCTGCAAAGATAAAGTCGAAAAGCTAACTGAGTTGGCTCACTCTGGATAGTAGGGAAAGAAATATATAGATACGGATTGGGATGGAAATGAGGAGTCAAAAAATTAATGCCACATGGTAGACACAATGTGATAGAGACTTCAAGATCTATTTACGATAAAAAGCGTCCGAGTACAGCGGAGACCAAACAGCGCATCGTTGGTGACGCAATAATGTATTGGTTACCACAAGAGTGCCCAAGAAAAGACAGAATAGCATGAGACAGCAGTCGCTGTGACAACGCTGGTGTTGAACGGGCGGCGCGCCATCCAAACGAATCGCAGCGGCAAGTACACCCGAGCACAAAATCGTATTGCACGACTCTTTAGCAACTCGGAGCATATTGAGCGTATGGAAGAGTGCGATTTGTCACAATAGCGAGTCACCAGTCCTCCTGGGCGCGGCGCACCGTATCGCGGACCTTCTTTTTGAAAACATCCGGAGTGTCTCTCCACTCCTTTGCGGCGTCCAGATTGGCGGCACTTTCGTCGTTGGGGCATGACAGCATGGAGATGACTGAAACCAGAATGGACTCTACGGTGTGCACTGGTAACCATCGTTCCGATGCATTCTCATACTGGTTTGGATCGGAGCCGGGCGCATGCAAGATAGAGATGCACACCTTTCCGTCCTTGTAAACTGCGAGGCGACGGCAAGAAAGCAAAGGTGTCAACAACTGGTCGGTACAGCGCAGGAAAGAGCGATGGGGGACGCAGATAACTCACTGTTGGGGTGCCACATTTCTGACGTGAAACGCATGGTGGGCGGCATGTAGGGATAGTCCGGCGGGAAGGAGAGCTTGGCTTTGAAGAGACCACCGTCGCTGTGGAAAGAATAGAAAGGGTTAGTATGCATGAAATCGCGCTGTGAGGTGGTATGGCATCGCATCGCATTGGAGAGATGATGAATGCAACGCACTACCAGGTATCAGGCGGGCCTGTGAGAATGACCTGCCATTCGAATGGATTGGAGTCGTCGACCAAACCGGCTGAGAAACCGGAATCGGTGTTCTTGTTGAGCTCTGCGAGGACGAGCAAGGAGTTGGTTAGCATTTAAAGGATAAAGGATGAGAGTGGAATGGATGGTCAAGTTACCTTTGAGCTGGCGCATAAGAAGAATAGCTGCTTGGCTATTTACAGCCATGGTTGGAGAAGGCGGTGGGATGAAAGTTGAGCGTTGTTGGGTCGAGTCGGTCGACAAAAGAGACACTCCACGGCTAGCAGAGCGGAGCGCGCAGGGGTATCTGAGTAGGATGGGTACAGATGTATACTGGTCGGCTGGAGAGAGGGTGGCGGCGGCAAGGGATGGAGCAGCGCAGCGCTGGGCGAAACGGAACAGAGCACGCCTCTGTAGTATTTCGGTGGAACGAAGGCAGAGTGTCGAATGCAAATGCTGTTGTACGACAGCACTGGATGGTCGCGGCTGAGCAGCACTGAGCTATTATTGCATTGCATCCTGAATGTTGAAATTAAATTTATTTTTCTATTTCTATACGAAAACCTTTTCGCTCTCATGCCACTCAGCAGCTGAGCGCTCGCTGTGGCGCAACCGACTTGGCTCCATCCCGTTGTCTCGACTCGCCGATTCCATTCATCCTTCTATGCTACCTCATCAAACTAAATTTAACTCGCAATTTACTCGTGCGCCTGTGTGATGAATCCCATCCTTTCTGCCTCATCACCTTGCATTGCCCGACCCGACCCGACCCGAGGCGAGGCGACGCAAGGCGAGGCGAGGCGCCCCAACCTTCCAAGCCCTCGACTCACCTTCACACGCCTTACAGCAACACTGTGGCGATGAACCCCATATCATTGGCGCATGTGGCATCTGATTTACAGTATGTCAACCAATCACCAAGTTGCAAATTTCCAACCGTCGTCACTCGAGTTAAGAGTACGTCAATCCGCCATCTCATTAAGATCCATCATGAATCAAACGCTACTGTACCATCATGTCATCTACAGTATCAACCGCACAATTTTCTCTCAGCTCTACTAAACAACCATCCCCAACTCATCCCTCGCCGTCCTAAATCCCTACCCACCATATCCAACTGCAACATTCAACAATGCTCGCCAGAGCTCTGGCACGAACTGTGCGTGCCGTCACAACAGCTTCCCAACGTCCCATATCCGCCGCAACCAAGTCTATCCACTTCCGCGCCCCAATTTCACATGACGTCAACCAATTGCATCGCGCCGCATCGGCCCGTATCAACGCGCTAACAATCCGATCCGCCATCCTCTCACGTCTGCATTCATCTTCCATCCGCCCAATTTTGAGCCAAACACGCCCCTCACATCCCCTGCAACTACGCCCCCTCACCACCGACAATCACCTGCACCGTTCGCGACGAAAACACCATACCCTGTCCCCCGCACATCCGGGCCCATGCGCGAAGAGAACCTATCTCACAGGCCGTTTGAGCTGCCCCATTGATAAGCGCCGAAGTATTCGCAGGCGCTCCTTTGCAAATTCGGCAGACGCCCCGTCCAAATCAGACAAGCCTTCCGATGTGGTCACGTGGAGGGAGGCTCTCAAGTCTCCGCGGAAGGCTGTCATCTACTCTGGACAATTGAGAAGAAGCCTCTGGAATTGGGCAAAGCATATGTGGGCCGGTGTAAAGTTGCTCGCCGCTGATGTCAGGGTTAGTTCCAAGATTTTGAAGAAGATTACCCATGGTAAGCAGATTAGTAGACGCGAGAGGACTTTTATGGTGCAGACAGGCGTTGATCTCGCCCGTCTCGTACCGTTTTCCTTATTTTTAATCATTCCGCTCGCCGAGTTTGCATTGCCCTTCGCGCTGCGTCTCTTCCCCAACATGCTGCCCTCGCAGTTTCAGGATCAGATGAAGAAGGAGGAAGATTTGAAACGAAGCTTAAAGGGTAGACTGGAACTCGCTAAATACCTCAGTGACGTTGTGGAGGAAAGGGCCAAGACTATCAAGGCTTCCGATGTCAATTCTGTACGTTGGATTTGCAATCATTGTATCATTTCCTCAATCTTGTTCAATTGTCGTGTCGCTGACTGCTTATTTCTCTCTTCGAGTTACAGGAGCTCAAAAAGAACGCTGAGGATTTGACGGAATTCCTCGCTGCTATTCGGAGCGGTAACAATGTAGATGGTGCAGAGGTCTCTCGTTTCGCCAAGTTTTTCAACGACGAACTTACAATCGACGGTGCTGTACGTCCGCAATTAGTCGCGATGTGCAAGTACATGGGATTGTCACCATATGGCCATGACCAATTTCTGCGCTTTAAACTGCGGTCTAGACTGAACGCTATTAAGAAGGATGATATGGAAATCATGTGGGAAGGGGGTGCTGATTCTCTAACTGATGAAGAGATAGCCAAAGCCTGTCGTGACCGCGGAATTCGAGTATCTGGGTCCAATAAGCGAATGCGCCGTCAGTTGAACGACTGGTTGGATCTATCGCAAAAGAAAGAAATTCCTGGTTCTCTTCTGATTATGTCTAGAGCATTCTTATACACTGGCTCCGACGGTCTAGCAGAAACCCTTGGATCATTGCCCGATGATGTCATCATGGATGTGAAACAAGCTGCAGACGTTGGTGACAGTACTAACATTGAGCGACTTGAAGAGACTCTCCGCCAGGCAAAACTAATTGAGATCGAATCGGATCGTGAGGCTCGTAAGGAGAAGGAGGATGAAGAGAAGCGGAAAAAGAAGGAGGCAGAAGAGGAAGAAAAACTGGAAGCAGAAAAGACTGCTCAAGGTGAACCAGCATTTGTACCAGACCAGGTCATATCAGATAAGGAAGCTATGGCAGCGGCCGATAGAGCAGAAAAGGATATGTCTGAGGCATTGTCAAAGCATCCAGCTGTGGCAACGGAGGCAGTCTCTGCACAACCTGAACAGCATGTTTCCTCCGTAATTCCTGAACCAGAAGCATTGGATGAGGAAGAAGTTGCAAAGGAACGTGATGCCATTCGAAATATGCTTTTATCCCTCGGGGAACTATCGTCAGATTCTTCTGTAGAGAAGGAAAGAGAGGAATTGCGTAACCTGAAACTGGAGTTGGGCGAGGCGGAAGCATTCGTTAAGGATACAGGTGGAGAAGATTCATCCGATATCAGGAGGTTTAAGAAGCTTGTTTCAAGGCTAGAGAAAGAAATTGAGAGAGTTGATGCCAAGGTCGGTTTGCGAATGAAACTTTTGGATCAGGATAACGATGGGTTGATGTCTCTGGAAGAGTGTCAAAATGTAATGAAGCTCATCGCGAGTGATACCGATGAGGAAGTGGTAGCTACTACCCTGAAACGATTAGATGCTGACGCCGACGGCAACATATCAAAGGCTGATCTTGCGCGACTACTTCATGAAATGCAATTTGAATATGGCATGACAGAGGACTCACCAGCGAAGTCGCAGCCTGCCAAGACCGTGGATAGTCCATCACAGAAGGAAAAGTCCAGCAGTCAGGAAGCCGGGACTCAAATGTAAAGCATCAGCGCTTCTCTGAAGTAGTCAGAACTGTATTTATAGTCCTTAAAGGTACTTTTATTGGAGAGCTTGTGAAGAGGTATCAGACCCTGTACAATTGTACAACAAAGAACAAACGAAAGCATGATACGCCACGCCGTGAATGGCTTATCAAGGAATCGTTTTTCATTCTTGAGCGCTCAATGAACGCAAGACCCGTCGTGCAGCTTCAACCTCGCCGCTGCGCAGAAAGATGTACGAAGCCACGAAACTTGCCTCTTTGCAAAGATTTCGATGTCTGGATTGATTAGATGCAGTTACTTTTAAAGCCACTTTGGCAGCTCTCGACGCAGTAACCAAGTCACCATTGCTGATATGTGCGAGAGCTATGTTTATATAAGCAGCTTCTCTGAAGTTGTTGTCAGTTGATGCGCTCAAAGCGAGAAGAGGGACTAGTCGATTGGCAGCTTCTTCTGGGCGTCCAAGAATGCAAAGCGCTTCAGCACCGTACAGGCGACTGAGGATGGTCCTTTCATTTTCCATGCCGGTGTAGAGCTTTAGCAAATCGTCGCAAGCCTCAATAGTTGCTAATGGGTCAAAGCAGAGACTGGCATAGGCCATCAGTGCCAGAGCTGCTCCTCGAAGTTCTGTGTCATCCGTTTGAAGTGGCGGTCGGGACGTAACTATGCCTTCTGACTTCTCCTGCTTTACATTGGAGCCTGTAAATGGAGAGTATTTCTTCGACTTTTGAGGGCTGCCAACTGGGGTCTGATACTCGCCCACCCCTTTCTGGCGATCGAGAATAGCGATCGCAGCACGTGCACATGTCGCAGCATATTCCATTGAGAGACTTTCTGTACGATTCTCTGAGCGAATGATCATACGACGACCGCGTCCATGACCTTCTATAGAGAGAAATTGCTTGGGTTCCGTACCAGTTGTTTCTACGCCAATACAACATTCGGCGATTCGAATCCACAATAACGCCGAGTCTGCAGCCAAGGTTGTATCTTTCCGGGCACATGTTGCGAACAATTTCAACGCTCTTGAATAATCACTAAGCTTCATATACTGAAGAGCAAGATTGTAGGAGACATGAGAATCCTTCACAGAATTGAGAATAGCAAGATTGACAGGGGCTGCGTCAGAATCTTCTTTCTTGTCACTTTCAGACTTTTCCTCAAATAGCTGTATAAATGCCCTGCGTGCATGTTCAAAGTAGCCAGCTGCAAGAGCATGACGGCCAAGTCTGTGATGAAGAACACCGAGACTATTTAAAGCCAGGGGTCGAACTTTCCTCATGATGTGGGATGGAGACTGATTGCCTATGCTAGCAAGGATGCGAAGACCCTTTGCATGACTCTGCTCGACGCGAGCTTTGACGAGGAGAGCGGCAGCAGTCGGGCGACTATCTGCATCACTTGCAGCGAGCACAGCACTCTTGGCTTCTTTGCGAATGTTGCGTGTTCCTTCACTGATAGCGCTGAGGCGGGCGTTATAAATGTGCATGCAGAACTTTGCATCCTCATAGGAAGCAGGGGCCTCAAGAATGCTGGTCGCACGGCCCGACCAATTCGGTGTGAGAGTTTGAAAGTCAGAGGGGTGTGTGGAACCGTTTTGATGGTCGGGGTGATTGGACACATCTTTGGCAAAGTTGGGAATTAGCTTTTCTGCATAGGCTGCGACTGTATTTGCTGAACTTACATCTGCCTGTCTGAGATGGACATCGATGAGAAGAAAACATGTCTTGAGGGCGAGCCAATCGTCCATTGCCTCCACGTTGTTGTAGAGTAGGGTGCCAATAGCGGCAGCAGCTTGATTGTTTGCAGTGTGATACGCGATGACGGCGATATTATAGAGGGAGACAGGACCGACATGGCTATGGAGAAACTTGAGAGCCGAGTTATCGAGAGCTGTGGTAGCGAAGAAATCGGCGACGGAGGACGGGGCCTGGTGCTCCGGCAAAAAGCCGGCGACGAAGCGGACTAGATCATCGAGCTGAGCTTGAGTTTTGCGGGCATAAAATCTGGAAACAAGAGCATTGTGCTTGATGCGCGGATCCTCTGTGAGCTTGTCGACGTTGTGCAAGTCGGATGGGTTGGCTGAGGACAGAGCAATCAATGCGTGCTCTGCGTGCTGGAAGTCGCTCTGCAGAAAGGCTGTTAATGCATCGGTCGCCATTTACACTGGTTTCATCGAAGGGGGATCGAAAATGGGATGGGATGGGCTGTGCAGGGAGTCGACGTAGCGGGACGGGGCTTGCAGTGGTCGAGACGGGTTTGGCTGTCAGAAGGGCATTGTGTTGGCAGAGCAGCGACACGTCTCGCGGGATGCTGGCAATGTGCTCAAACTGTGCAGATCCGAAAAAGTTTATGATATTACTGTATTGTATTGAATGCAACGCCGATTTTACGTATTGATCCAACGCCCACTCTTCTCATCGTTGCCTCCTCCTCTTCGTCCTTGTCGCGCTTGCGCTAACTTGGTTAGCGATGATGTTCCAGACTCACACCAAGCTCTCCTCGCCTGCCTTCACCTCTCTGTTGGAGGCACTCGAATCCTCCAATAAACCGCTTGGAGAACTGTGCACCCATCTCTGGCATCCCACTCGCGCCCCCTCTCAACCGCTCGCAGTCGGTTCCACTTTGGCTGCTCTCCTGCAAGACGAACTGCTCCCCGACCCCCCACAACGTCTCATTGCAATTTACATTTTGTATGATCTCATTGTAACCCGAACTCCAAATTTACATCCAACGACCGGCGCCATCGAACGTCTCATTGAAAGCCCGCTTACCATAATCCTATTTGAGCTTATCGAGCGCAGCGACGCTCGTCCGCCCGAGCAGCTCTTCCTCAGTCACCTCCTCAGCCACTCCCAATCCAATACCAATGACCTGCCCGTACCTGGCCAGATCTCGCAAGCCGCTGCCATTACGCTCTGGTCAGCTCTCGAAGGTGCGCTGCGCAGCGGTGCTTCAGTTCCTAAATTAAACATGTCCTCTCTGCGGCGTCTGTGGACAGAGAGGCATCCCGAGCCCACCAAGGCAACCACTCTTCCGCCGGTGAGCGCCGTAGTGTCCGACCCTGATGCATATACAATTTCCGACCCACCAGTGCTCGCTGATGACTTGGGTTCCATTGCTGCGCTCGAAGATTTTACGCCCACTTTTATTCGTATCCCGCCACCCGTCCTACCTATTTCCGTCAACTCGACAGAATTGCGCTGGATTGACCCAGAACCATTGCACGAGCTCGTATGGGACCCTGACATGGGCATGAAGGGTGAAAGAGGCAGCGAGCTGCGCGATTTAATTGCTCGTGCATTCAAGTCACCTATTCCTGACCAACAGAAGCAGCGCGTCCTTGCACAGCTGGAAGCTGACCCCAAGCTTGTGCATCTTTGTGGATTGACCCCGCAGAAACTTCCCGACCTGGTGCAGAACAACTCTGGACTCGCCACAGATATTTTACTCAAACTTGTTTCTTCTAACCAAATGCCCGATTACTTCTCCGCATTGGTGAACATGGACATGAACATGCATTCCATGGAAGTGGTGAACAAGCTCACTAGTGCAGTACAGTTACCTGCCGAATTTGTACACACATATATCAGCAATTGTATCAGGTCATGCGGGAACATTCCAGATAAGTATGGGCAAATTCGAATGGTTCGCTTCGTCTGCGTCTTCCTGAAGAGCCTAATCAAGAACAAGATCATAGATGTACAGGACTTGTATATCGAAGTGCAGGCATTTTGTATCGAGTACAGCAGGATTCGTGAGGTTGCCGATTTGTACAGATTGCTGAAGATGTATGGTGGTCAGCAATGATTAGATAGGAGGCGTCGTGCCGACAACATGTCTCTCCATTAGTAAGTGAGAACACAACTAATCACGTGGTGTACTATAGAGCGACGGATTTACCACTTTCTTCGTACTTGCGAGGCATCTTTGTACATAGTTAACGAGATTGTTGAGGAGCTTGTGATATTTTCCTGTGCGCTCCAGTCGATGCAGTGAGATTAAAGTTCGCAGTTACGTGTGTAACTTACGTATGCTGCCATTAATGTTATCGTTCTGTTGCGACCCTGGGAATAGTAGTAATGCCGAGCTAGGTAGAGGCGAGTCTACCTACAAACTACTATGCAAAGCAAAGTTTTTCTCCACGCAAAGCAGACCATGTGAACAAGGCCAGCTCACACTGCAGAAAAAACAAGCAGCGCATCAATTTGCCGCAGATGGCGGCTTTAATGTTGGATTAACATACGTCATAGTGACTACATGCACCTTAGGCCTGAGCCGAAGTCTGGGACGCACCTGCTGTGATATCGACCTCTGCCAAACGGACGGGACGACCCTCGGCAAGCGACTTTGCGGCTGCCATGGCAGCTACAATGGGTGCACGTCCATCCAGACCAGTAACAGGCGGGGCGCTTCCTTCACGAATCATGCTCACGAAGGCAGACATGACACCTGTATAGGCTGCGGCGTAACGGTCCATGAAGAAAGAGTATGGAAGCGGTGAGGCGATGGCGTTCTCATTGCTGAGATCAACTGTGTTCGGGGATCGATTTCCACTGGTAAGAGCACCCTTGGAACCGAAGACCTCAATACGCTGATCGTATCCATAGGCGCATCTGCGAGAGTTGCCAATGGTACCGAAGCAGCCATTGGACATCTTGAGAGTAACAAGAACGGTATCAAGATCGTTGGCCTGTTGAGCGGCCTCCTCGAATGCCTTTCCGGTAACAAAAACCTCTTCAATCTCAGCGCCGGTGCAGAACCTTGCCTGATCGAAATCATGGCTCATCATGTCAAGGAAGATGCCACCCGACTGGGCGAGGTATTCTGCTGGTGGGGGTGCGGGATCCCGCGAGTTGATCTGGAACATGCGGACCTCACCGACAGCACCGTTGACGACCTGTTCACGAACAGCCATGAAGTTTGCGTCGAAGCGACGCTGGAAGCCGATGAGGAGACGAGCATTTGTCTTCTCGACGACGTCGAGGCATTTGTCGATGGTAGCGAGATCATTGGAAATGGGCTTTTCGCACATAATTGCCTTGCCAGCTTCGGCGGATTTGATGATTTGTTCGGCATGGAAGGGCGTCGGGGAGCCGATGACGATGCCGTCAATGTCGTCGCGGGCAAGCATGTCTTGCCAATCGGGGGTCCAGGTAGTGTTGAAGGATTCTGCGGCGGCTTTGCCGAATTTTTCAAAAGGATCGGCGATCATTGCTACCTCGGCCCCCTGCATGCCGGAGATGGAGTTTGCGTGCACCTGGCCAATTCGACCGGCCCCGATGATGCCGACCTTGACGGTCGACGGGGCGGTCGAGAAGGCGCGGCGCATGCCGACGGCTGCTGCACGGGAGAGGATGGACATGGTGGGGAGGAAATGGGTGGACGGATACCGGGGGGATGGACGGGTGGATGAGCGGATCGGAGATTGAGAATATAAAAGTAAATTGTTGATCTGTACTGTATATAAACATGCGATGGCCGTTGGACCAGTTTGCGGTGATTATTGTTGATATGTTACTGAAATTGCCATGTTGGCATGACTGGTTGAGAAAGGTGGACGTCGTTGTAGCACGTTTGATCATCGCAACTTCTTGGCGACATACCACACAACGGCTACAACCAACACGACGACGCCAATGGGCGCATACTGGCGCACGACACGCATTCTATTTGCGTGCTTAGCTTGCGCCGCATATCGTTTTGATTCCTGTGCCAATCGGTTGGACTTTTGCGCCACATCTACAACGAAAACATGTTAGCACGCGCTATCGATCCGCAAACGCAATAGCTCTCGTGCAGAATCGGCGCTATAACTTACTCTCCAGTCGCTCGCCGCGAGAAATTACGTCATTAATATTCTTGGTCATTATCGAATGCACATCCTTCAGTTCGGAATTCAACTTTTGCAGATTGCGCTGCGTCTTGGAGTCGTTATAAACCTTCTTGGTCTTCTGAATGAACGTATCAAAGCGAATAAACTCATACGGACGCGACGCTTTGGCAATCTGCGCGCCATAAATCTGGAAAAATTCACGTCGCAACTCGTCCAAATAGTCAAAGGCTAGTCGCTTGGGGTAGGCGCGCTCGGTCAGCGTGAGGATGCACACGCCGGATGAGACGACGTAATGGAAACAAAAATGGGTGCCAGATTCCACTGTGACGTATTCGTCTTCGCGCGGAGGCTCTGGCGCATTGGACAAAGAACGAACCAATTTCTTGGCCTGCCGTTCGTACGTCTCCAACTGCAAAATCAACGAGTCAAGTCAGTGAGTGCATGTGCATTGTGAGTAGTGCTTCATCGGGCGGGTAACAATCGCGGTGCATACCTCTTTAGCGTAGGCGTCATTCTCGTCGGCCATAGCGGCGACCAACGGTAGCGCATCGGATAATCGCACCAAAAGGGTGATCTTGGGCATGGTGGTGATGACGACTAACGCTTGCGATCGCGACGAGCCGGAGGGAAAGAGAGTTGACATTGAAATTGATTGTGTCAATGTCACGCTTACAGTACGGTAACGGTAGATTCTGGAAACAACGATTTGCTCAAAATTAACTTTAAAGTGTACTGCAAACTATTGCCATTGATCCATCGTTGGCGCGTGGCGTGATCCGTGCCAAACTTAAGTTTTACCGAATCATGTGAATTGCTGCACTAGGTTTGAGTCCTGCCACACTACTGTCTGCGACGCTTCATTCCCTCCATCATCAGCAACCATGTCAACTGATACATCAGTCCCAGCGCAGTCCGCAAACGACTTCTCCAAATCTGGAGATCTCACAGGCGATGGCGGCGTCATCAAGCAAATCATCACCCACGGCACTGGTTTCCAGATGCCTGAGAACGGTGATGACGTCAAAATGCATTACCGCGGTACCCTATTGGATGGCACCCAATTCGACAGTTCCTACGATCGTTCCGCACCCTTTGTTTTCAAGCTAGGCGATGGCAAAGTTATCAAGGGTTGGGATATTGTCGGCAAGACAATGCTCAAAGGCGAGAAGGCTCGTGTCACTCTCAAGCCTGAATATGCCTATGGTGCCAATGGTTCCCCACCCAAGATTGGAGAGAATGCCACTCTCATCTTCGACATGGAGCTCCTCTCCTGGACCAGTAAGCGTGATGTCTTTGGAGATGGTCTCGTCACAAAAACTGAGATCCAGCCTGGCGACGGCTGGGAACGCCCCGGCAAGCTTGCTGAAGTTACACTGGGCATTGTTGCAACCTCGATGACAAAAGAGGGCAACAAGCTCCAGAAGCTTCACGAAGGTCAGCAAATCTTCACCTGTGGAAGCTCCCAGGTTCCCGAAGCATGGGAAAAGGTCGTGGTCGACATGAAGAAAGGCTCTGTCGTCAGTCTACTCTGTCGTCCCCCACATATAGCTGGTCCAAATGTAGACTACGTACCTGAAGGTACTTACGCAGTACAATTTGATCTCACACTGCACTCCTGGAGGAAGATTGAGGACATCTACGGCGACGCTAAACTTCTGAAAAAAGTTCTCGAAGAAGGCGAGGGCTGGGAGCGTCCCAATGAGGGTTCAGAAGTTGTCATTTCTGCCAAATATTCGTTGCCATGTCCGAAATCCAAACTTATGGTTCCTCCACCCGCTGCAGAGCCCTTTCTCACTGCTGATAGTCACCAATTCAAGGTTGGCGACGGTATCGTGATCGATGGGCTTGACCGTGTCGTGCAATCCATGAAATTGAACGAATCGGCACTTGTGTTGCTTGCGCCTGAGCATGCGTTCCAGACCGCATCCGCGCTGCTCACCCCTGAGATTGCTGACAAAAGCGTTTCCGTATCGGACGCTGTTCTGATCGAAATCAAGCTTGAAAAGTTTGACAAAGCGAAAGACGTGTGGAGCATGTCATTTGATGAAAAGGTCGAAGAGATGCAGGTTCGCAAACAGCGCGGTAATGACCTTTTCAAGGAAGGACGCTACGCCACGGCGAAAAAGTCTTACGACCGAGCTGTAGCGTTCTTCGATTCGCCCACATCGGAGCTGAGCCCCGAATTGAAGAGTAGGGTCAACGAGCTGCTCGTTCAATGTCATTTGAATCTGGCCATGTGTCTGGAACGACTGGGTGACACACAGAAAGTCATGACGCATTGTAAGAAGGCTCTTGAAATTTCGCCATCCAACGTTAAAGCGCTATATCGTCAAGGTTGCGCGTATCTCACGCTTGAAGATTACTACAATGCCAACTCCTGTCTGAAATACGCGCTAGAGCTATCGCCGGGTAACCCCGATGTGCGGAGGAAATTGATGGAGTTGAAAGCAAAACGTGTAAAGCAAGATCAGGAGGATAAGAAGCGATACTCGAACCTTTTCGGACGTATGAGCAAGCTTGAACAGAAGGAAAAGATTTCTTCCCATACTAACGGACACTCTGTGGAAGCCAAGGAAGACGGGGCAAAGTCTGAAAATGTTCCCATGGGCGATGTAAGGCCAGCTGCAGTAGAAGAAAATGGTGATTCTTGACGAGCTGGTGTGTGTCAACGCGAGGGAACTGTTGATGGATGCGGATGCAAAAAGGTACTGACATTGATAATATTTTTTGATCTGCGGCCGCACCCGCGAATTAGTCCGGATTTATGAAAGCGGTCGGAAGACAATATCTGCCTCCGTATAAAAGATGGTTCTAATCGCTGCTGCCCATCATAGCTTAGATTCTTTTATCGCCAAGATAGATACGCTTAGTAAAGTGAGCTGATGTCGACGTTGTCCCTGTCATGTCAGGCACCCCTTGTACATACTACTGATTGCCCATCCCAAGCCACTTTCTGGCCCTTCCACGCAGCCACACCGTTACCGTCAGCGCAATCGCCAATGCTGTCATTGCATTCGCACACGCCTGCACAACGAGCACATCCACCGGCTGCACCAGCCCGGCACCAGGAGCCACCCCGCCGGCAGCACCCGGCGGGTACGCTGTGTACGGCGTCGTTGCAATGCCCGAGCTCAACAATCGTGCAAGCAAAGTACCCACAATCGCCTGCAGTCCCGTTAACGACACCAATAATCCCACAATACACAGCACGAGACCCACGCGCAGCTTGCCAATAATCCGCGAACGCGCTAATTCAAACGTCCGTTTCGGGCTCGTCTCCAGCCAGACGGACAATTGCGTGTAACTATACGTCCAGAAGAGACTGATAAACGCCAGAAAGATGCCGACGGCTGCGAGCACAAAGCCGACTAAAGACGCTGATGTTCGGATACTCACGCCCGGAAATGCAAACGAGAAGAGCAGAATCACACCAGAAATCACGGTGAGAACGAGCTGTGACCACCATGTCACCCATCCCAATCGCCACAATGCGCGCGCAGCGCTCAGATAGTCCACTTCAGGACCGGTGGGAACGGGGGGTGGTGGCGGTGCTGTCGCGCTCATGAAATCTGGTTGTTTGGTCGGTGTGGCGGTTACTGCGTCTTCATCGGATGCATCCAGAGGCACTGAGACCACATCGGCGTCCTGTGTTGTGGCACGCTCGCGGTTGAGCTTGTCAAGGAATGTTTCGCCACTGGAATTGGTCGAATTCAATGGGCTTTCAATCGACTCGGGTGGATCGACGTCTGGATAAAGATTTCCATTTGCTGCTACGCGTAATCTTCGATAAACATGGTAGTGGCGCGTTGAACGTTTTTGCAATGGTTGCCTCGTGAATGCCAGCCGAACGCCTACGAATGAAGGCGGTGCAAAGGCGGCGGAGGACATGATAGTCTGCGGTGCCCGTAGCGTTGTAAATTTTTTACTGCAATGCAGAGCGGAAGTAGGATAGAGCGGAAAGAATGGTCTTGAGCGTTCAAGGGGAATGTGAGATCGAGTTTGGACGAACAAAAACCTCCATATTTTTTTAGAAATCGTATGTGTGCAACTCAACTGATGCCACTTGTATGTTGTAACACCGTTTGACACGTGTATGTCCTAGATATAATTCTCATAGAAGATCATTCATTGCTCTTGAAATATCCGGAAGAGGTTGAGGACGAACGACTTCTATCTTGCCAGTTGGACGGACCTTCGAAACAAATCGACCTTCAATTCACTGGGATGAGCAATATCTTTACATCCTTTGATCTGTAATACCATTGGATTCCAAAGACTCTGGTCAAACCCATTTTTCATTGTTTTGTTCGTTCTTTTGATATCATCGTTGCGCGACAATACAGGTATATATTCAAACTTCAATTGGGTAAAAGCCTACTGCTTAGCTGTCTGCAATTCACCAGGTCAACCATTCCATACTCGCATAATTCTCTAGATCTGTAGCCAGGAGGGCGGCATCGGATTGAAAGACATTCCCCATCGTCCTGACACACGAACTTCAGTTGGTAGAAACACCACAGCATACTGTAATTGTCCAGCTCGACATAGCCATGTCGTCGCCAGCAATACATATTTACTACCATTCATGAATTACCTATACGCTTTGAAACGACCAACACCTTCCTTTTATGACATTGCCCAAACAAGCGCAGTTGATGCAACAATTCTATTATTGACGCCAAAGCACTCAATTTGCCCCTCCCCCAACCTGACTGAATTTCTTATAAGCACAACAATCTACACGATGAAATTCAGTCAACTTACGTATGAACATATCCTAATCATCTTTCTTGGACTCTGAACCCTGGTCGCGTTCACTCTGTTCCCGGCGCTTTTGAATCATCTCCCGCCTCTTCCTCCTCCCGTACAACTTCATCACTCGCAGGCCCATGTTCAGCTACCGATCGCACGCGGCACGGAAAAAAGTTAGATACACAATGCAGCCGATCGGGAAGCCAACCATACGGAACGAATCAACATACCACAATAAAATTAGCTTGGATTACGAAAGGACCCGATAGAAACGTAAGCATGAAAAGGCCGTTGGTATCGAAATAATTCTGCTTGGCGAATCGATGCCAATGAGTTCGTCCAAGTTGATTCAGTTTCTCGGCGGCCAGCGCCAAAGCAGTGATACATACGAGGATGAAAAATTGCACAATGTCATTCTTCTTCGTTTTGTACACGACTGTGAACAACAATATTTGCAGTACAACAAGGGCGATTATGAATGGCTCCTTCCATCTGACAGAGTCCACAAAGTCGGACAATTTGTCGACGGCGACTGCTCGTTGCGTTAGTTGCAGAATCTTTTCTGCACTGGCATAGAGAAGTTCAACAGGACCAGCTGTTGACGCGTCTGAAAAATTCATGTTGGAGGTGGGAGAAACAATGAGTGCTACCGAGCGCTGGGTGTTGACTCGGGGGAAGGTGACATATGTTTCGATGTCCTACGCTCGCATCATATGATTTTGGGCTGACAGCAATTGTGTTGAAAATGATCATAGATAGCGTACTGTAATATCGGGTCGCGATTCCCTGTTCCAATCACGATGACTCATTGGCAAGATGATGTTCGGACCTCAGATTGGCCTTGCTCAACTATCCAACACATAAATGAAGGGTTTCGCGATAAAACATGAAAGCATCAACAATGTGTCCGTCTTCATGACTGCTATGTCGAAAAACCTCTAAGACATCTACATACCAGGCTTTACTGAAAAACTGCACTCGTCACCTAGTTGTGCACACGCGTTTCTGCCCCAACCCTTTCAACGAAAAGGGTTCGAACCTTTTGGAAGAATTCATAGAACTCCTTTCCGTCTATGTGTGACCTATCTTTCCGCCCTTTCTTGAATTGAACTGTAGATAAGTTCTTCTCTTGGTGACATGTAATGCTGATCATCAATAACTTTCCTTGCTTCAGCGGCACCTCACATTTCATTTTACTCTCCCCCCGTTTCATCAACACGTTGCAGTTCATTGTTGTTGCCAATATCCTTCCAATTTCGAGCAGGCAACGTTCGGGAGGAAGGTCAGAATCAAAACTTGTCGCTGCAGAGCTCTTTCGACGGTTGAACATTCCTAAACCAAACATCCCGCGAGTTGCATGTTCATCTCGAGATGGCGATCGCACCTGACGTCGCTGTGGATTTCCTGAGCTTGACCCATTTGATGCACCAGATGCTGCGGAGTTGACCCGGCCAGAATCGCGAGTAGCACCAACACTTTTTGGTTGAATTCCAACATCCGGTGCTTCAACTGAACTTGCCCTCTTCGCTTGCGACGCTCGTTCTACTTCCCTGGCCGGTTTCTGAGGTAATCGCCCACCCCGTTGAACAGCTGCATTAGTCTCTTCAACTCTCTTCAAGCTCGCATCGACAATGTCCGCATCAACGCTAGTAGCTGCACCAGTAACAGAATCCCGTGGGGGCGGATACGACGGAGGAGCGCCGGGGCGGAAAGGATCTATTACTGTTGATGGAGTCACCGCTAGTCTGGGGGGACTAATTGTAGCAACAACAGGAGGATCGTATTGAGGTGGAGGCGGAGGGGGTGGTGACACTGCTGAGAGGGGAGCCGGTCTGGGCGGTGCTGGCATAGGAGGCGCAGGCGGGGGCACTGTGGAAGTCGATACGCCCACAGCACGATCCCAAGGTGCTGACGCGACAACATTGGGTTTTGCCGTTCTTGGAGGAGGAGGAGGTGGTGGTGGTGGTGTTCGCATCTGCTCCGAAATGAAATCCATAGGTGGTCGTGGAGGTGGTGGTGGTGGCGGCGGTGGAGGTGGCGCTGCTGAGGCTGTACCAAGACTACGTTGAAGAGCTTCAATCGCGGACTGGGTACTAGCTGACGCCGTGATGTCATCCTTATCAATACCATTCAGAGCATGAGTCGTTGCGTTAGAAATTTCCACTGTAATAGTCTTCTTTCCACTGCCACTTCTCACTACATCCTCGTTGGTATCATAGACAACTTCAGGTGTAGTAGGCTCTGTACCGACATCAGATGAACCAAGTCCAACATCGGCAACTTCCTCCATTTCTTCTACCTGCTTTGGTTCGAGTTTCTGCAGTAGAGATTGGATACTTTGAATATCATCCAGGGATAATGGGGACGCTTCATCATCGTCCAATATAACTTCACCACCTTTCGAAATGTTAGCACTGGCACGCCTGTTATCCCAAAAGTCTAGCAGTCGACTAAACGCCTCCAATTCCAGTTCTGTCACCTGCGGAGACTCCTCATCAGAATCACTCTCGTCATCCATCTCCTGTGTCAGGATGATGCCCCATGCACCAGTTACTGCTTTCGCTCGTGCAAAAAATTCAGACTTGTCACTTCCCGGCTTGACATTTTCATCATCTGCAGATGCTAAACTCATCTGACTTCCCTTATTTGAATTGAAGCTTGGAGATGCGGTGATACCAATATTATTACCAAGCTTGAAGATTCGCCGGTACCTCGCGACAGCTGCAGCTAACCTTTTCTTGAGAGGAACAGCTAAACTTTCATCTTCTTCAAGAATCGTTATACCCGGACTGTGAGAGGCAGCAATTGCATTATTTGGAGCCGTCTCAATCTCTGGACGTATGACACGCTCAATCGGAACAGGTGCTTCAGATGGAGTATCCGATTCCATGGCGGCAGTCGACAAGACATGCTCAACAGCACTAGCCACAGCCAATGGCGCGGAGATCCGACCCTCACCATTGCGGCCTGTAGGCGGGACTGAAGACTCATTTCCACCCATATCATCATCTGCCCCTGCCGATGGGTACCCTGCAACTCGAGGCATCTCCTGTCTATCCCCAAACTTCTGCGCAAGCGGAGATATTGGCTTGGACCCCAGCGGGGGTGTGTCTTCGGCAAGTTTGGAGGATGCCACACGAGAGAGCTCAGTATCCGGCAATGGAGGTGGCACCTCAGGATGCTTGCTGTACATCATTCGTCTTTGTTCGACTAACGAGAGTGGTCTCTTCGCTTCCTCTGTATTCTTCGGATTTTCGGCCCCTTCTTCTTCCTTCAAAGCTGGAGCGGCTGGCTCCTCTGTCTTTTTCTCTTCGGCTGATGTCTTCTGCCACGAATCATCACTATGCTTTTGCCATGAATCATCTCCATGAGCAAGAGCTGAAGGGGTAGTTACCGGAGCAATGGCTGCGGTCGCGTATGACGGCGGTGGAGTTGGGCCTGCAACTGTCCATTTCGATTTGCTTGCTCTTTGTGGAGAGATATTTCCAGGTTTACCGATAGGACCTTTGCCGTCAATAACAGGCGGGCTCGGAGGTACAACAGGAGACGGGCGAGATTTCTCGGGGTGGGCTTCCGGAATCGGCAGCAAAGAGGGAATATGGCCCCGGCTTGGCGCACCATAACTTGGCGGAGGCGGTACGGTTCCACTACCCTTTTTAGGACTGTGACCATTTTGCACCGATGATGGATAGGTGTGACCCTCTGAGCGCTCTTGGGTCTGGACGGGAGCGGGGAAGGACGGAGGAGCAGGTGGGTGCGAAGTGGCGGGTGCATCTGAAATCGTAGGATACGCCGGAATCGAGTTGCTTCCAGCCGAAATCGGCGCAGAGTTTCCAGAGTCACCGCTCGCTACAGATCCCATATCATTTGGATGCGAATCGCGAGAATCCCTACTCTTTCTCCGCACAACAGTAGTTCCCGGATATGGTGGTACCGGGCGCGTGGATCCTGCTCCCGAATGCAGGCTAGAGGGATGTGATGGCGGTGCTTGCATGAGCGGGGAAGGGGGTACCGGTGGAGGAACAGGCGGGAGAGGAGGGATGGGCGACGTTGAAATCGAAGACGGACGGCCTTTGGCAGGGGATCGTGGGGGTTGCGCTACAGGCGGCGGTGGGGGAGGGCGATGAGCAGATGGAATCTGGCGAGAGGTATCCATGGGGGGTGGGGCAGCAGGTAGAGCGGAAGACAGAGACTTGGGCTGACTAGAGTCATTACCATGGCCAGCTTCTGCAATCGTAAGTTCCCGAGATCTTGGACCATGATCAATGCTACGACTGCGATTATGAGTCCGTCTTCTTCTTCTGGAAGGAGGACTGGGACCGGACCTGGCAACCGCATCGTCACCTTCGTAGTCCACGGCGAACCATGGATGCTTTTTAACCTCTGCGAGAGTGTAGCGCTTCTCGGGCTCCTTGTGGAGAAGGCGGAGGACAAGGTCTTTCGCGTCGGGCGGGAACCTCTTTGGAAACTTGACATCATCACGCTGAATCATTCGATAAAGTGTTTTTGTATTTTCATCGTAGAAAGGAAGGAAACCAGCCAAGAGAGCAAAAAGAATGATACCGCAGGACCAAGCATCGACTTTGGTGCCATTGTAGCCCTGTTTATGGCGCGCAATAATTTCCGGAGCGCAGTAGTTGGGGCTGCCACACTGTGTGTGCAGAAGCTCCTCTGTTGTGGAAGCACCTTTCATGGCGGAAAGTCCAAAATCGGTGATCTTGAGTTCGCCAGTGGTCTCATCAATGAGCAAGTTTTCGGGCTTCAGATCGCGATGGCAAACACCTCGGCGATGACAGTACTCAATACCATCAGCAAGCTGTTGAAAATAGCGACGTGCAATCGACTCTTCTAATTTACCCTCGTTGAGGATCTTCGTAAATAGCTCGCCGCCAGTGACAAGATCCATAACAATGTAGAGTTTGCTTTGGCTGGTCAAGACCTGGCGTAGATTTACAATATTACGATGTTTGAGTGCTTTCATGATAGCGATCTCACGACGGACATTCATGGTCATCTCTTGTGCTTTAATGTCGCTCTTGTCCATGATCTTGACAGCGACCTGCTCGCCCGACTCTTCATGAACGCCAAGTTTGACCCTGGGAGAAAGGGAAGAGCAATCGGTGGAGCGGATGTGGAAAACGAAACGGTCAGATAGGGCGGGCGGATGAGCGAGGGCGCGCGCGGAAGGGAGGGCGGGGGAGCAACGTCGGTGGGCAGCAGATGCAGGCGCGCGAGATAGATCGAAGGAGCGGACAACTTACTTGCCAAAGGCGCCCTCACCGAGCGTCTCGAAGAGGAGGTATTTGCCCACGCGACTGGCCATGGTGCGCGCGGGAGGAGCAGAAGGTTGCGAGCAGAAGGAGAGCGCGGAGCGGTGAGAGGGGAAGCAAACGGCGGTGGAGGCAAGTGCGGATAGATGGTGATGTAGGGGAAGGGTGTAGACGAAACGGGAGGAAGCGACGAAAAAAGAATTTGCAGACGGTTACAGATGTAGGACGTATGGCAAGATACTGGTGCAGTGCCGACGAAGGCAAAAACAAACAAGTGCAATTAGGAGGTGATACAGTGGGTAGTAGTTGTAGATGGACTTGGGCGAGCGAGCAATGGTGAGTGGTAAAATCAAACACAAGTATGGCGAAAGGCAGCCCCGACGGACCGCCACATGGCAGACTTTGTGCTGGTTGCGCTGAATTGGCGGCCCGATCATCGTGTGTAAGTAGCTGGGTCCACACGGTCCGCATTTCGCTGCACGCGCGTAGTTGGCAGTCACTGCCGTGGGCCCGTCCAGACCATTTGCATTTTGCTTGCTCATATCATCAACAGACAAGTGTTCCATCACAGTTGGATGTCGAATCAGCTTGTTTTTAAATTCGTTTATTGGTGCATGTTCTGTAAGGAACATCTGGCTTACACAAACATGCATACAGTGCGCCCTGTTGGTTGCTTGGCAGTGACAATTCAGACGCTGCACAATGCGAGAAATGCCGCTCTCCCGCGTCCTCCACGTTGAGCGAATCAAGTTTGACCGCCTCACGACGTCATGCTTCCATAACATTACTCTCGCTGTTCGCCTTTACCATTGTTGTTACCATTCGTTACTACATTCTATCAGCTCATTCGTTGCCGCCTCAATACCCAGCCGTGTGAGCGCGTAGTTGTTTAGCAATGCTGTCATATTCCAGTTCATTGTTGTCGGTGCACTGCAGCTGACGCTGAACTCCTTTCAATACCTGCACCACGCCCTCTTGGCTCGCAGCGTAGATCATTTTAGACCGAATGTTAGAATATTCAGGCGACCACAGTATAAATACTACGCGTGTTTTCGTCGCCCCCTGATGTTCATAAGAAAAATCATATACCACGTAGCGGCAGTCGTTCTCTGGCAACTCCGCACTCATTTCATCCCAATCCTGCTTCGCTGACGCGCTTGCAGGCTGAAATGTCTTCTCTAAATTCACTTCCGTCATAGCTTCATTGATCTTCAACACGGCACATCGAAAGGCACGATTCTTCACAATGCTCTCAAAAGTCTGCACAACTTTGGCATCGACTTGCACTCCTGAAGCCATTCTCAATGATAGATAGATTGATGGAGCGATGGCTTTGACGATCGAGTTGGGCACACTAGTGTTGGCATGCACGACTGCTTAAATAGCAAAAGTTGGGCGACTAGTAACGCAGCGATGAGCAACGCAACCGCTAGGTACTTTACACAAACGTGCTGCGGACATGCAATTCACAATCAGCGCAATACCACTTGTGCACATACCAACGGGCCATGAAACAATCTGCATCGATCGGTCGATTTCAGCACCTGTTGAACATTTTAGAACAAAGTGCGTCAAGTTTGGCTTCCGTTTGCCTCCAGCACAAGTAAACTCGACTGGGCCCTCCCCTGCCACCAAAGATTTTTCCGACCAACCACAAATAATGTCGCAGCACAAATGCAATTACATGTTTACCACTATTCAACTAACTGCTCGGCAGTCGCCCCCTCATCATCTTCCTCCACCAGTGCAGCAAGACATTCCGCAACATCGAGTTGTCCGTCCGCAATGGCGGCAGTAACATCATGTGGAAACACAGTAATTCCCGCAATAGCAAGCGCCGTCTCCGATTCTTTACCAATACAATTTCCGCGATCCGGTCCAACAAACACCGCATCTGCGACAGCCCACTTTGCAAATCGCACGACTTCCTCCTCATCAAAATATGCCGAAACGGTTGCACTGCGTCCATACTTGCTCATTTCAATCACACACACGCGTTCATCGTCCGGACAATAGTATAACCCCGTCATTATTCCACTAGCACGCAGTTTTTGAATGGCCAGCAATTCGCGTGGCCCGGAGCCTACCAGGACAGCACGGAACATCGGTTGGCCCTTTTCATTACGCGGTCGCTTCATATAGTCCTGCACCTCGCGTCCGTCGTCACCAAAGTAGTCGCGCATAGCGTTCATAAGCGTTGAGTTGAGTGCAGGCGATTCCTTGATGGTTTCACCAATGCTGTAGGCTGATTGCACGTCACGCACTGGCGGCGGGTTTGGAACTGGTTTGGGTTCATCTTGCTCGGATGATTCTTTGGCTGGTGATTTGCTGCGACGCGCTAAGCAAATTGGCGATAGTGAATGGGGCTTGTTGCGGACAGGGGATGGTAACCAATTATTGTTGGTACTAAAGGTAGATGGGATGAAAGTGGAAGAGTGACGCATCATGGTTAGTTGCGACTTAAAAAAGCCAGAGCTCGAGATGACATGATGACAAAGCGAGATATGTTACAGCTGGACGTTGTACACACGTGTCGGAGCACGAAAAGAAGAGTCCGGCACTGCAGGACCGATTGGGCCTCTATGAGGACCAATAGGATGGCCGCTACGGCAATGGAGCGTGGCTGATTGTGTGCGGCTGGGACGCGGCGAGGCGAGCGACACATCCAGTCGATGGATCGTTAAATGTGTTTTGTGCAGCGAGCGGAGTTGTGTACACCGCAGTTCTGTCGAGTGTGAGATTTCAACTCGAAAAACGTGTCATCCCTTTTGTCGCCACTGCTCCACCTCGACGCATCTTTAGAATAATAAACCCAGCGCCAATACCAAATATGGACAAAGTACTGTCTGCTTCCGTTACACATACTTTTTGACTCATCACTTGCCCGCCCGCATACGTTCCTCATCCTGTCCACTACAACTCCATAGATGCACATCGGCTGCTAACCGCGTCATGACGACATCAGCAGCTGCATACAAATGGGAGTGGATTGGCGAGGGAACCGATGATATAGAACCTGAACGTGGTCGAACGTACTACAGCAGCGTCATCGCAACCTCTACTGTTGATGGCTCCACCCGAATCTACCACGTTGGTGACCCTGTCATCGTCGCCAGCGACAATGACGACATCTGGGTAGCCCAGGTGGTCGAGTTCTTCCACGCCAGGTCCGACGATGAAGAGCTGGCAAATATCCTTCTAACAGATATCCAGTCCCGTACTAAAGAAACAATGCGTTATAGCCTCATGCGCTGCACTTTGCGCTGGTTGTATAACAAAAAAGATGTGGACGTAGAACTGCTGCGATCAACCTCTATCGGTTCTTTCTTCAAGAAAGAACTATTCTTTTCAGATCATGTCGAATCAAGTGGCTATCATGATATACAGGTCATAGAAGGACGGGCCTGGTTGAAAGAAACAAAACAAGACCAACTTGCTTTCCGTCAAAACCCTCACCCTGAATTCCGCTATCCGACTGATAAAACACGCATTGTCAGAGCCTTTTTCAAGTATGGAACCGCTGTCAGAAAGTTATGCCCTGGTGAATTGGAATGGCTGATACAAAATCCCACCACAGACAAAGATCTCTACAAACATTCACGCATGTGTTTCAGGGGTGCTTTAAACCAACCTGCCCTGCTTCCTCATCAGCCATCCTTTCACAGACGATCAACTAGTACAATGCGAGAGCCCATCAATATGGATGCTGACGAATATGATCCACAGGATGACAGATCAAGCGGCGATGATTCCAGTTCCGGCAGAAGCTCAACCAGTGACGAATATTCGCCCAACTCTCGAAAGGGTAAAAAGCGTCGTCGCAGAAGAGTAACGGAAAACGACATGGACGACCAGGACAACACAGTTGAACAAGATCAAGACCCAGGTCCCAACTTTCCTGAATGGTCTGACTCTCCCGTACTCCCTCGCCAGTCGCTAGACGTTGCCAACAAAGAAGTTCTCAGTTTAATCAATGAGCTTCAGGATGGTATGGACATGGATATGATGAATCCGACCAATACATCAACTGACCTTAATATGGATATGGGCATACTAGTTCCAGCTTCGGCATTGGACTCAGACGAGCTGCCAGAACAGAACAGACGACCTTCGCCTCCGCCAAATTCTTCACCCGAGCGCAAGTCTCCAGCAAAAGTCAATGAGGTTATCGATTTGGATGGAAGAGATGGTCCTGACATTCTCACTGAGGAAAGAAAGACACGTGAGCTAGCGCGAGAGAGGCTACGTCTCAAGATAACAAACACATTGGGGACCAAACCGACGAATAGAAAGATACGTCAATTCATGCCCACAGCCCGACTGAAGAAAAAAAATATGTCTCCTCTTTCAATAGATGATTCCAAACGCCTTTCACCGCCTGTTCCGAAGCATCAGCCAAAATCTACCACATCGTCTCTACTGGAAGAGAGGCCCAAACCTACGGAGAAGAGAAGTATATTATCGGAAGCATTTGTGGAACACAAATCAGCACTTTCGGCTTCAGATGAGTTGAATGAAAGCGAGATGTTGGCAAATGTTGACACTCCTAAATTCCCACTTGGTAGTGGTAAGGCACATTCTAAGCCGATTCTGGGAAAAAGCCGTAGACTTTCAACACCACCCGTCGACAATAATGAAACTCTCTCAGAGCCAACGAAAGAAAAAAGCCGTAGGCTCTCAGAGCCAATTGGTGGCGAGAGACGAATGTTCTCAGGATCTGTTGAGGACAAAAGCCAGAAATTGTCAGAGTTTTCTGGAGGTAATAGTCACAGGCTTTCCGAACCATCTGAGGGCAAAAGCCGCAAAATTTCACAAGGGGCTGACGGCAGAAGCCCTAAACTTGCAGATTTGGCTAGTAGCCAAAGTGATCAGCTTTCGAAGGCAACTGCGACCAAAAGCCGCAGGCTTCCCGATACCACTGAAGACAAAATTCATGAGGCGTTGAAACAACCGAAGACTAAGAGCCTTTGGCATTCTGATGCGCTCCAAAAGAAACGTCAACTTTCGAGGTCTGAAGGCAAGGGCCATAAGCTTCTAGATCCACCAGAACGTGAAAGTTCGGAGTCACCGGAGCAATCTGGAGTCGAAAGCTTTGGGCTCCTGGAAGAAGGTGAGCTTGAGAACAGTGGGTCCTTGGAATCTGGTCATGAAAGGCATCGTGAACTTGTGGAAACTAGGAACAAAAGTCGCAGACTCCAAGATCCTCCCGCAAATAAGAGTCCTAGGCAACCAGAGCGGTCTGAAATCGAGAGTCCGAAGCCATTCAAATCGGTCCAAGGGAGTCGTCAACTTTCCGAGCTTGGAAAGAATATTCAAAATTCCTCAGATCCAACTGCAAGTAGAAGTCCAAGGTCACTGATTCATCCTCCGACCATAAGCTATACGCACTCGGAATCCACTGGGGTCAAAAATAGAGAGATCTTGGAATCAAGATCCGGAAGGAATCGTCACAACATAGAATCTGGGCGTAGAAACGGCGTACTCCCAAATCCAGATGATGACGATGTCTCAGAGCCTTTGGTACAGCCTAAAGCCAAAAGCCGTCGGCTTTCGGAACTAGTCCAAGGGGGTCGTCAACTCAAGGGACTGGAGCCTGAGGGCAAGTCCCGTAGGATTCCGGGCCCATCGGAGAACAAGAATCCTGGTCCGTCGCTGAAACATTGTATCAAGAGCCGTAGACTCTCAGATCCGGTTGAGACCAAAAGCCAACCACTTACAGAATCGGCCCAAGGGAGTCGCCAGTATGTACAAGCTGAGGGCAAAAGCCGAAGGCTTCCTGACCCTCCTACTGATGCAAGTTCCACGCTACCGAAGCAGCCTGAGACCAAAAGTCGTAGGCTTTCGGTAGTAACTGAGGCCAAAACCATTAAACCATCGAAACCAGCCCAAAGGAAGAGCTATCACTTTGCAGGGCAGGTCAAAAACAAAATCAGCAAGAACTTAAACTCGCATGAGGTTAGGAAGACCAAGCTTTCGGAGTTAACTGAGGGTGAAAGACAAAATCTTCCAAATGGAGATGAGAAAAGGGGCATTAAGCCATTAGGCTTCACTCAAAGCATCCAACCATCAGAAGCACTTGAAAGCAGAAGTCCTAAGCTTGCAAAATCGACTAAATTCCAAAGTTCCCGTCTTTCTGAAGGACATGAAGGAAAGCAAATGATGGCGTCGGAACTAACATCAAACAAAAGTTGCAAACTTTCGGTACCCACAGCAGGTACAAGTCAATCACTGCTGGAATCGACAGAGGGTAAAAACGTTGATGTCTCTAAATTGCCTCGGGACAAATCCCATGATCACCTGAAGACAGCAGATGACAGTGACAGGAAGCTGTCCGGAGCGACACAGGACAAGGGCTTTATGCGTTCGGAGCGGATTGTAGGTGATGACAACCAGAATGCGGAACCAAATACCGAGAAAGTCATTACCACTTCAAAGCGGGATGAGAATAGAAAAAGCAAACCTTCGACATCAACAGAGACCCAACACTCTAGACTTTCCGATTCCAATGTTGAACAAGGCTGTTTGCCTTCAATTTTGTCTGAAGATAGAGGCCATCGATTTTCAGATGTGAAGAAGACCGAAGACCATAGATCAATACATGGAGATGAAATGGAGAAGTCTCCAAACTCAGATGAAGTCAATAAGGGTAAACCCCCGAGTCTAGAAGAGAACAAAACCCGTGCGGTATCAAGCTCAAGTTCAGATGAGGGTGAAGTAGATGGTGAATCGGATGCGACCAAAGGCAGGCATGTCACAAGAGCGTCGTGCCTACAACATCAAGAATTGCAAGCACAGAAAGCGGGCATTGAAAAATCGCAAACTGATTTGGGTGACATGGAAACTGACGAAATGTCTTCGGAGTATAGTGAAGAAGAATTGGGCACTGAGGATATCGAAAGGGAAGACGAGGAAGCAAGTGCGGAAGAGGATGAAAACTCGACCAGTCCAGATGTGGCTCCAGAGGCATTCTCGCAATTGAACGTGATGTTAATGAAGCTGAAAGCAGAATTCGAAAACATATCACCCAAAGTACAAAAGCTATACGCAAACAGAATTGAAATGGCTGTTGAAAGTGTAATTTCGAAGGTGAACAGTGTTGGAATGAGTTATATGTCTGACCAGCAAATGGCATTAGTAGTAGAGGAAATCATTGCGGACTTGAAGAGCGAAATGTCAAAACACACAACGGAGGAAACAATTGCTGCAAATTCGGAGTACATGGAAACGTGAATGAGTTGTAATGTAGTGCATATACATCACTGTGGAATGAGTATTGGTCTTGTCCACATTCTAAGGTGCAAAGTTACAGTCTCTATTGTACAAACAATGTTGATGTTCATTGGCTGTCTGTCAATCATGTAGTCGATAATGCGATTAGGACATCGGAGCCAATCACCCTAGCACTCGTTTAATGATGACCTAAAGAGTACAAGCTGCCACATAGTCTGCAGCTTTTGCTGAGCTGGCAGACGTTATAAGGACTGATTACAGCTATTGCATAGATCGGAATTGATCCACGAATTTCTGTTCAAAATTCCTGCCCATTCTTTGTTATGTTCCGTTTAGAGGCTTTCTGACTGCCACTTTTTCCCTCATTCACACATTCGAACCTTTGTTCCGGGATGGCTGATATCGATGATTGGCATTGGCAATGGCTCGGCGATGGTGTTGCAGATGACCAAGACAATGGTCGCGTCCACTACACCAGCGTAGGTTCCCTCCGTAGGACCGACAATTTCATGCGTATCTATAAAGTCGGAGATCCCGTAATCATAAGCGGTGAAGAGGAAGATAGTTGGATCGCGCAAATTGTCGACCTTTTCAGTGTGACTGAGCGGGATGAAGAGCTGCGTGAAATTCTTGCCGGTGACAGACGCAGACGAGGCACCCGTTCAAACACCTCATATGAACTGATGCGTGTAACCTTGCGATGGTTCTATAACCAAAGCGACATGAATAAGCAGACACTGCGAAGAAGTTCGGCCCCGATGCCCTTCAAGAACGAGGTTTACTTTTCAGACCATGTTGAAAAGGACGGTTACAACGACGTGCAGGTTATTGAAGGTATGGCATGGCTATTTCCGTCCAGAGCTAGCGAAGTTAGTTTCCTGTCCAATCCCGACCGACGATACATGGAATCCAAGGATCATACACGAATCGTGAGATGTTTTGTGAACTCTACAGCACCGGAACTTCCCGTACGTGAGTTGGAATCCAACGAGCTCGTATACCTTTTGAAGCACCCCAGCACGGATAAGGACCTTTTCTCTCATTCGCGAATGCGATTATATAATTCCTCTGGTGCGGTACTGAAAGGAACAAAACGAAAGCGCAAACGTTCTTCTATATCAAGGCGTGTCGTCAGCGATGAAGGGGATGGGGACGATACTAGTGAACCAGACGCAAAACGGATGCGCGACGAGGACGAGAAAGAGGAGATGAAGCTGGAAGAAACTGTTGCAGATGATATTCCAGTCCCGTCACCAAACAAAAGCAGCAGTCATCGTCGCCGCAAAGTTATTATCCCAGAAGATGAGGATAGTCCTCCAAAACCCACCCGTGGACATGAGGCGGGTAAACATACTAAATTGGCACTCTCAAAGACTTCCAAAACTACCAATCAACGAAACAAGCGCGTACCTACCATCGATATGGATACGATGGCGGAAATCGTTGAAGCCGAGCCGCAACAGCAAGCAAAACATATGGATACGGATGAAATAACAGCGGTAGAAGTACACGAACAGAGCAGGAAAAAGGCACGTGTGAAAGAGAAAACTGGAAGATTGGCCACTACTGCGGTAAGGAAATCAGTTCCAATAGTGAACGAAACGATCGATCTGGACGCATCAGACGACGAGCCGCTGGAAGAAATCCGAAAGAAAGAAAAGAAGCGCCTTGCCGCTAGACAAGCGAAATTGGCAGAAGCATCAGCAAAGAGGAAGGTGAATAATAATGAAGCTACGCGTAATTCAAAAAAGCAAGTGAAGAATAGAACTCCTTCACCAGTTGAAAGTATAAGTAGTATGCCAAGTGTCGGGGAAGTTGTGAAGGAAAAGTCACCCGTGAATGATGACACCATACGAAAGGCGCCGGCTGGCGAACTTGATGATGTGTTGAAGGCGTTGAATGGCCAATTTCAGAAGATTCCCAAGTATTTGCAAGAGATTTTGATGGGGCGGTTGGACGGTCTCGTTGTTAGTATGTTTGATAAGTTTGATGGTATTGGGGCAGAATCTGTGAATGATGCATGGATGCTCGGCATTGCTGGGGAAATCATGGATGAATTGAAGCCGGAGATGATTGCAAGACGAAAAAGTGAAATGGAGGCAATGAAGAAAGTAACTAGTGATCTTGAAACAGTTGTATTATAGATGAGATCAACGACGTTGACTTGTAGGATAGCGACTGCAAAGATGCATTTTAGCTACGTGCACGATTGATCAAGTCGTGAAAAACTCAACGAGAGACGTTTCTTGTAAATTTACCCATGTTTGCTACCTCGGGTAGACAAAATGAGGTTGACTATGGAATGAAGCAACAGTTAGATGTTACTGAGCTCGAGTTGCACGCTATTGCTGACTGCAAGCCAGTGTTGCCACTGGGGATTGCTTGGCACAGTTTCAAGGAACACGCTGTTCGAATTTCGTGCATGAAGGATATGATTGAGAGAATAGGTTAGCGTGGTTAAAATTGTGCCAGAATGTTTGCTGTCGTGTTAATTCGTACGTTATCATCTGGTCACGACGGTCGTGTTATCTTGTTCTCTCAGGAGCAGCACTGGCAGAATTGAAAATCCTGCCATCTTTATCTCATCGGGCATCACTCGAGAGGGAAGGGGAATTGTCGACGGAATGTGGAAGGGAATGTGCTCTATAAAAGCAGAGTGTAATTTTGTCCGGTATAAAACCTCGAGTTGGACTAGAAATCATCGTTATCAATATAAACCACTCGCTGACTCAGGAGGTATGTGGTTTCATACGTATAAACATAGCTCGTGCTACTTGGAATGTAAGTTGTACAATGGGAGAATGAAATTGTGTGACATCGAAGTCCATCACGAATACGAGCAGGGAGCGGATGATGTGATCAGCGTTCCCCCATATATTATTTTTGGAGACATAACGCGTTTTCTCTTATGTAGGGTTGTTGCCATCTGTTATATACGATAGTATTTTGCGCATCCTTAGATGCGGGCAACGATAGCAGCTACCGTGACGAACGGTCTCAACATAAACGTCAGGACTTTGTGCGTAGTTTCACGCGGTGCTCGGCGAATTGAGCGATATATGCTGAAGATCATACGCCATTACAGGGTCGCACGCTACCATGCTCCGTTTCTATATTACTAAATCAGTAATGAGCGAAGCTGCACCGGTGCATTCACGGAAAGCGTTACCTTGGGCTGAGAAATCACGCGAGGGATGCTGCGAACGGGAAGAACGGATGCAATGAATGTATACAGCATTTCAAGTTACTCGCACGGATCTCCCGCCATTTCGGCGAATGAGAGAGAATAATCGTCGGGGAAATGCATGGCTTGATGACAAAACCTGCACACGCGTTGAAGCAAGTTGCGTGACGGATGTTTGTTCCAGTTGGCACTACAATTGAATTGCTGAGTCAAGTGACCAATTACAGGACGGGTTGGCAACTTGTGTTCATATTGTTGCTTGCGTTGTGACATTTTAGCTTTGCGGCGCTCGCTGTTTCGCTCATAGCATTCTTGGAGCGCAGTCAAGGCAGGCACAAGGCTTCGAGACGAAGAGTAGCATCGCAGCTGCTGCTTACATGAACTGCAGTGTAATTATCTTTACAATGTTCGAAGCTATCAATTATACACTGTTCAATGGAGCCACTTGGCAAAACTCAATTTGTTGAATTCACACAAGAAAATTGTCAAACCTCATTTGGTTTTTGGAATCATGGTGATGAAAAATCAGCGCGGTATCTCAAGAAAACCGTAGGTCCAACCAGGGTCATACTGTTCAAGATCTTTTCAATTCAATAATAAAAGTTGAAATAAAATGTACCGTAAATCCATGATGCCTGTCCAAGTCATTTGTTGTGTTTTTCGAGGTTAATACATGAGTAGGAACGCATTACTCGAAAGAAAGTCAAGCGAACATCTCCAGCTTCGTACTCACTCCTTTTCAACCAATTTCTCCGCCAAATCCTGTGCAAGTGCCATCATCGTCATGGTTGGATTCCATGATCCGCCTTTCGGCCACAGACCTCCACCAGTGACATAGACATTTTCACTGCCCCTCAATTTGTAGTCGAGTGCAACTGGAGCCGACTCCTGCTCACCGATGTACAATGTCGAGCTCTCATGCACCATACCATCTGTTCTTCTCTCTCTTTCCGTCAATCTCTGCGATGTCCACGCGCCAGCATTGCTATGCCAATATTCTACATGTGAAGCATCCGGTGCGATGACTGTTTCCAGAATATCAAACGTCACATCGTCCATAGCCTGCCATGTGCGGTAGTCGTTTTCGTTTTCAGTTGCATGCAGAATGGAGTTGGTCGTCACATCGGTGTCGGATGGGTTTTCAAGGAATGTATTGCGCTTATTGCTCGAATCAAGTTCTCCGAGCACTGAACAGACCAAGATAACATGGTCGGGACACGGGTCCATTTGGAGTAGTGGGGCAGTTGCAAAGGCATCAGGCATGCATCGAATTGCTTGGTCAGCGGTGTTTTCAGGGTTTCTGTTGTACAAAGCGGTCATTTGAATATGATATTGCTGCGAAAAGTCACCAGCAGTACCGGCGATGTAGAAAGCGCCCATTTCAACGTCGTTGAATGAATCGTTATGGTCGAAAATAGACTTGGGGATTCGGGCCACCATATATGTTATGAAATGAGCGGAGAAGCGTGTGCCAACGTTGGGAACGCATTTGAAAGAATTTTGAACAAGTGTAGTGGCCGGTAAAGTACCAGAAGCCAGAATAAGCTTTGCGTCACCAAGGTTACACTTTCCGCGACTAGTTTGCAGTGCTGTCGCACGTCCATTTTGCTCGATAATTTTTTCGACCGTACAATTGGTAATGACATGAAGCGGTGCGCCTTTTCCTCGTATGGAGAGCGATTGCTGACGGACGATATGTCGCAGAATGGGACCAGGCGTAGCGAATTTCTTAAAATCTATTCCGGGGTCCGACGAAACGGATGCAAGCGCAGCAGGTTCGGCACGATATACACCGGGCACCGAAGAGGCGTTTTGCAAAAGCTTGTCAATGGTATGCTGCAGTGGTCCGTAGACGGGTCGTTGTTTCAAGTGCAGCTTTTTCAAAAGCGGGTGCAAGTCGGCGCCAACTTGATCGGCGCCCTGTACGCCGAGCAACGCTTCAGCGGATTGGAAATGGTCACGTGCGGCAGCTATTGTGTGATCAGGCCATCCGAGCATCTCCTGTTGGGTCGGTCGCGGACACCATGCACTCCAGAGCATAGATCGTCCGCCGAAATAGGGCTCCATGCCGTGCTGCCAGCGAATATGGCCGGTGGAGTTGGCGGCCGTTTGGCGGGAGAGCGTCCATGGGTAGGTTTCAGAGGTCTCGCCGAGGATTTTGGTGAAGGCGAAAGGGAGGTTCTGGAAGTGCTCCGGGATGAGGAAGGGGCCTCTCTCGATGAGCAGAATTTTTGCATGTGGGTTGCGTTGCAGAACAGTGTCTAGAAATGCGAGGGCGCAAAAGCCGGAGCCGACAATGACGAAATCAAAGTCTGGTCGGTCATTTGCTTGTTGCCACTCGGCTTGGGAGAGGAAGAAAGCATTGTCTGTTATTTGTTGGGCTGATGGTGACTGTGGTCCGGGCGTGGGATAGCCGTAGGCGTGGGGCACGCTGTCGACAACGGTCATGGTTTAGGCGTGGTGGGAGAGAAGGAATTTTGTTGTGCGGTCGGAGTGGGCAGTGAATGTGTTCGGGGTCCATATTAAAGAGCAGAATTACGTGCCTATTGCACTTTGTTTTATGATGCGAGATCAGCAGGGCTCAGGTGGTGAGGAAAATTGAGAAGATGGATAGCGCAACAACGGAAAGAGAAAATCTATCGAGTCGAGGATATGAGTTGTTTTGAGGGGCACTGATAATTTGATGACTTGATTGGTCCGGATTTGGATACAGTAGATAAACAGTGTTGCGAGATGGCGGAGGACCATTGGCTAGTCAAAATGGTGTATAATATTGTGAAGATTGGGGGTCGCAATGAGAGATTGGACTCCAATGGGAAATATACTAGCGTAGATTTTGGCCCAGTTGTTTCATGAGGGTCCGCGAATCTTTCAGACCATTCGGCAGCGATATGCGTCGGTTGGGCATTTCGGCTGGACAGTGTCGAATTGGAGAAGGCTCCTACTCGTGAAATGCTTGTTGAATGGTGCCCGAGTGGGTCAGATTTTGATTTCTCAATATTTTCAGGTACAGCGTTCTGCGGCATGCCCATTAGCATGAACGGAGGTACATGTATATACCAGGGGGAACCAGTCATCTTCTTTCCAGTACAGTAGAGCATCCAGCAATTTGTTGCAGGGTGTAGTCTTTGTTCGCACAGCCATTTTCGCCAATCAAATCAACTATCCCCGAAAACGAAGCCACGTACACGTGCCTTATGTCGTATGACACGACACGAATCGTGTCCAAAAATACGCGTGCCCTGCTAAGCATATGCACCATCGGCTACTGCACTGCAGATCGACTCGACACAGCGCTTCCGTACCCTGTTGACGCAATTTTATTACAATCCATGCCTTTCGACTGGACAGCCTACAACACCACAACGGTTTCGAAACGAGTGGCCCACATACACACACAGGCGGGCATATACTACACGAGATATCCGTACGGTCAATCAACTTTCACCGCTTGCTTCCACCTCTTGCGCAAACTCATTTCATCTCGTTAAATCCTCCATCGGACCGCCCTGCCCGCTTTGACCCAGATCCAACCGTAGTAGACCTAAAGCGCCGCCAAGTTGGCGGCGCTTTAGGCGGCGCCAACTAGATCGTGCAAGCAGACTCCGCCCTCGCATGACAATGCGCATGTAGCTCAAGTAAAATCCCTTCTAATGCGCTCGACCGACTACCTACAATCATTTATGATAATACATTGTAAGCACCTATCTAGAAGGAAATTCATCTCCAGAAATCTTCCAAGCAGATACTCAATAAATCTCAACCATTCTTCCTTGTAAGCTACGTCCCGAGGCACCAGCGATTGTCAGCGACCTGTTTGTCTAGCCGCTAATAGCCCCCGGATGTGGTTCTCGCCAATTCGACAACACCCGCCAACAATTCCAGCATCCGACGCCATTACAACCTCTGCCCACATGTGCTCATCCAACTTTTGTTCCGTCCATTTCCACCCGCCCGCACCATACACCTCTCCGCTTCCAGGATAAGCAACTGTGTCTACTCGCCATCCCCCTCCTATCTGCGCCATGTGCGTTTGCACGCGCGACTTGATGATACCGACCATACGCGGCGTTTCTGCGGGCTTGACGCAATTCACACCGATGGCAATCAGGTTTTCACCGCTGTTGTTCAGCACTAGGTCGACTGCATCCGATAGCGAAACGCCGTTGGCAATCTGCTCCGCCGTTCGGCACTGGAAGGACACCCAGTATGGCGTGCTGACTAATGCCGCATCTTGCATGGTTTCGGCGATCGCGCGCGCTTCTATGTCGTTACCTATTGTTTCGAAGCATAATATGTCGCATTTTGTCCCATGTTCGGTTGTGTAGTTGCTGAGAATAAGTGCCCTTTCTTTGTGGAATTGCACCATGTCCTCTAGAGATATGCCGTTGTACTGTCCGGAATATTCGTCCACGTCAGCGAGAACTGCACTGTACGGGCCAAACGATCCGGCAATCATCGGATAACGTCGATGTTGACGTGTAGAGGTATTTTGTGTTTTCCAGAATTGTTTACGTACATCGTCCAGTAATTCGATAGAAGATGCCATCAAACGTTCGGCTTGGCAGCGAGAAACGTTTGCTTCCTTACATAGAGAATCAACTGTTGCTTGATATGTTGCGGTAGAAATTATATCTGCACCAGCTTGTAACCATAGGTGAGCTACAGTGCACAACTGTTAGATTACGTAGAGCGTCAGTGACGTTATAAGAAAGTGATTCCAATGGGCGTACTGTAACAACTTTCGTACCTCGTTTGAATTCGAAATGAGAAAGCGTCCTGACCACATAGGACTGACGCTCAGATCATTGCCTCGTTCCTCTAGAATATAACCTAGACCGCCGTCGAGAATTGCGACACCTCGACGCGAATCGACCCAATCGTACCACTTTTGCGACATTATTTGAGAAACCGTACTTTGCATCATTTCATGCGTGTGTCAACAATCGCAAAACTTCTGCATTGATAAAATGTTGAATGATTTAGCTGATGTTGTGTTAACGAACCAGAGCCTGCGCACACGAGATGCACCACCGAGAAGGTGAGGCATACATAGCGTCATTGCCTCCATTCATAGGTACACACAATTGGCTGTTGTAATTTTATGATTTTGCAACGCTGGTACACACAGTACACGTGTATTGATTGATTCTACAGAGCATATCTATCGATAGGAATTGCGACTTCTTGTAGGGATGAAGGGGCCCATTTAGAAACACTTTCGGTGCACAATTGAAGGTCCCATTTCGTCAAATTCATTCTTTGTCACCCACATGTTCTGGAATGTCGACAAAGAGCTCAAAATAGAACCGCCAATCCACACAGAATACTGGCGTTCAGGAGGTGCCACAACCTTGATTTTCACTGACGCTGGAGCGAGAAGTTCTAGTTCTTTCTGAACTCTAGTATCGATCCCACGGAACATCGTTGTACCTCCAGACATAACCATCTACACATCAAATACGAGCCACACGAAAAGTGTTATAAGTTAGTACCCTCAAATCCCCAAATCGCGTCTCATCAAACACTGAAAAAAAAGTTGAAAACATACATTATTATACAGGTCCTTACGGATATCGATGTCCGTTTTCATGATAGAATTATACGTCGTAGTATGCATGCCCGTCATTTCATTTCCAAGTAAATCGGGTTTGAACAACGCTTCGGGGCACTGGAAGCGCTCCTTTCCAACAGAAATGACTTGTCCATCAGGAAGTTCAAATTCTTTCTCCAGAGTATTGTCTACCTCACACTGCTCCAGTTCCTTCTCATAGTTCTGCGATACGTAGCACAACTGTTGTTTGATATCACGCACAATTTCCAACTCGGCCGAAGTAGTGAAAGAATAGCCACGTTGCATGAGAAGTTTCGACATCCATCCAGTCAAGTCACGACCAGCTAGATCGATACGGAGCACCGCATGAGGCAACGAAAATCCTTCATAAATTGGGACCGTGTGGGTTACACCATCCCCAGAATCAATCACGATACCTGAAGTTCGTCCAGACGAATAGAGAGACAGAACGGCCTGGATAGCAACATAGAACGCTGGAATATTGAATGATTCAAACATTATTTGTGTCATGCGCTCTCGATTTGCCTTTGGATTCAGTGGTGCTTCTGTTAGAAGCACCGGATGCTCTTGCGGATCTATACGAAGTTCAGAAAAGAATGCGTGGTGCCAAATCTTTTCCATATCATCCCAGTTTGTTACAATACCATGTTCCAATGGGTACTTTATAATCAGCACTCCTCGGCGTGCCATAGCCGAGTCCCCAACATACTCATCTTTTGTTCCTGAACCTACCATAATACCCTGGATTATCAAAACGTAAATCATTCACCATATTAGCTTCATGTTTTCGAGTTGTCCCCAGAACACCATGAATAATGTAATGGAGTTACGAACCTTTTGTTTTGGGGTACCAATCACTGCGGGAAATACGGCCTGCGGCTGGTCCTGTCCAGCCATTCCCGTCTTGCATCGCCCGGATCCATTGTCAATGACGACTGCTTCCTTCATAGTTTCGCTTCTTTGGAAAGATAGTACTTCAAAAAAGAGATATTGTTTCTTAGCGCTGTATGTTTTTCGCTTTCTGGCAGTATCGACAAACAGTTGTGAAACAGAGGATAGGTTGGATATAAGTAGGTGTTGAAAGAGCACGTGGAACACAGAGAGAAATACTCTGAATCGTGGTGAAGACTGTCAGTATCATGGATTCACGAAAACCCATCACAATTTTGAGAGTTGTAGAATCAAAATACTATCGTGTTGTGACAAAATGCGAATGCCCATTGACATGCAATCGAAGAATTGCGCTTGGAAATCCATATCGCATTTAATCGTTGTTTTAGGGATGCCGAGAGTTTGGAGGATTGTGTTGAGTGAAATTGACCACAAAAGTTATGAAACGAGTACAGCTGCGATGACGGTCTGTTGATCGAGACGAGTAATTTTGTTCACGAACAGAACATGTAAGGGAGGCTCAGTGCAAAACGGTTGTGGAGAGAAATTTTGGAAATGACTTTATCTGACTACAGTTGAAAAAAATAATGTGATCAATGTTGGATAGGTTGGTGAAGAATTCTGCTCAATCTAGACATGTGCCTCTGCTTTTCTTCCCATTTCTCGACGTATGCCATGAAATCGGACAACATCTTGCTTGTTTCTGCTCCATTACATGTCCAAGTGCCGCGTCTCGAGGAAATACAATATAGTCCTCGACACAGTTTTCCAGGGGAAATGCAAAGAGTATGATTGTAGTTTGCTCCCCTCGACGTTTTCCTTTTGTTTTTCACTACTATGTGCACGGCTTGTAGGACTACAAAGTTTGCGCCTTGTGGTTCATCCATGATCATGGAAGAAATATCCACAATGTCGATAGGCGAGCTGTCTCGCTTGACAGAGAGGTCACCGCGTTGATTGCCTGGCGGGGCGTCCACATCCGTCAAGATATTTCTAAATGAATTAATGATCATGCCGCATAGATTTGCGCCCATGACGTAAATTACACCAAGCATGCTGCGCGGTTAGCGTTTGGGCAATAGTAGCTGCACTTTGAAGTTTGTGTTTGCGCGAATATGTGCCCAGTACTGGTACGTGCAGACGTGTTTTGGTTCTAGAGTTGGATTCTGCGAAGCTTTGGCCACAGAAGCGTACCGCGATGGATTCCAACTAGTATTTATACGACGCGTAGTTGGTGGCGGAGCGAAAAGCATTGAGGAAGAAGGAAGCATGACGCTGTTCGAGGTGAATCATCGGAAAATGAGCTGATACATAAAGGAGACTTGCAAATTTAATTGAATTTCATCAATGCAGTCGCTGGCTCAAATTTGAGGCTCGGTCAATGGCTTCAAATTCATACTACGAATAGAGACAGCAGCGAGGGTAGGTACCATCGCTTTCGCAATGCAGGCATGTTCTATTTCCTTACAAAATTTTCGCACCATCTTCTTCCAGCAAACTTCAAGCAGCCAGCCCTCGTTGCTGCTTCACACGTACAATTCATCAAACCACTGCGCTGAATAAAGGTTTCTCTTTGTTAAGAAGAGCGTGACATGACTTGCTGCATACTGCCTAGTCTCTTCCTTCAGGTTCACCAGAAAGCACTACAACTGTCCCATCTATGTTCAATTTTGCACAGTTGTTCATACTTTTTGCGTTACTTGCTCATACGTTTGCAGCTTTCAACGATGATGAGAAAGCATTGTGGAATAGGGAAAAACAGCAATCGGAAATAGCAAGGCTATAGTGAGACATTCTCCTCGCATACTTCAATACGCGCAGCAAATGATATTGTAGAGAGATACTTCCATCGATACAGATGTATCAAACAGACCCGATCTCCACGTACTATTCGTCCGACATTATCCACTCTTAACGACTTGAGCCAATACCTCACAAGTGGAACAGAACACAGTTGAATTTTTCGGACGCAACAGAAACATAAGGCTACGCCAGCAAGGAATGTATGTCATAATGCCAATATCGAACTGGAAAAGGTGGTTCCGATTGGGCAACAATGCGTAACCTCGGTTAATTTGAAACAGATATGATTTGAACTATGCAGTGCCTCGTTTCCGATAGGTGAAGGTGAAATAAGTATGTGAGATGAAATTTGGCATGAGCAAGCAAGAATGTATGGAAATTGAAAAGCTGTTTTCTTGGAGTATATATTATTATGCTCGTCTATTGTTGTGCTTTTTTGTTCCGTGAATAGACAACAATCATGTGTGAGTCGTTGGAAAAGTGAATTCACATGAAAGCTGCGCGATATCTTGCTGCTCCTGTACATCTAGCTTTGAGATCAGGCAGCAATGCAACCTCGCCATCAAGTCGGTTGAGCGAACTCCAACAGCTATATGAAGCATGGTTGTGAGATACATGAATTATACTTTAGCTAGAGGAAAAGAAATGATAGAGAAACAGAAAGTCGAGTTGTCGTCTAGGCTTTTGTTTTCCTTTGCAAAGGCGTTGTGCGAGGGAGACCAGAGGCTACTCACGCTGAGGATGTGAGTGAACGTGAGAGCATCGGCGGATACTGAAGAACACTCAATTTGGGAGCACTCAGGGCTCGTGTCATATTGCTAATTTTTTCTAGCATGAAAGCGCATTTTGCTCGAGCACGTAGAACCACAAGTTGCGTTGATCTCCGAGTATGATTATCATATGGCAGAAGCTGTCTCCACCTCTAAAATCGATGACTGAAGCTCAAACTCATTTGCATCCCTCTCCACTTCGTTAAACCTTTTCTACTTGTTCTTCACCTTGTATCCTTGCGTCAATCGCATCGCACGCCATAGTAAGCAATCCGTATTCCTGTTCAAGCCGTCATGTTGTCTTTCTTGCAATCCTCCCGTTCGCTGCTCCGCTTGCGGGCTCCCACTCGCTCGCTCGCGATGGCGGCGACCGCGGAGCCGGAGCTGAAAACGACCGTCCTGCATCAGAAGCACATGGACCTCGGCGGAAAGATGGTACCGTTTGCGGGCTACTCTATGCCCGTGCAGTATCCGGACGGGATCAAGGACTCTCACTTGTTCGTGCGCGCCTCTGCAGGTCTGTTTGATGTATCGCACATGGGACAGATTCGATTCCACGGTAAGGACAGTGTGAAATTCCTCGAGCGGCTCGTGGTTGCCGATGTGGCTGGTCTACCTGTCGGAACCTCTACTCTCTCGCTATTCACAACGGAGACTGGCGGCATCATCGATGACACGATCATCACCAATCTCGGCAACGACTCACTGGGGCTGGTGATCAACGCCGGATGCAAGGACAAGGACCTGGCACACATTGGAGTGCATCTGGCGGAGGCACGTGGAAAAGGGATGGACGTTACATTGGAGGTGATTGGAGACCATGAACTACTCGCGTTGCAGGGACCCAAGGCCATGGAAACGCTGGCGAAAATGGTTCCAGACGTTGACTTTGTGCAGATGCCGTTTATGACATCGCGTGAAATGACAGTGCTGGGTACCGTTTGTCACGTGACGAGGTGTGGGTATACTGGTGAGGATGGATTCGAAATATCAGTTCCTGCAAGCAAGGCGTTGGAATTGTTTGAGACGTTGATTTCCAAAGAGACGGTGCGACCGATTGGACTCGGGGCACGAGACTCGCTGAGGTTGGAGGCGGGACTGTGTTTGTACGGGAATGATATCGATGACACGACTAGCCCGGTCGAGGCAGGACTGAATTGGACGATCGGGAAGAGGCGTAGGGAGGAAGGCGGGTTCCTCGGATCGGAAGTGATTTTGAAGCATCTGAACGAGGGTATTACGAGGAGACGTATGGCGTTTTTGATGGAGAAGGGAGCGCCGGCACGTGGCGGCGAGAGCCTACTGAACGAAGCTGGGGACAAGGTTGGAACGGTTACGAGTGGAGGGTTTAGCCCGAGCTTGGGAATGGCCATTGGAATGGGCTATGCAGACAAGCCGTTCAACAAGTCTGGGACAAAGCTGCAGGTTCAAGTGCGGACACGCACGAATGACGTGGAAGTGCGAAAGATGCCGTTGGTTGAGGCGAGGTATTACAGAGTGCCGGAGTGAGAAGGATGTGGCGTAGACGAAATGACGGCCTCGTTAAGTAAATGAATTTGTTAGTGAATTTGTTGTCGAATATTCAGATTGGCAGTCCAGCACTGTCAGCCACTGCTCTTTTTGACTCAACTCGGTAATCCAACAGCGATGGTTAGGCCTCCATTAACACCATCCAATCGCTGTTCATACAGTGTTTTGAAGCACGTCATCGACCAATCAAATTGCTCTTCATAGCCCTTGCAGCCAATCATCGTGTCTCCTCCACCAACGTTCATTGCTACTCAATTTCCGCAAACACACCGTTACATTATCACCATACGCCAACCACAAAGAGCACGTTGCTCAGGCGTACGCGTGCGCCCATTCATCATCCATCGGCTGCCGTCGCGCCACCTACCCCGACTCTCCTTGCCCGCCCGCCCGCCCGCTCACCCGCCCGTGCGTCCGTCCCCATCCGCTCTCGGCACGCTCGCCCGCGTGCGTGCGACACCAACTCGCAAAATAGCGCTCGCAACACAATCCACTCGCGCGGACGGCGAGCCGCCAGCGCCGTCCGCCGTGCACTCGACCGACGACACCATCTACCAGGAAACGCTCGATTACGTCAGAGTACGCGCTGTACCACGCTCCGGTCCAGACCTAGGCGACAGCTCCGAATCCCTCAGCGCAACCCCGTCTGTCGCCCCGTCACCCGCCCCGACCGCTTCCCACCCCGACGACCCAATTGACACTGATCCAGACGATTCCACCACTGCAACGACCTCAGCGACGACCGCTACCGTCTCCAGCAACAGCTCCACCAAGCGCAAACGCGCCAAAATGGCCGCCCGCACCATGTCCAAGCCACTGCGAAAAAGCTACGTCGGCATGGTGGCCGGCCTTGCCAGCACTGTTGGTTTCGGCCAGGCAATGTTTCTAAAGGCCACCTATCAGTCTCCACCGGACGCAAAAGGCCCCCGTTCCGGCGTGGAGCGTCCCCGTCCAGGCGTGGAACGTGCAAAGCCTGAAACCCTCTCCAGCGCTTCCGGTCACGTCACGCGTATATTGTCCGCCAATGGTCCCGCTTCTTCGGCAGCTAGTGCAGCGCTTTCTGCCGCCCTTGACGCGACAGTTGACCAAGTCAAAACTCAATTGCAGTCAGCAGACTTAGAATCAGCTATTGACAAATCCGCAGACCCACCCGTTGCCAATCGTAAGCGCATCCTTATTATTGGGGACTCACTCGTCAGCGGCGTCGGTGGCGAATCCAGCTTTGACGACGGACCGAGCGATGGTCCCGCGTTGCCGCGACAGGTCGCCAGATACCTCTCCGAAATGCTCAACGTTGATGTACAATGGAACGCGATGAGTTTGACCGGCGGCGATGTGCGCATGCTCAAGCGCAAAATTGTCCCAATGCTTACGCGAGAGAGGGAACGAGGAACGATTGGTGATATTTCTGCTGTGGTCTTGGTCACCGGCGTAAATGACTGGAAGCGGATTTCACCCATCCGAACGGCGAATAAGTTCAAAGAGGACTTGGCTGAATTCGTGAACAAGATCCGAGAACAAGTTGGCGAGGAATGTTCCGTATTCCTCCCTGCAATTCCGGGCGTGCATCATACACCGCGTTTCCACGAACCGCTGCGTTCCATTCTAATTTTCCTCAATGACTACTGGGACTCTCAAAAGGTGCAATTGTCACGAACAATGAAGAATGTGTATTTTGTAGGCCAACCACCAAACGAAGCTTGGGGGAGCAATCCACTGCAGTTCTTCTCCACGTTAGATAGAGTACATCCGTCGGAACTGGGCTACCAAAGATGGGCGGAGCGAATTGCCGAGCATATGGTGACTTCATTCCGTAAGGGAGTGCAACAGGCAGCGAATAGTGCGACGGGAGCGGTGGCCAATGCCAAACAGATTGCGAGCAACGCCGCAGGTAGAGCAACACAGCAAACAAATACTGCTACTGACCCCACGAAGCAAGACGATTCACAGACACCAAAAGTTGGTTCGGCGAGTGGCATGGAACGCACGGAGACATCGCAAGTAAATTGATGTATAAAGTTCGATGGTACTTAGGGCTTGTAAGCTGGATATGTAGTTGATGTGTTTGTTGTATTACATAGTTGTCGAATGAAAAGCGTGCTGAGGTGCGCCACGAACATCACCCATTGATGGTATTGTTTTTTGAGACTGCACAAGTTGGTGACAAGCCATGTACTAGAGAGGACACCGCCGGAAACAAGAATCGTAAGCTGTGGAAAGCGTTAAGAGACAAGGCTGGCGATGCAGGGCAATCAAACCTGTGAAAGCATGTTACCATTCGTTGCTGAGACGATGGGCACAGATTTGACAAGCAGACGCTCTGCGCTCCCAACCTCTGGCTACCATGAACTCCAAAATTTGGCCTGCGGAAAACAGTAAAACGATTGGTCAAATAGCACCATATCGAACACTGGTACTGGACACATTAAGCCGCTCACATTGCTCTCGTGCATTCACAGCACACGTTGATGCGCCGTCCACGCCACTGCCACAACCCACCGGCAGCCATCCAAGCAGCGTCGTCGTCAACTTGTTTGCTCACATTTGTGCACACACAGTCGCTCACACAAACAGCGCGCACGACTCGCTGAGTGTCAACGCCGAATGCTGTCAGAGGACCATCGAATGACAGCCGGAACAGGCGGCACCATCAGTACACCGAGTGTGGGTGATCAAACGCGAACCAGTAAACGCCAATCGGTATTCCGTAATGCTATCTCCTCCACGTTGGGCGCAAGCGTTGTAGCAGTGACAGTGACGCCGCTCGATGTAGTGAAGGTGCGCATGCAGGCACACGTCTGCCCGGTAGGAGGTGCGAGTCCCTGTGATGATCCAATGCACGTTGAAGGGTCAATCGATGCAGCGCGGAAAATAATTCGTGCGCAGGGTGTGCGCGGACTGTGGCGAGGACTCAACGTGACGCTGTTGTTGGCACTGCCCACCACAGGCCTATACTTTACGCTCTACGAAGCTTTTCACGATGAAATTCATGCACGAAACCCGGAGGAGTCTAAGAGCTACGCGGCACTGTTCGCCGGTGCCTCTGCGCGCATTGCGACATCTACAGCGGCAAGTCCACTTGAATTGGCGCGAACAAGCCTGCAAGCAGGTGTCGGCGGTCCAAATGCGACGGTTGTATCAGTTTTGACACAGATACGCCGAACTGACGGTGTTTTGGCGCTGTGGAGAGGGCTTGGACCTACGTTGTTGAGAGATGTACCATTTTCAGCTATATATTGGAGTGCATATGAGAATTTGAAGGACCCAGAGCGGTCGCTCTTGCCACATAGGTTTTTTTCAAGTGGAAATGAGTTTAGTGTTTATCTTGGAGCCGGAATTGGAGCCGGTGGACTCGCGGCGGCTTGTACCGTACCAGCAGATGTCATTAAGACAAGACGGCAGGCGTCTTTGATGCCTGGAAATCCAGTGCAGCTTCCGTCACCATTTGCTATTGCGCGAAATATCGTACAGGACGAGGGAATGCGAGGACTTTTCAGAGGTGCAGGGCCACGAGTAGCAAAGGTTGCACCTGCATGTGCTATCATGATGGGATCGTATGAATTACTTCGAAAGTTGTTCGGCGGATAAACGTATAATAGGACCACAGAAAATAACGTGTTAGTAACATAATTGTTCAATTGGAAATAGTGAATGCTAAATGTGTCAATCCCAGCCGATCGTGGTCTCTTTCACCCACAGCGTGAAACAAGCGCGAGGCGAGTTCAAATCAGCTAAAAAACTGGAGAGAATGAGACAACAGCGAATCACCGACCGATCTCTCCTCGCGGAGCACAAGCAGACGAGACGCGCGCACCAATGCCGCAACGAGCGGGGCTGAACAAGGGCGGACCTTTCATGCTCGCTCGCTAGCATCGAGCTGCGAGCATGGGTGAGCACCGGGCGCGGACGAATGGCGTGAAGAGAGTCATGGCACGGCAGCGACGGCATGTGGCGCGCGGGCGGCTACAAAAGGGTTGGGGCGATGTGCCACGAGGGCCAGGCGACGTGCGACGCGGTGTAAAACAACGAGTCATATCTTCTTTCGGGATTTAGTGAGCGCGTGGAAGACCGTCGGAAGACACGCGCTTTCGGATGCGAATCCGAACGCAACTGCAATGCCGAGACGGAGCGGGGCACAGACTGTAGGGGATTAGGGTTGGGGAGCAGCGAACTGCGACCAGCGATCATGCGCGCTGCTGGCAGGGCAGTCTCTAGCCGGTCCACAGAGCACGACTCCCGGGTTGGGACTGGCTGATCGTGAAGCACATGCGCGACGCGTGCAATTGTTTGTTGTGTGCTGGGCAACGGGTGTTAGTAGATTCGTTGGGCGGCAACGCGCGTGCGCATTGATCCGGATTATTGGGCAGCGGCGGATCTGGAATTGGAGATTTTCAGAATATGCGAGTCAGGGAGTGGGGTATGTCTGCGCAAAGGGAAAGCGTGCAAACGAGATACGGCAGTCAAGTTGCATCAAAGGAGATATTTTATGGTTAGGACAGGCTGTTGCTCGAGGACATGAGCTGTGAATGGATAATGCCACGTTAGTGAGAGCCGTTGCCGCTCTGATGAGCTACTCTCGTGCAATTTTTGTCAATTCCACAGCGCAGCGCAGAGCAGAGCAGGTGGACTGGTCTGCGTCAAACATCGGTATCACATATAATAATGACGCGGATCACACTGTCAGCTTTCCTGTTCCATGCAAATGCTGCAGACAAATGCGCCGTGGAGTGATCAGCACCTTCCATCTTCGACGCACTTGGCGCTGAGTCAGCAGCCGTCGCGAATCACTTTTCATTTGGTAAGGCGCCAGCCGCAACTCGCCATGTGGCCTACCACTTAGGCCGCTCCATGTAAACTGATGGACAACCCTGGTCCATTCTTGTCGACGTGCGCTGTCGTGACTACCTGCATAGCACGCTATTGCTGTAGGAGCAAATATATTATAGAAGAGCCGCGCCGAACAGCGCCGCCCTCGAGCTGCGTTGCGCTGCTTCACCATCCCGCGCAGCACAACACATACTGTACGTCCCCCTCTCTTGTCGCGTTGATGGCCGCCACCACGGATGAACGTGAAAATGAAAAAAATCATTCTATGCATTTATGTTTCCTTAATTTACATCTCTCAATAATATACAACTACCGGTCCCCCACATCTGGACTTGTCTCCCTCACGTTCGTGGCATAATCGCCGCAGATGTGCCACTTTTGTGCACCGCCTGACGATGTTTGAGCAGATTCGATTTCTCTGCAAAGCTCGAATTACATTCGCTACACGTATACGGCTTACGTTTCTCGTGCACAACCGCTTGATGCCGTATTTGATTGCCACGGTGCGAGAACCGCAGTCCACAATGGACGCATTCAAACGGCTTTATCCGCAGATGTACAGATTTCACGTGTTTGTTCAGATCCGATCGCTGTCCAAAACGGCTGTTGCACCGATTGCACACAAACGGCCTCTCCTTCAAATGTACCACCTTCCAATGCTTCACTGCATGGTCCTTCTTAATAAACCTAAACGAACATACTTCACACTTGAACGGCCGTTCGCCCTTATGTTGTGCCCGATTATGCGCCATCAGATTGTCCCTTCGACCAAAAGTAGCTGGACACTTGGTGCATGCATGCGGTCTGTCTGCAGTCGGCACTGCGACTGCGTTGTTCCGTGTCGTGATGACCGTGGCTATAGTTTCCTGCTTGCTGATGCCGTACGCGCCGGTGGCACCTGTGTATGAGTCTTGTGCTTCGCGCACAATGGGCTCTCGTTTCGGTGCCGAAACTGGCGACGTTCCAACCGGAGGAGCTGTGGCAGCTGGTCCGCTAAAGCCGCGAAGACGCGAAATGAGAGAGTCGTTGGAGTCTAGTGTTTGCGGTCTTGCCTCCGTTAGTGATGGTAATGTCGGCAGAGCAGTTGTGGATGCAAACATTTCAGGCGGTCGCTGTGTAGTCAGTGTCGGCAGCGGCATAATTGGGGTAGAATCAGCGGTTTGAACAGTTGAAATGGGCGACACAGTATTTGCAATGTGACTGACATAGGAGGTTGGCGCCTCGGATTCTTCTAATACAGATTTTGCACTCGGTAGCGGCAAAGCGTAGTTAGGTCGGGAGAGAACGGAGGAGTGAGGAAGCAACTGAGCGGAGGAGATGGAAGGGATGTGAAAGTGGGAGGAGGTTTGTTGTTGTTGGTAGACATGAAGTGACTGTTGAAAGTGATGTGGTGGTGGTGGTGGTGGTTGCGACGGGATATGAGTTTGGTCGAGTGGATGGCTGTAGTGCGGTTGAGCGATGTACACAGGCGGTTGCGATTGAGCATCATGATAGACGTGTTGGGGCAAGGAAAGCGGCTGTGGTGGGGGCTGAAATTGGGAGGAGTACATGGTGGTGCGAAGGTCAGGCATAGCGTGCAGGGCAGTGACGGGGGAGAGATGCGGGGCAGCAGGGTTGGTCGGCGGGAGAGGTTGTTGGGCATGTTGAGGAGGTAATAGTGGAGGTGCGGGTGGGTGCTCCAACATGGTGGAGAGTTTCATTTTACAAATTGATGGTGCGGCGGGTGGAGTCGGGAGTTGCGGGCTGTAGTTGTACAGACAGTTAAGGGTGCGGCACGGCACGGCACGGCATCGGTGGCGAGCGCAATGACTAAATATGATGGAGATTTGATTGGATTGGATTCCTTCCACTGAGGGCCACTGGCGCATTGACGTTTGAAACGGCGGCGTGACGGGGAAATGTTTGGCGAAGGGAGCGTGTCACGGGTGTGTAACGCGAGTCCGCTGTGTATGTGCGCGACAGCACAGCAAGCGATGGAAACACTGCAGTGCACTGCACGATGCGCTTGTGGCGGTCGATATATCACGGCGCGGATGGATACCATTTCGTTTGACGCGATTGTTTGCTTGCGCACGACGCCAGGCTGGCGCGCCGTGCACCGTTAATAATATTACGCCTCTGCACCCTGGGCTGGCCTGGGCTGGCCTGGCCTAGCCTGTCCAGGGTCGGCCTCTGTCTCGCCAGCTGTTGGGGCGAGTCTGGGACAGAACAGGACAGGGACACAGTATGCAAGTGACTGCAGTCGCCGCAATTTGGACATCAAGCTACTTGTTCATTGTCAAAGCCAATTCAAATTTGTGTGTATTTTTGAATATACAGCGTAGAATAATCGTTTGGCGAAGCGAGGTGGCACTCGGCAAACTTTCCTTCTGTTTCTGAATGTTTGTTCGTTTGCTGGCGAGCTGGAACGTTTCGCTTATTTGACTTTGCGTTCATGTTTGCATTGTGTTACAGTACAGCCACCCCCTAGGATGGCGCGGCGCAGCGCAGCACAGCACAGCATAGCACAGCGCGGTGCATCCAGACGAGTCGGTCGCGGCGCTCGTTCGACGCACGGGCTCGCACGCACGCACCTGCCAAGAAGCAGAGCCGCGATGGGTGAAAGCGAAAGAGGCGTAGGTAACATATCACGTACAACGGCTGCAGCGGCGACCAATGAAATTGAAAAGGCGAGGCCATGTGCCACAGCAACTTTCTCTTGTCATATGTGCTACAACTTGACTTGTGTCGACTCGCGCGCTGCCGCCGACGCGACGCGCAGCGCCAGCTGGACTGTTACAAACGTTGGGCGCATGTGCCAGCTGAGCTGTGCTCGCATTGCAACGATGTGCCGCACAGTGCCCTGTCCAGTCACGATACCTCCTCAAATTTAACACTCTTTTTATGGAACCAACACAACGTCACACTGTATTATTCCTTGTCATATGCTACACCTCTATGCAGTGCGCACGCTGCCACGTGTAGTGGATCAATGTCACGTCACGTTGAAATACGGCATGGTTTCGAATTGAAGCGATCTTCCGTAAATAGCTGTGTGTGCTGCACAAATGGCCGTTCGTTTTTTTCCGTTTCAGTCCTAGACTAGACGCAACCCATACATTATTATACACCGACGTCATCGTTTTCCGACCAACCGCTGCCAGTTTAATCATTCTCATGCCAAGTCGACTTCTCGTAAGGCGCTTGGGAGCCGCGGTAATATCTTCATACCTGTCGCGACTCGATTCATCAATTCACCGCGCCGACCATTTCCTCTCCTGTAATTTGTTCAAACCATTGGTAGCTAGCGTACGGTGGTAGCACATTGCTTGTTGACAAGCAGCGCACGGACGAGTTGCTTTCACGCTGCCTGTTGGTCGCCAGCCACAATGGGCGTCAAGGAACGGCCGCTCTATTTACACAGCACTCAATCTCCCGTCGTGAAAACATCCCGCCATTATTCGCCGTTGCGATGTATGCGTGACAAGTTGACACGCGCGCACGCTCGCTCGCGCTGCCACTGGGCGACGCGCGTACAGCATTCAGTCAAAACGCGGGTTGGTTTCAACGGCGCAGCACAGCGCAGCGCGGCGCGGGGCGGCCCAACGCCAGCCGCTGCAACGCTCCTCTCTCCTCAGACGCCGTCCATTTGCGCAGCACACGACCCAATTGAACTGTTTGTCCACTGCCTTGCACGGCACACAGCGTTTCTTAAATTGTCCATTATAAAAAGCAATACCTGTCGCTTGAATAACGGGCGCACGGCACGGCACGGCACGGCGGCTCGCTCATCTCATTATTTATCATCAGCGTACCGTGAACAATCGGACTCTTCACTTGACATGTCGAGCTGCGCCGCCCAAGCGCCATGCGGGCTCAACCACTCAAACGTGGCTTGCACTTACACCCACCGCCCTCTATCATGTGCTTGACAGCCTCCACAACGGTCAGAGTCCCGTCCTCTCCAACCGCTGTGCGCGATTTGGCGTGTGCTGTCACTTTTCAACATGTCCCCCGCCAATCACATTTGAATCCCTTCGAATACTCGAGATCGGAAACCTAGACTCTTTCGAGATATCTTGCAAGCTACAACAACACATGTCGTCACTCTGCGCTACTGCAATTTACACTTTGGTTTCTCTCCCTCATCCCGCCCAACACGCCACCTCTCGCATTACACATCCCCATTCGAAACTGCAGTGGCGGACAAGCTGCACCCTGCACACATCGGGCTCATGCACAAATGCGTGGGACACTTACACTTTATCGATCGATCCTACTCAATTCACGATGATACTATCGTGCTTAGCGCTAATGCCCCAACTCGCCACTGTCGTGCAGCGCCAGTAACGATGAGTGACGTCGACAATTATAGCTCCATAATTTGTCATGTGGCGTTTATACCTTGCAATAACGTACATAACTCGAGACCTCCGCTATAACAAGGTGGCCTGACTGAGCTGTCATGTGCGCACGGTAAGTTTACCCGGTCAATCTCTTCGCCGCAGCGGACGATAGCGTGCGATAACCGTCCTATCGTCAATGCAGCATACTGATTGATCGTCGTTGCTGTGCCGCGGGGGTGTGTCACGCTCGACGGGAGGGGAGACAACGTGCGGACGGACGGGCGCGGGGTGGGGCGGCGCGGCGCGGGGCACGCAATAGCAGCTAAGCGGTGTGTAGCGGGCGCGACGGCGGGGAACAGGGAAGCGATCTGACGCGCCGCGCCGCACCACTCTTCGCCGCCGTGAGCCGTGTCCTGAGCGAATAATGAGAAATTTTCCGAGTGCCGCAACGCAATAATTTGCACGAGTGCCATACAGTGCGGGACACTGAGGATTCATGTCACGCCACCGTGATGCAATGATGCTCGGGTGTTGTGTCGCGCACATCCCGACGAATTGTTAAACGCTGTGCCGCGCTGAGCTGCGCTGCGCCACGCCACGCCGCGTCGCTCTGCGCTGCGCTACGCAGCTCATCATTGCGGTGCGCCGAGGTGCAGCCTCCCTTGCGAGCTGCACGCAATGTCTCCTGTCGGCATTTTACATCCACCGTTTCGTAGCTATATTTACATTCTTTAACGTGACACCTTCAACTTCGAATTCTTGAACTTGAACTGCCGTCACAGCAGGTTAGCCGATGCGCGTCATGAGATCGCCGCTTCACCCGACCCTGGACGCAACCCTGCTCGACTCGTCCCGCCAACCACGAGTGAAGCCACCCCTATAATCACTAGATCCCTTTGTGCCTTGCGTAGCACATCATGCCACGCCATTTCTCCTCGCAACTTTTTTCCAAGTTGGCACTCGCATAGACTTGCCCACCGCCTTATCTGTCCGTTCAGTGCATGCGTTACAACGTTACTCCGCGACTTCCCCCAACAGCCACTTTGTGTTGGTCAGGTTTGCTGGCCGACAAATTTACTCGGCCTACGTTTGCATATTGCATTTCTCCTCAATGATATCGATTACAGCGAGTGCCAACAACATTTGTCCCCCCACACTTTCTGTGGTGCAGCTGTTGTACGCCTTCCAAGCAGATTCATTCATTCTTCGTTCAGCCAATGCTTGGCGCGGCGTCGTGACACTTATTGCATGTCTGGCGTTTGGGTGATGATGAAGGGAACACATGATTTTCCAGCACCTGTTGTATGATATGCGCCCTCCGTCACACAATTGTCCAATACCATGCTTGATTGTGGTTCGATCAACACGATAGTTGGTACTTTCGCCACAACACAAGAGACATATACACTTGTCGGGTGTCCCCTTCGAGATACAAAACTGCTATGATATCACGCGCTGCTCTGTAATGAACAATCATCAGTCTCACCACGTTACATCTGGCAGCAAGGCCGCATAACACGACATGGTAGAGAGGAATACGAGCTGTGGGCAATAAGGTGCAGCACCATACGGCCCTTACATCCCATTTCATGACTATGATGATGACATTGTTTGCAAACGGAGAAACGTGATGAAATCAACCTAGTCACTGCACGAAAAACATCAGCGAGTTGTTGCCAACATATTGGCAAACTATATGCACGCTTTTGTCGCGCATTTCGTCCGCGCATTTCTCTAGACGGTCACGCTTGTAAACGATGCCAAGAACTCGTAATGCCGCCAAAGTGATTGCTTAACGTAACCACCAAACGTTTGAATGACTTTTGATTATACTGCGCCTTTTTCATCATGAAAACCAGGGGTGAGTAAACGCGACGGCATAATGCTAATTTATCCAATGTACGTACGTATCGAGCTAGTTCTCAGCTCCAACCAGTATACTTGATGCTCAACAGAGGGCGTAATTATGTCGCATCGCCACGCCTCATCCTATAAATTTGCAATTGTGCGTCAATTCTACTCATACATCCCACTGCGTTCTGTTAAGAAGATGCGGTTGAAATGTCAACTCTGTTAGAATCATTTGATTTTACTACATACCAACGAATATAGTGCCAACTGTACATGTGCATTGCATCAACACTCATCGTCAAACCGGTAATCTATAGCGATCGCGAATTTCTTCAATGGCAGCGCGATCTCTTCTATTCATTCTTGCGCCACTGGCAGGTGGCTCGCCCTCCTGTGCGGCAGCTGCGGCTGCATCAGCGCGCTCTGCTCGTTTCGCAAAAGAAATTGCACTGGATGAAAGACCCTGTGCGCCATCGCGCTGAAAATGGTACTGCTCAAACATTGTAAACGTATTGAAGAATAGCATGACGGTCCAGAAGAGCGCTTCGATGATTGTAAGCGCTCGTCGCAGCTGTGGGTGGTCTTCGCCGACGTCGCGCAGTCGCGACCAGCCGTTGAAAAATAAGACGCCGGCAAAGGCGTAGACGCAAATGATAAGGAGGTTGACTGCGCCGAGAATTACGTAGCGCTGTCGGATCTTCTGTGACGTTTTGTACGCGCCACGGAAGGCGGTTTGGTAGGTGTACAGCTCGAAAACGGCCAGGAGGACAGTGGTGATTGCAGACGCCAGTAGGTACGGCCAGTCTGTGCCCTTGCGCAGGACGACGACGGCAATGGCGACGGCTGTGTTCATAACGGCGCCGAGCGTCAGCAGAATATAGATTATGTGGGCGTAGGAGACAGGCTTCTGGGCGGCATCGGAGAGGATTGTGCGGTCGAGGTAGAAGAAGTGGAAGAGGGGGGGATAGTTGGCGGGCAATGCGTCGAAATAGGCTGCTTCTGGTGCGGGGAACAGTTCATCTGGTTGTTGCTGGGCGGATTGTTGTTGTTCTACATCGTTGTTGGATAGACCAAAGGTTGGCCAGTTTGGAGTGGAGTTGGAGCTGGAAGTGGCGTTGAAACCAAGATCTTTGCTGAACTTGTTGACCTTGGATTCGAAGGCCTTTTTGGTGATGAAGTCCATGGTTGGTTGGCGGGAGTGTAAGTTGAATGGCAGAGGGGCAGGCAATAAATGGAGAATAATATTGTATATGAAAGTGTTGGAAATTTGCAGAAAATGTTGCAAGTTGAAATTGGGGATCGGATTGCATCGACAAGCTTTTATTTATGTGCCAAAACTGTCTTGCATCTCTTAACAAAGTGAAATGATCGATATACACAGAGATGAGATGTGTTGCCACCTGTTCACAATCATCTCCACACGCGCTCTCGCGAATAACAGGCGCCTTGCACGCAACATTTCACGTGCAGAGACAACAAATAATGTCAATGGGCAAACCCGATGCCATCTGTTGTCTAGCGATCATCGGAGCACCATGCGTTGTCGCGACGAACTTCCTCCAGCTCTTCGGCTGTGAAATCGTTCTCAATATCAAACTCTGCGCGAATTTGCTCTGGTGTCTTACCCTTGATCATTTCAGCGACCCTAGAAAGCGACAAAAAGCGGGGTTAGAAAGGGTGCAAGAGAAAAAAGAAGGCATCGCATCGCATGGTCGGATGAGCACAACTTACGTTTTGCAAGTGAGGTCCAGTAATGACTGCACGTCAAGGAAATTAGCAGCGAGGATAAGTTGGAAGAGAGTGGATTTGTCGACCTGAACAAAGTTCTTTTCCCAGCGGTCGACCTCGTCAGCGCTAGTTTGGTTGAGCTCTTGCTGGTGGTGGAACTTGCAAAACTCGACCACTTTGGCGAGGATGACAGCCTCGACTTCGCCCATCGGAATCTCCATACCGTCAGCTTCGTCCACATCTTCGAGCATGCCCTTTACAAAATTAATCTGCATAGCGACTGCTTTCTCGACATCGAATGTTTCACCATCTTTGCTCTTGAGCTTGAGCATGATGGAGCTGGGCATGTTGGGCGGGACGTCGGCCATGGTGTGGGAGGGAGGGTAGAGGGCGGTGACGGCGGACGGGGGTATGGACGAGGTAGAGGTGCAAGTGCAGGGATGTTTTCTGCAACGGGTGCGCGTTGAAGAAAGGGCTGATCGCGTACGACGCTTTAGATGGAAGCAACAAAAGAGGCTATAGTGCGACACACTCAACGTTGGAGGCATCCGAGTTGACTTGCAGTGCAGCACACGCCATTCGACGCCTAAAACAGCGCTGCACAGCATCGTTTGCATGTCGTCTTACAGTTGAATAGATATTAATATTCAGAGCCGCTTTACAGTCGCTCATCAGTGCAGAGCGCTCATGACGGCGCGCATGTCGCTGTCGTGTCGCGCTTCATCCAAACATGCGTTTCAAGACACGATTACAAATCGACAAAATCCCCCATCTCCTACGCATCGTTCAAGTACTCGAGAAGCTCGACAGAACATGTGTGTTGCATTTGCACGCCCCCGATCTCGACTCGGTTCGAATCATTGTACAGGGTGATGTGTCCGGTTCGGTGGCCAGTTACGTCATTTTCAAACGTACGCACTGGTTCGAATCGTACCGAATCGAGTCGCAGAATGCAAACCAGATCGGTCTCCAGCTCGACATTCAGAACCTTACTCGTGCATTGCGTTCGGCCGCCGCCGCTGATGACATTCTCATCAAACTGTCCAAGAAGGGCGTTCCCATGCTCACCTTTGAAATACGCACCCAGCTTGGGCCCATCCTGCAGGATATTCCAGTAGTCGTCCTCTCCGCCGTCCGTCTCGCTGAATATGGCGAGCCGCAGCACGACCACATCAAAGGTTTCACTTTGCCGCCTCTATTCAAATTGCACACCGTTGTGGACCGCATGAAGGCACTCAGTTCGCAGTTACAATTGCGCGCAACCTTTGACCAACACAATGCACAGTTATCGCTCAAAGTGCTTACAGACAACGTTTCAGTCTCTACCCTTTATAACCAACTCGCTCTCGCCAGTTACGATGCTGGTGAATCGCACGAGCAATCTCCTAACACAAGCGACGAACAATCGCCGTCATCTCTAGAAGCAGTTGTAGATCTCAAGAATTTCAGCAAATCACTGTGCGGATATTTAGTTCAACCGACTCACGCCATATGCTTCATTCATCCAACATGCGTCATGATCCATTTGATCGTTCCCTTTGATGTTACTATCTCCTATTACGTTCCGCGAAGAATAGTGATATGAGTCAAGAGTACATCACTGTCAATACAGCACGTCTTTTTATACAAATGTCTAGCGCTTAATGGAAAGGAGCAATCAGCTTACCACTCTAGCAGCACCCAGAAGACGACTTCACTTCTTCATCCTTTGATGAAACGTTGACAGTGCCTCCGGCGTTGTTATCTGTCGGCTGGAATGAAGTAGTCGCCTTGATCTCAGCAGCCATAGCTAGGAAAGCCTCTTCGACGTTTTCGGACGTCTTCGCCGAAGTTTCCAAAAACTTGATACCTAGCGAATCAGCAAATTCTTTTGCTGTGGCCGTATCTACAACTTTCTTCGACGTCATATCGTTCTTGTTGCCGACCAGCAATTTGCAAACGTGTTCAGACGCGAAGCGGTCAATTTCAGACAGCCATGACTGCACATTGTTGAACGACTCTTGGTCAGTTACATCATAAACAATAATAATCCCATGTGCCCCTCGATAATAAGATGACGTAATCGTCCGGAAACGTTCTTGTCCCGCTGTGTCCCAAATCTGCAGCTTGATTGTTTTCCCGTCAAGCTCAATTGTGCGGATTTTCTGCGCACGCTCACACACACGCAACGATCGTTAGTCGATGCACGCCGCACGCGATACGATTCGCGCAGTAGAAATTGCACAACTTACAAAGTCCACACCGATCGTTGAAATGTAGCTCTCGGTGTAGGTATCATCGGCAAAACGCAAGAGCAAACATGATTTGCCCACACTGTAAACGACAATTACACCGCAAAAGGCATGATTAGCAAGCAGGAAGCGGAGGGGGCGCGCCGACGCGCAGGTGAATTGGAGGCACTTACCCCTACGCAATTGGACACGATGACGCGACGGAATCGGCGTTTGGAAGAGAACAAGAGCATGAGTAGGTGATGGCAACACGAGACGGAGCGGTTTGGTTAAAATTACAACGTACCGAATCGCCGATTAGCAAGTTCTTGTACAAAAAGTCGCTACGGAGAATGGCAACAAGCAAAGTGTCAGGAGCGGGGTGCGGGACGGGTCGGGGCGCTACGAGCGGGAATCGGACTCGATAGGGCGGCAACTTACTATTCCGGATTCATCTCGCTCGCGGTAGGGTTGGATTGGTCGCAACGCAAATGGGACGGAGGAACAAGTCGGGGGGGTTGAAGTAATAATTATGGGAAGAGGTACGGACAGGTGCAAAGTGCAAATTTTGGTCGATGTCCTTTGAGCGTACTGCAGCGCAGGCAAGTGTTGTGCAGCAGTGCGAAGAAAATTTGAACGAGTGTTTTGCGAAAAACTGAAATTGCTCAACTTACACTACAACGCACATACACGCAATTGGATTGCAATGATGTCATAAATCCGCGCCACACATGTTGACTACACGCCAAGTCTCCGCCAACCTTTCTACAGTCCACCTGCCAACAGTTTAACCAAAAGCTACTTTACTCACTCTAGATAGTCCACGGTGTGCGGAAGCTAGGTCCCGCATAGATGGCGTCGTCTCCGAGTTCCTCTTCGATGCGAAGCAACTGATTATACTTGGCCAGCCTCTCAGATCGGCACGGTGCACCCGTCTTGATCTGTGCCGTGCCAAGACCGACGCAAAGGTCCGCAATAAACGTATCCTCCGTCTCGCCTGAGCGATGCGACACCATGACGCCCCATCCTGCATCGCGAGACAGTTTGCAGGCCTCGATAGCCTCCGTGATAGAACCAATCTGATTCACCTTGAGCAATAGAGCGTTACACGCCTTCTTATCAATACCTGTCTGAATTCGCGAGGGGTTTGTCACCAGCAAGTCATCTCCAACGATTTGTACGCTCTCTCCAACCGCGCCGGTCAATTTGCCGTACGCTTCCCAATCGTCTTGGTCAAACGGATCCTCAATAGAAACCATGGGGAACTGCGCAATAAATTCCTTGTACAGCTCGCCGAGCTTCTCACCGCTCAGTTGCTGAGATCCGTCATTCTGCGGGTTCTTAAAGTCCAGATCGTACACCTGAGCGTCCTCCTTCCAAAATTCGCTCGCTGCCACATCCATGCCCATCTTGATCTTCCCAGTATATCCCGCAAGTTCAATAGCCTCTTCGAGCAGCTTGAGCCCTTCCAGATTGTCCTGAATATTGGGCGCAAATCCACCCTCATCACCTACACTAGTGGCATCCAGACCATACTTCTTCTTGATGACCTTTTTCAAATTCTGATACGTCTCTGCGCCCATCTTCATCGCCTCACGGAATGTCGTAGCACCCACGGGCAAAATCATAAACTCCTGCATAGCGAGCTTGTTGCCCGCATGTGTTCCGCCATTGATGACGTTGAGACTCGGTACCGGTAGCAACATCTTCGGGTTGCCCGCGAGATCGTTGAGATGCTTATACAGCGGGACGCCCTTAGCCTTGGCGCCGGCACGCGCAACAGCCATGCTGACACCGAGGATTGCATTGGCACCGAGGTTCTTCTTGAAGCCGCCGGGCGTTCCGTCGAGCTCGATCATCTTGGCATCGATGGCTGCTTGATCGGCCGAGTTCATTCCAATGATGGCACCGGCGATCTGCTCTTTCACGTTAGCCACAGCCTTGTCGACACCCTTGCCGAGATAGGCGCTCTTATCGCCGTCACGCAACTCGAGAGCTTCATAGATTCCGGTCGATGCGCCAGACGGCACCATGGCTGAGAATTTTCCATCAGCCGTCGTCACCTCCACCTCGACGGTGGGATTGCCGCGAGAGTCGAAGACGGAGCGCGCGTGAACTGCTGTGATTGTTCCAGACATGTTGGGGAAACGAGTTTGTGGTTGGATGATGGTCGAGAGGGGCGATCGATGTGGGGCACGTATCTAGAGTAAGTTGGCGATTGATTGATGGAGGGACGAAAATAGCCTGGCGCTTGCAGCTCCAATTCGGCATTAAATTTGGCGCGACTGAGCTGCGGATCGAGTGGCCGTCTGAGGAATGACACAAGATACGACCAATAAAAAGGCGTGAAATGGGCGACAACGGAAATATTTCTCGAGACTATCGCCTGTGCTATCAACTTGCGCGTCAGATTGGCTCCGCCTCAATCTCTCTTCCATAAACACAACTACTACCGATTGCAAGGTCACGGCCATGAATCGTTTGTTGGCATCTATGACCTCCATTCATCTATGTACACATTGGCCACAGCATTTCATTGGTCTTGCCGTGTCGCAATGCCAATCACCATACCTTTCACATTCGACTGCTGTACCAAACTTTCATACCATCAATGTTGCCACTGATATCATTTCGAACCTAGTCCTTCCTGCTCAAGAGCTCTCAAAATTGCCAGCAATCGCAATGAATCCTTCCGACGCACCTCTCTTGCGTACTTTGCCAACTTCCTACTGCCTCCCCTCCCTTTAGCATCAATGCTATCAGCCTCCCTCAAACCTGCCAGTCTTCCCTCGATAACCTGTCGCACAGCTCGTGCCGACACCCCGCATTTTATTGCACGAAGCGCATCACGCCCAGCAATAATTCTCTCCCCGCAATGAAACGGCATTTCAAACCGTTCTCCGCCCACACTTACAGCACGCCCCTTCTTGCGCAACGAACGCATCCTGATAACTAACCGGCACTCCTCGAGGCATCGCATCTGTGCTCGCAGTTCTCGTTCTAGCAGACCAGTATCATCGTATGGATTCGGTATATCAATATAGCCGTACCGAAGCAGTAATTCACTGTTAGGACGGTGCCTGTATGTGTTGAGTAATTCCGTTCCTTCTGATATCGCCATAATTGTTTCCATTTCCAAACCTCCGTCATCGTGGTAGAAGAGATTGGCATTTGTTCCCGTCGTTGTTGCATTTAACATGTCTGCCATAGGCACACACGCAGTCATCTGGCCGCCGTTGGGTCTGTCTAGTGTGAAGGAATAAGCGCTCACGACTGCACTGAAACGTAGGAATGATGCCAATGATATTGTTGAACAGATATCAGGATCACTTACAACTCTTGAAAAGAATGGAGCTACAAGTTTGTGGTAAGCAGTTGTAATTTCCTTTTTCCGTAATCTCATATCGATTCCAGTTCCCTTCAGCAGCCTGACGTCTCTCTTGTTCCAAAGAAGCGGTAGGCTGAAAGAAGTTGGTAGGATGTCAAAGTAAGCCTTCCATTTGGATGATGACCCTTGCACATGGAATTCATACAAAAGGGCCACCACAAGAGAGAGCCAACCTGAGAAGTTTGCGTCTGAGATATCGTGATGAATAGCGATATTCTCTGCGTGGAGCAAGACATTGCAGGGTATTCTAAATATCCTATGTCCTTCTGGTAGGTTGTGACTGGCAATTACTCCTCTCTCTCCATCCGATTGTACTCGACCAATTTTCACTCCGTTAACCTGAAAACCACATTGTTCCATCCACTGGTTAAAAATGGCCACCCGTGCCATATGGTCACCTTTAAATTCCATAACTTCTGGGAAAATTGATCCGTGTGTGTTCGTTTCTTCAGTAACAGAGTACACTCTCTTGATTTTCGCCTGCTGAATCCTTTCCAGGACGCTAACGATTTTCCCTATGCAACGCCACACAATTGGGCAGTTCCCGGTTGGACCAATGGAAAACTCTAGTGGTCAACGTGGACGTCCCGGACGGCGTAACGGCAAATTGCTTTGAAACAAAAATCAGTTTTGGTAATTTAGAACATGTTTGAACTTGAGTGTATGCTGCAGCAACCATGTAGCTCCTACGTTACCAGGCTCTCAAGGACTTCATTGCATTGATGCGTCACTGACGGAAAGTCTTTTAACGTTATGTAGCCTGGCAGGCAATCTCCCATCAAGCACATACCGAGATGCTTACAATTCAGTGATCTGCTTCGACAAAGTGAATGGAACTACACACTGGTTTCCCTACCCATTACAATATCGTTAAAGCAATCTTGTGTACCGTGAAAATTTAGGTAGGCCTACTTCAGGAGACATGAGCCGACACCGCTCAATAACTTCCAGAACTGGCTTCACTTCATAGAGGATAGAAGTTTTCAATGAGAGCATGAATTCAGTTATTTCTGTCTTCGAACATTCTTCCACAATTCTCTTCAGGTGGCGTAGAATGGAACCATCTCTAGACGAGGGAAAAACCATTTTCTTTAAAGGGAGCTGTCGTGATTGAGATAGTGTTTCCTTTGATTCTCCCATTAGGTTCTCTCTCAGAAGAGAAATATGGATTCTTCATGAAGCATTGACTATCAGTTATTTGAAGAGTATGATTTCCGGATTGTGAGCCATGATGGAATATGGTAACGATGGATATTTTGTAGCACCTGGTACATAGAGCTTAAATATGTATACTATATGAAATCTACGACTGTAGCACCATGCATGAGCTAGCTTACTTTCGTTTCTGTATAAATTAGCGACATCACATGGGTGACAATCTCAAAAGCTTTGTCTAATTGCAACTTACGTGATATACATTCATCGTATACCAAGGCATCCCAAATCTTGTATGAGGATTCGAAATTGAATGAAAGAATCTGCAGCAGTTTGATTTGGCAATAGTAAATACAAGTCGGCGCAGCATGTTCCAATGCAATCGTTTGGAAAGGTATCCGGATCGAGAAAATGAGTTGAAATCTTGGACTCTTAGCGTTTTGAAGATGATTAGGATGGGAAAATAAGGCTTCCATGACAATGGTGGAAGGGATTGACCAGAACGTAACGGAGCGCGGTCTACATAGTTTCTGCAGTCAGTTTGGAGGGTAGTGATATTGATAGATGGGCATGCTACAGGTGCGAGTGGTTGGTCCCCATTTTACCGGACAAGTTGTATGATGCAGTTTCCAAGTCGTTGTCACATAGGTATTATGCATTGAGCAAGCTAATAATAGCGCGCGGAAACTGAGTAGGTGCAATGAACATTTGAAAGTAGCTCAGGCACTATACTGGCGTTGATTCTTTCGAGCATCGTCATAGAGCGAACAACACAAGTCTTCCAGATTTGTTCGACAAGTCTCAGACGAGTTGGCTGAAACTATCGCGAGGCACAGAAAGGAGGCACTCGATTTCTGTATCATGCAGTTGTGATCATAAGCCTGCATCATTACACTCATATTGGATTGAGTGAGCTCGAAGGGGTGGGATATAAAAATGCGGTAGGCGGAAAAGCGATTATGTGATAGTTGTGTGGTTTGATCTCCAGTTAGCATGCCAACCTGGAAATCGTATGGATCGTCATCATGTTCATCAGATGATACTACGACACGAATAGCTACATTGGAAAAATCGGAGTAGGATGATTGATAATCAATTTTGAAGATAAGGAATACACGATAAAGTCCTGGATTGGGAATCGTCCAACGTTTGAAAATATCAAACCACCAGACAAAACGGAGTCTAGCGTGATAGGATTGGTTGTCTCGGAGCCAGTAACTGGTATTATTTCCCCAGATAATGTCACAGTTGTAGCCTAAAGCAAGGTATGCCCATGTTGAATATGAAGTTGAAAATACAAGCCAGACATGGTGAGAAGGGTCATATTCACCGTGGGTAACAACACGCTTGAGCCTTTGAAAGGAATCGTTGGCAGTAGACGAGTGGATAAGATCTGAGCGTGAAGGAGGTAGCATGTTAGACCAGAGCTCAGTATCTGCGAATACGGCAGTCCTGCACAAGCGACATGTTTTAGATATGGTTAGGATATCTCGGAAAGAAAGGTGACTGAGGATATTAGAAAGGATTCCGTTTGGGAGTTGGGTGAGAGGTAGAGACATGGTGAGTAACGGAGGAGGTTGGGCTACTAGCGACGCTGTGACCAAGGATGGATGAACGGGCAACAAATTTGTGAAAAAGAGTTGGGGATTGATAAAAAGTTTGAAATAGATTGGTAGTTTTGGGTGTAGCGGTGTAAACTCGGGAGTTGTGACGTAGGTGTGGTGTCGCGAGGGGAAAAGTGCGGACGAGCGGGATGGAGCGTGGCAGACGGTGGCGGTGGTTGATGCATGTGTCACGTGAGAAGAGCATGCAATTTTGAACAAGACCCGATCGGTCTTGCGGGTGCCGAAAGGATCGAGTGATGCAACGCTTTGCTGTAGTACACTTGCATTCACGGTGTGTGAATGGTTTCAAACAAGTGTGGCGGGCAAAGCTATTTGCGCGAGGGAAAGAAAGAAAGAAACTGTCCATCGGGTGGGCTGTGCTACGGTGTGCTGCGCAGCGAGTCCATTGTTTATACAGTTTGCGCACAAGGCCTCGTTGTACAAACACATCTGAGCCGCGGCTGCGCTGGCAAACGCCTATACCAATTGAGCCTACAAGTAAATCCGCTGCTCCATTCAAGCAGTGGGCGAGTATAATTTTCTGCACCAAGGCTCATTAATAGTGTCTGATCTGCGAGTCGACTTGTGGAAAACGGCGCTGCGTGGCGCTGCGCTGTGGTGCTCGCAATAATAATATACAGTGATGTCAGAGTATATTCTTGGTGGGCACCTGATCAGCCAGTTGGTTGCTCTTTACTCTGCTCTGCTCAGTAGCGCTCCATACAGTAGCTGCAACAGCATACTTGGCGCGGCGTCCTTCCCCTCTTACGTTTGCCACAAACCCAATAGCGTCCACCGGCGCGCACTGTTTGCTTTGCGCTGTATGGCGCGACATGACTCATCTGACGTGGATAGCTGCAACGGCAACCATACTGTAGCTTGCTCGATTCGACTGCGTGCGCTACCCCATCCTACGTCTTGATTTTCTACCGACAAATAGGTTGGCGTATATGACAACCGCCCGGCCTGGCCTGCATTCAACTTGTTTCCAAGCTGCGCCGCGCAGACCGTTGTACGGATGCAAGTTGAGTGCGGCGCGGCGCGGCGTAGTGTAGCGCAGCCTAGTCTAGCGCTCAACGTTGGACAGGGGCTGTACGCCTGCCTAACCGCAGCGACCGCTGCCATTGCCTCGAAACAAAAGTACTAAATAGCGGCGCACGGCCGCTCGGCCAGCCAAGCGCAGACTTAAAAATAGAAGTTATCGAATAACGCGCAGATGATGTTGGTAGAGTGTCAGCATAAATCCATCCATTCAGACCAATGAAAAGGAGATGCGATCCATAACAAACTTGTTCTCAACCAAATGATCGATCACAGCTCGCTTGCAGCGCTCGCAACGTGTGATATTTTATCGCCCCAAAGGACCGCATTGGACCGTATCGCGACCCAGCCCCGCTCACGCAGATTTTTCTTAATCCACTCATTTTTTTTAAAAAATAAAACACAACCCGACGCCGATCACAATCAATGCATGCGTGAGTCAGTGCGTGCTCCATACAAACATCCGCAAAACATCATCTCTATCATACGTCCACATTACCTACAACTCTACACCTCAATGGCACATCCACGACTCGATGTCCAACCTGTCCATCCTCAGATGCTACCCTACTTGCACATAAACTCATGCATCATCATTGCGCCTTCGCTCACTGTCCTAAAATCCCTCGACCAAACGCACAATCAACCCTTCACCCCCACCTTGCTCACCATTTTCATGCATCCGCGCAACCATCTCCCCGCCCGCTCCCCGCCGCCTCACCTTTGAACAATGACGTTCACTTCCCTCTTCACCCAACCCTCCTCCGTCACCCACACCCCGCGCTCCGACTCCTCCCGCATCCCGATGTCCACCGACCTCCGTCCCTCCTCCCCCCGTACCGTCCTCCTCCGAAACATCTCCCTCCTCTGGACTGGCCACGACGACCGCCTTCGCACCGACTGCTCCGTGTTCGTGCACGACGGCTTCATAAACTGGGTCGGCGACTCCAACCAATCTCTCCCGCCCTCTCTCGCAACCGCCCACTACACCGTGCAGGATATGACCGGCCGTCTCGTTACCCCGGGACTCATCAATACCCACCATCACATGTATCAGAGTCTTACCAAATCTATGGCCCGCGAATCACAGCTCTTCGAGTGGCTCCAGAGTCTCTACCCACTCTGGCAGTATCTCACCCCCGATATGGTTTATAAATCCGCAAAGTTTGCCATTGCTGAATTGCTCCTGTCCGGATGCACCCTCACCTCAGACCTCTTGTACTTGTACCCCAATGGTGTCACCCTAGATGACACAATTAGAGCCGCCAAAGAGTTGGGCATTCGATTCATGCCCTGTCGTGGTGCAGTGTCCGTCGGACAGAGCAGTGGTGGTCTCCCACCAGATGTTCTATGCGAGAATGAGGACTTTATCCTGCGCGACATGAGACGCCTCATCAACCAATATCACGATGCTAAAGAGGGCGCAATGATTCGCATTGCGCTTGCCCCGTGCTCACCGTTTAGCGTATCGCGTAATTTAATGATCAAGGCAGCTGAATTGGCGCGAGAGTTTCCGCATGTCATGCTTCATACTCACTTCGCCGAGAATAGCAGTGATATCGACTACATGAACAACAATCTGAAACAGTCCCTAATTGAGTATTTGGAGGACTGCAAATGGAACAAAAGCGATTGCTGGTTTGCTCACTGTGTCAAACTGACAGACCACGAGGACAAAGATGTATCTGAGATTCAATACTTTGCGAATAACGGACTCGGTGTGTCGCACTGCCCAGTATCAAATTGTAGGCTAGCGTCTGGCATTGCTCCTATTCGCAAGATGCTGGACAGCGGTGTCAAGGTCAGCATTGGCGTAGACGGCTCTGCTAGCAATGATTCAGGCAATCTACTGGCTGAGGCGCGAATGGCGCTAATGCTTGCGAGGGTGAAAGATGAGAGGGCGGACGCACTGACGACGACAGAAGCGCTACGTATTGCAACTGCGGGTGGTGCTGCTGTTCTGGGTCGCACGGATGTTGGAACGATTGAAAGTGGCATGTGTGCTGACATGGTGGGATGGCGGTTGGACTCTGCATGTTTCGCTGGTTGTTTGCACAGCAACGCAGCAATACTGGGTGGGCTGATATTGGGAAACGGGGGTGACCTGAAGGCGGACTTTGTGATGGTGGATGGAAAAGCTGTGGTGAGAGACGGGCAGTTGGCTGGAGAAGAGGATATGAGTGCAATTACTAGGGAACATAATGCTGCGGCGCGTGAGCTGGCTATTGCGGCTAAGACGGGGTATTCAGCGACGAATTCAAATTCATAACAAAAGGCTGTGGGGTAATGTAGTCAGGGATGTTTTTATAATGTAAGAAAGGGAGTTTAAAGTGGAACGGGCAATTGTTATTAAGATTGAAGCAGAGATGCATGGGATGCTGAAAGTGGAGATGTGCGTTACGTCACATTGCGACTCGTGCAATGTGTAATTGGGGATGCCACCTTGAGCCGTTTCCTTGAGCAATCAAAAGTATTCCAACAGCACACGCAACATACATTGGGCGGCGCGGCTTGCGTGGCACGATTGAATTTACGCGCTGGAACGGCAGCGATTGGGCCACTTATTGCGTACAGAAATAGAACATTACAGTTGCAATACTCGCTGGATCACATTGCGATTCGCGAGCTACGGCTGGGCCGTGTGGAAGATATTGGAAGCAAAGCGATACCCTTGGCAAGCTGCGCCAAATGAGTGTTCACTCCCATGTTGTATCCCAGTTAGCTTGATATTCCTCATAGCGCAGAGAGCGCATCGATTGTACGCAAGTAGAACCGTTGAGGCTCAATGCGGTGGTTGAGCGCCAAAACCTCGCATTTGCCCGTGCATTCAGCGCCGACAAATGGGTGTATCGGCGCGCCGCCGCGCGATACGACGACCGTCACCTGCTGACTCAGCCCCCTTTATGTCGACCGCACATGTGTTCGGCGCGCGCGTCGTCTTGACTGCGTACCTTGCCATGCACGCAATTTGTGCAATGGAATCGTTTGGCATGAAATCGAGTCGCCACACCTCCAGTTTGATTGGTGCAACTCGCCCGAACCGTCTTCCTTCAATGCCACCGTATAATTTTTTATTTGCACGCCAGCAACAAACAGCGAAGCTAAAAAGTGCGTGTGCTCCTAATCGATCCGTCCGAACGGTCCGCCCCACTCCTGGTAGCAGATTTTTTTGGCCCTCTAGTGTATTCCTCCCCAGATTCGTGCGCTTGTAGTGTCAACACTCTGGCCAATGAGCCAAAACGAATCTCCAAGTCTTTCTCCACTTTGTGTCCGTCGTCGACATGTGGCAGCAGAACATTGCAGCATGCACAGTTCATTTTCAATTATCCAACCATTTTTTTTTCGCTAGAAATAGAAAAAATCACAACAGTCTTGCAAGGTGTCCTCAAAGTGAGCTCCTTTCCCGCCCGTCCATTCGCCATTCTGCGTGTTTGACGACACCGGTCGTGCACAATACCAAAACACTCCTGAGTGCCCGCACGCAATTCTAAACTGCCACCTTTACCACCAACATAAACGTAGAACTTTCAACCCATCCCCATTCGCAAGCCCATGGCATTTGTGTCAAGTCTCCCGATAGCCTTCCCGTCCAACAGGCTGCGAAACTGCAGTCGCCGTGCGCCCGCGCGACAGCCTGCGCGCAGTCGGCGCGTACAACCGCCGACCGCCACGTTCGAGCGCGGCGCCCAGGTGGACGAAACTGATGTAGAAGGGCGCAATGACAGCCGCGAGGCGCGCATGTTGCTCTGGAAAGAAGTGGAAGACCTGAAGACTAGTCTGGACATCGCCGTCAGAGCAGAGCGTTTTGCGGATGCGGCGCGTATCAGGGACAAAATCGAATCGCTCAGTCTGGCTGATGATTACTTCAGAACGCAGACCGAGCTCAAAAAGGCAGTAGAGGAACAGCGCTTTGCAGATGCTGCAAAGCTCCGCGATGTGCTCAATGCGCTCGAACCGCCACCAGCTGCGTCCGCGCTGCGCGCCGAGCAGCCGGCTGTGAAGAAGGACACTGCCGCTACGTCGTTGTCCGAGGTGAACCCCGACGACGTTCAGACGTGGTCGGAGACCGTCACCAGCGGTATTCAGGTGCGCGTTGAAAGTTATTACATGCCTGAACAGAGTGTCCCGGAGCATGACAGGTATTTGTTTGGATATAAGGTGACTATTGTAAACAAAAGTTCTGAGACGTGTCAGCTCGTGTCCCGTCATTGGACTATTGAAAATTTCGCGGCTCCCGCGAGTGAGGTCAAGGGGCCTGGAGTCGTCGGTCGACAACCTGTGCTGGAACCGGGCGAGTCATTTGAATATACGTCGGCTTGTCCGATTACTGTGTCGCTGGCGGCAGGGCAAAGCGTTGTCGGAAGTATGAAGGGAAGCTATGAGTTTTGCAAGGGGAGTACCGGTTCCATCAAGTTTCAAGTTGCTATTGACCAATTTTACTTCAAGCTTCCGTTTCGAAACTACCGGTTACCGAATGAGTCATCGCTCTGGCCAAAGTCATGATTGGTCATAGTTGGTGTAGATGTAGTCGCATGCGTGTAGATGAGGGTTAAAAAGCATTATGTTTGGGTGCGATGTTGTCAACTGTGATGTTGACAACATATTTCATCATCATCAACGTTTGTAAGGATTGTAAGAGCGCGACGCGACGGTTGAGCTGATGAAGTTGACGCTATCATTCGCGTAATAGGGTCGCGTCGTTATGCGTTTGAAGAGGTTGGTTTTTTGTCGCTACGAGTTGAGATCATCCAATCGGTGTCTGATTGTGATTGCATCACACAAAAATTCACATATCTCGCCAATAAGCGGATGTTGATTGGTAGAAACTGAACAGGCACGACGGTTGAATCTTCACACAGCAACAAAATTGTTTACAAGTGTCGCCACATGAGCCACCTAGAGCAACAAAGCTTTCGAGATGCGCATTGAAAGCCGCCAATGGATCATACGCCGACGTGTACTATGTACCTGACAGCATCATGGCGTGCGTCGAAAGTCCACACGCTGGAAACGTTGTACACAAGTGTCTTTGAACGCTGTCATTATCCATGCTGTCAGGGCTCCGACGATTGGAGCGAATGGAAATGTGTCATTAGACTGGATTGAATACGCAATTCAACATAGTCACAATCCACATTGCAACCACGACATTGCCCGATCCACTACTATTCTCCCATCTAATCCACAACCAGCAATCTTCAAATGTCTCGCACATTTTTCGTCGGCGGAAACTGGAAAAGCAATGGCACAACAAAGGCCATCACAGATCTATGCGCCGCCTGGAACACGTCCACGGACAATGGTGCAAAGTACACCAATAAGCCGGTGCAAATCGTCATCGCACCTCCATCCCCGTACGCATTAACAACGCGCCAACTTCTCCCCGCCAACTTCCAGCTCGCGTTGCAAAACTGCTACCTGGGAACCGGCGCATACACCGGTGAGACCGCCGCCGACATGCTCGTCGATCTGGATATTCCATGGGTCATCACTGGCCATTCGGAGCGACGCAGCATCTTCAAGGAGACCGACGAGCTTGTGGCCGAGAAGACCGCCTACGCTCTCTCCAAGGGTGTTAGCGTTATTGCATGCATCGGTGAGCTCCTGGAGGAGCGTGAGGCCGGCCAGACCATGGCCGTGAACGAGCGTCAGATTGCTGCCATTGCCAGCAAGGTATCCGATTGGACAAATGTTGTTATCGCCTACGAACCTGTTTGGGCAATCGGTACTGGTAAAGTCGCTACGCCCGAACAAGCGCAGGAGGTACATGCATTCCTTCGCTCATGGCTCACTGATAACGTCAGTCCTGCCGTCGCTGACAGCACGCGAATCATTTACGGTGGTTCGGTGAAGCCTGCAAACGCAAATGATCTTGCTGCACAGCCTGATATTGATGGCTTCCTGGTCGGTGGTGCATCTTTGAAGCCTGATTTCATTTCTGTTATCGACTCATATGTTGTCTGAGGAGCGCAGGTATTTTTCCTTGCTCTACTTAAGTGTGTCATTTGCTTGGGCGTAGGTTGGTGAGCAGTTCTACTAAAATGATTGTAATTTTTGATAGATTTCTTTTGTAACATCATGTGTGATGTATTCCGGCTCGTGATAGACCACGGAAGAGCGCGTGGTTCCACTTTGCGACGACACGTTTTTATCGGCGATACTCTATCCGGGTTGATCTGAGATACTTTAGATACATGCACTGGCAGTCTTCAACAAATCCAGGTTTGTTTTGTAGAAACAACAGACATGATTTCCAACCAAGATCTTGTTTTCGCACCCAGACTCTGTAAGAGTTACACCGAACCAATAGACATCCGAAGCACCACCAGGAAAGGCCGAGCAGCATTAACGAAGCGTAAGAGAGATATTCGGCCACGTGGTCTTTGGAATACAGGTCAGTCTTGCCATTTGGGAGCGGCCATTACGGCGCTCTCCGCAATTCCTTCGCTGCGGACATGGCTTCTACAGATGCAATGCGAAGAAAACTCACAAATTGGCCTGCTGAAACTGTATCTACTTGAAGCAGCAACATCTGACAAACGTGGCTCCCTGGATCCAAGACCAATCCTACAGCTGCTTGAACAATCAGGATGGAAATCTCGTCACGCGCAAGATTCCCATGAGACTATTGTGCGAATTATTGAAATGCTGGACAACTGGGGTGGTGCTGATAGGAAAACCACATCCAGTTGTGGCAGAGGCTTTGAGTATGTTCCCACAGGGCGTTCATCAGCGCGAAACTGCCTAGGAAGGTTACCTGTGGTGCCTGAAACTGTTACTCGAGAAGTCAGACTACCGTTTTCAACTGTAACGTCTTCATCTGTTCGGTGCCATAACTGCGGCTATGTCTCGCCTAGGAGTTTTCAAAATTCGTATGTAGTCTCCTTGCCAATTAGCCTGCAGCGTCAAACGCTATCCAAACATTTCGTACAGACCAATATGACGCAGGAAACGGTGGAAATGCGATGCGAAACCTGCAACGTGCTGAACAGACATACGAGGAACCTGAATATTGAGCGGCTACCGAAAGTTCTAATTATTCACTTGCAGAAGGCTGTGTTTGTTTCAGGATCTGTAGGTGCGACGCATGGACATGTGTTATTCGGCGAGAAACTGTCACTACCGCTCAGTACAGCTGGACGGCGCCAATATTCTGTCAAGACGTTCACGCTGCGAAGTGTTGTGCGGCATCATGGTGGAGCTACAGGGCGAACCGGTCACTTCGACTGCGTTGTTTCGCAAGGATCAAGCGCCTCTGATGGATTAGTAGGTCTATGGAATATCGCGAGGTGGTGGCACGTAAGCGACGACTCTGTTCGGCAGTGTCAAGCTCTAGACGCATGCGATCCAGGACCTGCCTATCTGGTTGCCTATGAACTAGACGAATAATCAGATTAAATCAGGTAGAGCTAATTAGATACAATGATGCTATTTTCCCGCTCAGCTATCTTTCCGAAACTGTGATACAACTGCCGCTCACTTCGAGATAGTGCGCTCTCTGCATCGGCGAAGCGGATGATTCCGCCGGAGTCGACCCATTTCTGAGGACTCACAGCTTCACATCGTTAAACGCCAAACAGAGACAAGGGCTGGCATCCAACCATAGACCTTTCATCATCACGGGAAAACGTACAACATGTCTTTGCAGTTGAAAGGTTAGAAAAAAGACTTGTTACCAAAAAGAGGAAGGACCTCACAGTCGGCGTCCCCTCGGTGCTTAAATAGTTTTCCAAACATGCCTCTCAGTGCAGCAATGGCGGTATCCCGAAAAAGTAACTAAATTTCATGCCAAGCTCCCTCGCCGCCTACTGATTGAACTAATTTACAATTTTTTACTGACCATATAATTTGGGACAAATTAACAATGACGTCACAAGTGGACATAAATTTTCAAGATGAAAATCTCAAAATCGGTATTCTCGATTCTTCCTCGCTCTGGAGTGCACAGCGCAGGTGCCACAACACTGTTTAGCGTTTATTTTCTTCTCCTGCCAACTTGTTGCAGCCATCTCAAACTGGCCTCGTTGTCATTGCGCTTGGCTCTCCAAGCACAACTCTCTAAACTTGCTTCGTCTATCGCACAACTCACGACTAGTGCGTTTACGCATCCTACCACTGAGCAAACGCTCTCTCCCTCCAGCATTCTCAAACCCGTCCTGCGAAAATCTCCGACCCCAGTCCGCTCGCCCTGGCGTCGGGCATGGCCGAACTTGAACCTGAGCGTGAATGCCGTATCTGCCGCGGCGAGGACGAGCCAGGCCGGCCGCTTCTCCACCCGTGCCGCTGCTCAGGCTCTATCAAATTCACACATGAGGACTGTCTTGTGAATTGGCTCGCGCAGTCTGGATCCTCCCGATGCGAGCTCTGCAACCATTCCTTCCGCTTCGAGCCGCTCTATCAACCCAACACTCCGTCAGCCCTTCCCACTAAAGAATTTATCCTTGGTGTTCTTGCCCTCGTCCGAAAGTCCCTCAAGACTGCCGCCCGAATCGTTCTGGTTTTCACCGTTTGGCTTTTCTTCCTCCCCGTTGGCACCTGTTGGACCTGGTATGCGCTTTTCATCAACTCTCCCTCCCAATTGCCTGCTCTTCTAGCGTCACGCGGTCCCGCTGGCGTGGTTACGGATGCTTTTTACGGTTGTTTACTGTCCGCGGGCATTGTCTTTGTCTTCCTCGGCGTGTCCTCTCTGCGCGATTATGTGCGGCAATTCCCACAGGATGGAGACCCTGCCAATGAGGATCCTGCGTTCGATGTCATGATGGTTCCGGACGACTTCGAGGACTACAGCTCGGATGATGGGAGAAATCCCCAACGGGCTAGAGGCCCCAATGATCCCCATATCCCTGAACCACATGACGAACCTATCATGCCAATACACAGGATGGCCGACAATGTTCCAAATCAAAATGTTATGTTACCGCAGATTCTTGCCCAAGTTGCTGCTCACGAGAACGACGAGGTCTTTGGTGAGGTCGATGATTTCATGCGTGATACCTACGACGTATTTGCAGGTGGCGATGAAAGCGATGATGATGACCTTGTGGCAGATAGGAACGGAGTACAAGATAGCGATGATGAAAGGCCCCATCGCTTGTACGATAGAGGTATTGAAAGAAGAGATGAACTACCTTTGAACGATTTCCAGACTGGTGATTCAGATTATGATGCTAGCGAAAGCGATAGCGACTTTGTTGAAGAGGAAGAAGTGGATCCCCAGTTGGGTATCTTACCCCTTGATTTACATCATGGTAATGATGATATGCATGGTGACCATAATGAAGTTGTCCATGATGATGCAAACAATGAGGGTCGTGCAGAAGGTGGCGCACTCTTTGCCCTGTTCGAAATGGATCCCGATGAAATTCCCCTTGAAGAAGTTGTCGGGTTGCGCGGGCATATTAGGAATTTATTTGACAATGCAGGAACAGTTCTTGTTTCGAATGCCATCTTCCTGGGCATTTTCACCCTTATTCCTTTATTGGTTGGCCGTCTCACGCTTCGAATGTTTTCTTTGCATACGTTTCCCCTCAATATCTTAGTTTCCCCAGAGAGCTCTTCCATCTACGAGTTTGCCTCCACATTCTTGCGAAAAGCACCAAATGCTGAGAAACGTCTACCGCTCAACTCTATGGACAGTCAACTTCTCACCATGCTTCAAAACGAGACCTATTCGTCCATCACAACCCGGGCTCCCACTTTTACAACCGTTGATGAAGCGAGCCAACTAGCGCTTCTTGAAGGCACTGTGTCTGCTACTAGTCTGGAAGAGGCAACAGCCATTGGTTCAGACCTCGGCATAGGAGCAGTTGACGGTCCTTTGGTTTCCTATGTTGACAACTTCTTGATCGTTCTTCTCGGATATGGCATGATTGCCCTTCTTGCTGTTGGATACATTGCTATCATTTCAATGTTGCGTCAGAGATATCCACGAGTTGACTCTCCTGTCACCAGACAAATTGCCCGAATGTTGCGCTATGTAGCGACCTTTGTCAAAATTGTAGTGCTGATACTGTTCGAGTTCGGAATATTTCCTCTTGGGTGCGGCTGGTGGTTGGATATATGCACTTTGGAGATTCTCGGTGGGAGCTTGCCGTCTAGACTGGCTTATTGTCGGGATTCTCCTTGGACATGTACTGGTGGACACTGGATATTGGGAATCGTTTACATGGTGCATATTTCGCTTTTTATATCGCTTCTCCGAGAGGTTGTCAAACCCGAGCTTCTGTGGTTCCTTAGAAATCCAGATGATCCTGAATTCCATCCCTTCAGAGAATTGGTCGAGAAACCACTCTCACGGCATGCAAGGAGAATGTGTATCAGTGTTTTCATATATGTTCCACTTATTTTGGCACTTGTCTACGTTCCAGGTCAATTATGTTTGAAGATCTTACCAAACGTGTTCCCTTTCCGTTCTGAGGACTTCTCACACATTCTAATCGATGTTCCGTTTGGGAATTTGCTGATCGGTCCTCTTATTCGATTATTATACTTCGGACGTACAGGTATATCGCTTCACAAATTAGTTTGTACGTGGGTTCGCTGGGTATCCACAATACTTGGAATTGCACACTTGGTTGTCAGAGATGATGATGGTGACAGGAACGCTGATGAAAGGAGAAATGATCACCATAATGGTATTGACGCCAATGGAGGGGTACAAGGCTTTGAAAATGGGCAACAGGGACCAATGAGAAGGATGTTTGTAGACCAAGAAGAAATGGATGGTGTTCTCACGCCAAATGAAGGTGAAGAAAGTGAACCCGAGCTATCGGAAGGAAGTGGGGATCTGGTGGAAGACACCGCTAGCGAATACGCGAACCTGGACGACAGTTATGTGCGTCTTCGAGGAGCAATGATGATTATTCTGGCGTGGCTGACTCTTATTTTTGTGGAAAGCGCGCTATTGGCAATTCCGACGGTTTTAGGGAGATCGCTTATGACCGCTATCGGTCTTCCAGTTCGTCATGATTTGCATCCATTTCTACTTGGTTTGAACGTCCTATTCGGTTCCGTCGCAGGAGTTGTCAAAGTTGTTAAGTATGTTCGGACAGTTGGAACTATTGCAGTCTTATCTAGGGGATTACCCTATCTATATTTGGCTGGTAAGGGCACTATTGTTGTTGTGTTATGGCTGGGAGTCATTCCTCTTGCAGCAGGCTTATTATTTGAACTGATATTGGTCCCCGTAAGAGTTTCTCACAACGAAACACCATATTTCTGTCTGCATCAAGATTGGGCACTTGGGCTGTTGTTGTTGAAAGTTTGGTCATGTATTGCTGTTACTGGAGGTCTTGGAAGCAAGTGGAGGGAAAGAGTTTTAAGAGCACGAGAAGGTGATATTATTGGATTGGATCAAAACTTTTGGCGGACAATGCGAGAAGTTGTTATTCCTGTTCTTCTCTCTGTGATATCAGCACTATCTGTCCCTTATTCTGTCGCTCGAGGTCTTCTTCCCCTTGTTGGAATTGCACCATGGGTCTCAAATATGGTATATAGATACGCATACCTCGTTACAGCCTGCCTTTTATGCGGGTTTGAGTCTTTGAGGTATTCAATATCTATACTGCGCGACCTCCATGATTCAATCCGGGACGACAAATATCTTGTCGGGAAGCGTTTGTATAATTTCATTGACTCGTCATCTGAATCGCCAACATCTGCGCAGCGATAGACTAAATTTTTCCTGCTTTACACAACAGGTTATATTGTATGTATAGAGAGCACTTGTTCGTAAAGATCACACTACCCCTCACTAATTTATCTCGTACAATAATGAGGATTATCTAACAATGTGATATAAAAAGTTGTTACACTCAAGAGGATACGTTCATCTTCACCAGCACGAGAAAACTTGACAACAGGGCTCTTGTATATCATTAACATAGCCAAAAATGGCACTTGCTGCCAAAATTTATCTGGAGAGCAAGTGCACGAGCCAAGATTTTGAAACTATAACCACCTGAAAGTTTCTTTTGCAGTAGTTGGCAATCTAAAGTTCACTGCCTTAGCCTTCAGTGCCTTCGAAAAACTTTTTCAGTCATAGAAGGCACCTAGTTCCTATCTTCCGATTACACTTCGGTAGAGTTTAGTAAGGTGTCTGGCTGGCTGAATAATTTTTTCTCCTGAAGAAAAGGTTTTCATCCGCAGAAAGTATTATTGCTACTAGGCTTTTCTTATGTTTGGAAACAATTCCGATGAAACTTGGAAAGTCGCCATAGGGTACTGATCGGCAACAATAGAACTGTGGGCAACGTAATCTCTGTGACAGACAGGCTAGAGAAGAGAATATGGCTATTTCATACAACTGTAGCAGAATGTTCATGTACTAGTGTATCGACATTACGATATTTCGACGGATTCTATTGCATGCCGATCATTGCGCATGACGCGTTTTTGACGCATTGGCGAGTAACCCCTGTTGAACCTTGTTGAAATGAACTATGGTGAAATATACCCTATGCTGTCGCGGGCAATTGGCGTCATCAAATTATGCTTATACGAAAGGGAAGATTTTATTCTTAAAACTGCCAGCGTTCAAGACCTTTGGCAGAGTTGGTACTCGAATGATTGGAGAATTGTTGGCATAACTAGCCGGTCAGAACAATGCGCAAGCAGACTCAATATGAGAAGATGAACGCATGGTTGATGAACCGGTCAGCACGTACACAATTGCATCGAGGTACCACGTATATGCAAGATGAGGTAGTTTATAGAGGACGCGATTTCGTGAACGGTTGCGAGACCCAAGAAAGAATGCGCTTCGTTCCCGTTTGTCTCCTAATGCTCCCGTTACACGACGCTTGTAAAATATTATTCGTATATACAAGAGAATATTTATATCATATTTTTCATGTACCGTGAAATCCGTCTGCCGTGGATGATGAACTGTCGGATTTCTAGGCGTCTCAGCGTATGTACCATTTAGAATAGAGGAGAGAAGCTGTTTCAATAAGCTCCTTTTACCTTGAGTTTACTCCACAAACACAGTACTGCCGCTACCAACAATCGCTGCTGCCGGCCCACGACTTTGAACCATTGCAACATTATTTTGAGCTAGAACAATCAGCAAGTGACAGGTTATTGCTCATTTATAACGGTTACCCAATCAAAATACGGCTCATCCGCCTGCATTTCTTTTATCTCTCGTCTACAAAAAAGTATGACCCGTACGTTAGGCTTACATTCATGACCAAATGGTGATATTTTCTGACCGGTGATGGGTCCAGTAGACGCACACTCCTACAAAGACGCCACTGTAATCCACGCATCCACGCACAAGCCAGTTCATAAACTGCCGATTTGGGACACTGCATTGGTATTCAAGATTCAATATGAACCATGCAATACGTAATGTAATCTCAAATCGTTTCAATTTCCCCAGATCTTTCTCACCCATCCTCCTTGTTTTGCTCTAGCATTCTTAATCTCGAGACAATAGCATTATTTGCCTTCCCTCCTTGCGCAATAGACCCCAACACCGATGTATCCCGATTTCATGTTGAGAGCACTTGCTACCTTCTCGAGCGCTACATGTTGGAGCAATCCAAACCGGACCTTCCAGAAATGAAGTCAAAATAGAAGCAGGCCCAGAGTGAAAGCTTCTATTCGACAGATTCTGAGACCAGACAGTCTACTCGAAAGATTTGAACGAATACTAGAATACCCTATCAGCAAGATATATATTTCCAACCATTTTACCATCCGTCCTGAAAAACGATACGAAGAAATGTACGTTGATATTGCAGGTTTTCGACAATGTCTTTTCTTTCTGGGCGGCAAAACCCGTTTTCTGCTGTTGGTCAGGAACATCCAGTTAGAATAATATCCGATTCTAGTCATCCGTCTAGAAAACTTTCAGGATGTTCTTGTTCATCTCCACCAAAAACTTTCCTCGTCGCTCCCGCCCTAAATGTCAAGAATAGTGGAACATAAAGATCTCTCTTTCAATATATAGGAATGTTTGAACTCTGCTAGCAGCTATGGTTTTAACTCTGGAGCGAAATAGAAGGTTAGGTCATTCCACATGAGCAGGGAATCTTCAAAAAAGGTATTGTCTCTTTCCATTTTTCGCCTCTAGTTATAGATTATATGTGGAGAGCTGGAAGCTCGAATCTCCGGAACATAAAAATCATAGACAGGAAAGCTTGCCTATGATGGTTTCTGAGCCTTCTCTGGTGATTCCCCCAAGAAATGCAATTCTGTAATGTTAAGAAGCTTATGAAGAGTCCAAGTGAGGAAGAACAATTCTATGTTCATTGCCAAAATATTGGGGCATGAGGAGAAGCATACATCATAATCCCAAAGAAGCATTGGAACTAGAACATCTAATATGACGTTGAACTTTCAACTGATGATGAAGAACGTCATTTACATGCATACATCATGGATCCGTAGCTTTAGATGGGGAAGATACGTTCATTAGGATTATTCATCATGGGAACCTGAGTCAATAAAAAGATATTCACAGCTAGTATGCTCATTCCATTGCACTTATAGAACCAACAAACTCCCGTATCCCGTGAACGATACAAAGCCGTACGAAATAAGGAAAAGACACGTAGTAAAATAACGTTCTTGTCCATTCAGGTGGACTACATATCCATATTCTAAGAATGAAAAGCAGAGGTGTATCTTTCCATGAAAAAAGAAGTTCCATGAGAAGAACAGTTTGAAGGTTTGTTGCCATAGTATATCCATGATGCATCCTGAATAGAAGTTTTTTGAATTGCAAGAAGGCGGCATCTGCGGAAAAGATGGTTGGTGATGGAAGAACAATGAAAGGCTGATGGAATCGGATCTTTCTCTTTCACGACGAAGCAAAAGGGTGGGAAAGCTATAGATGGATGAAACCGATCGCAAAGCACTGAATTTAGCACAGCCGGTCAGTCGGTAGGAGCATTGTCCTGCTTGCATATGTCGACGTGGCTGAGTACTTGGCTTATGACGTGAGATGCAGAATGGCGTGTTTCAGTTACGTACGAGATTTTTAGGAGAAAATAAACAAACGTCACCTTGAGACAACATTTCGTCACGGAGCATGGTATGATAGACTTCCATGCACCGTGGGATTCTGAACATGTGACGCTTTCGTCATTCGTGCCGCAGCAATGATACTCTAAACGACCCCTTGACGAGGTAGCAAACTCTTATCAATCCACAGTGCAACACAGCTTTTTCTACTAAACACTAGAGAAGGGCCACCGCGTGTCTGCAACCACTTCAACTTCGCCGATTTGCCGCACAGCTTCCATCGCAACACAACATATCTGACTGCAATTTCCACCTTCGACCGTCAGCCCCGCGCGTTTTTCAACTGCTCTGGTCCAATGTATGTTAATTTTCGCCCTACTAACCTTCCCTGTTCTGCCCGCAACTATTCTTAGAGTCAGCCATTGCGCGCCATCCCTGTCACCACTCTTTGACTACACATACAACCCCTTTCCACGAACAGGCTCTGGTGAGCAACTCTTTTCCATCTAGCTTTCCCTCCGCCATTTTGCAACCTACGCTCTTTTTCAAATTTATCCGCCAGCTCCTCCCATAAAAGCCTTCTCCGCCCTCGAGGGGAAACAATAGAACCCGCCAAGATACCGCTTTACTTTTCTTCAATTACCAGTGAACTGCTTTCCTTCATTCAAATTTCCTCTCTCATTCTATCCCCGCCATCCACCACCTTTACCTTTTCTCTTCTCCCTACTTTCACTGGTTTTCTTTCATGTCTTCCTTTGTCCCAGAGATGAATAATACTGACAGAACCCCTAGCAGAAGGTCTTCCTCACCGAGTGTCGAAAACCATAGTTGGGATGTTCGGTTTGACGAGCTTCTCCAATGGCTTGCCAAAAAAGGAGACACGTGTGTTCCCAAAGCTGAGGGAGCGTTGGGGAGATGGGTTGCTCGACAACGGGAAAACAAGAGAACAGGCAGTACGTTTCCATTCCAAGAAATAACTTTTGCACAGCTGAACCCTTCGCATGTTTGAAGTTGCTAACTGATTTCTACTCAAAACATTTTCCACATAGAGCTCGATCCATCCAGAGAAAAGAAGTTGAATGATATCGACTTCGTCTGGAACACTGTAACCGCAATGTGGGAGGACAGATTTCGGAGATTGAGTGAATGGAGGAAAATACACGGACATTGTGCCGTACCCATTGCTCAGGGGGAGTTAGGAACCTGGGTCTCTAAGCAGAGGCAATTGAGGAAAAGGAATAAACTTTCCAAAGAGAAAATTGATGCTCTAAACAGCTTGGGGTTCACGTGGAGTACAGCAGAAGCGGAATGGGAGTACAAGTTCAAGAGGCTATGCGAATGGGCAAAGGAACGAGGACACGCTAGCGTCCCATTTAATGAAGGCGAACTCGGATGGTGGGTAAATACTCAGAGACAGACTAAACGGAAGGGGAAGTTACACCCCTCTAGAGAAGCTCGCCTACAAAGTCTTGGATTTGTATGGAATCCATCAATCACTCGATCTCAGAGGCACAACAGCATCGCGATGTCTTCAGCTAGCACAACGCCAACTTCAACTCCTGAAAAAACTGACAAACTCATGAGTCAAGAGAGCACGGAAGCCATCCTGAAAATGATCTCAGAGCAGAGAACTAATCAGAAGATATGCGATTATGGGGCTAAGAATGAAGGGGTAACGTTACTTGGGAGTCTGAATCTTGAAAGCGGAAGTTCCTGGAACAAAGAGAGGGAGGAGTCAATATCATTGGAGCTAAATGTGAAAGAGGAGCAACAGGCTTTTGTTCACGACAATCCTTCTCCAATCTCAGCAGAATATACGTCTGGAATAGGGAGCACACCGCATCCTGGATGTATTGATTCAGTTCCACCACCACCATTGCCAATTTTTCTGACGCATAATCTGTGGTCGCCAACAATTCTTTCGTCACCCATGTTTATTTCATCCATGAATGGGATACATGGGGAGAACAATTTCCAAATTCCATCCAGTGGGTGTCAACCGCTGACAGGTTTTGAAAACGCTAACACAATCCAGGCACATTCAGACGCGCTTGAACAGCTTCTGGCGCGAGATGATACATGCGATACGTCGTACAATGGATCGATGACATGCCAGGAGGATGTATGAGTCTAGATTCTAATTCTACACATGATGTAGCATTGGAAAGTGCTGCTGGCACAGTTTGCAATCCTAACTATTGTAAAGATCGTTGAGGCGTCGTTTCAATACCAGAATGTTCTGGAATGAGTGTGGCGCCCAAACATTGGAGAGCGGGTGCTGACGAGGCAGATGATCAATTCCAGTGCTAAAACCATGCGGAAAAGACTAGAAACTTCTAGATGTGATGACACTTGTTACAAAGCAAGTAGCCGAATCTTGTATTTTCAAATGGTGATTGGCTGAGAAGTGGGCTGCAGTCGTCTACATACAGTATTTTATACAAATTTTAAAGACCAAGTGTGCTGTCTGCACTACCTGTGTACGTTATTGCAGCGCTCAATAAAACTGTTGAATTACCCAACGCATCGTTTATTTCCCTCATCTGTACTCGCGCTGGAATACTTTCTCCGTCTAGCACCAAGATTGCCAAGCTGATAAGGTGAACAGTAGTACCTGATTCGACGTCCACCGTCGCAGTAGCGCAGACTTGTTTCAACTACTTCCATCTACAACGACCCTTCACAATCAACATATTTGTTCACCTAACTTTCCTGTTCTACTCTCCTCAACATGGCCAAAGACTATTATTCTATTCTGGGCGTCAGCCGTGATGCCTCCAGTGATGAGCTCAAGAAGGCTTATCGCAAGAATGCCATGAAGTGGCACCCTGACAAGAACCCCGAACGGAAGAGTGTCGCCGAAAAAAAGTTTCAAGAAATCTCTGAAGCTTATCAAGTCCTCTCAGACCCCAAGAAGAAGGAAATCTACGATAGCTACGGTGAAGATGGCCTGAAGGCTGGTATGGATGAAATGCCGCAGCGAGGACCAGGACATGCTCATTTTTCCAGCTCGGGCTTCCAAAACGCCGACGATCTTTTCCGCGAAATCTTCGGCGGAAGCACCATGTTTGGTGGAATGGGTGGCATGGGCGGCATGGGTGGTATGGGCGGTATGGGTGGCATGCACGGTATGGGCAGCCAAGGGTTCTCAAGTTTCGGTGGCAGATCTCGAAAACAGCCCGATACAGAGGTAAATCTCAACCTTTCTCTTGAAGAACTGTACCAGGGCGTTACCAAGAAGCTGAAGATAACACGAAATGTTGCCCGAGCAGACGGCGGACTAGACAGAGTAGGCAAGATTCACGAAGTTAACATCAAGCCTGGATACAAAGCGGGTACTAAAATCAGGTACAACGGAGCCGGTAGCGAAGCTCCGGGATATGCTCCTGGCGACGTCGTGTTTACTGTTCAAGAAAAACCGCATGAAACATTCAATCGCGTCGGCAACAACTTGGAGATCTCCTATCGAATTTCCTTGGCTGATGCTCTTGCTGGGAGCACTGTTACGATTCCAGGTATCGATGGTCGTTCGTACAGACTGGACTGTCCCGAAATTATCACCCCCAAAACCATCAAAACCATTTCTGGCGCTGGCATGCCATTGTCTAAGTCTCCTGGTCAACGTGGCGATATGATTGTCAAGTTTGATGTTGTCTTTCCGTCATATTTGCAAGAGGGCAAGCGCGAGAGACTTCGAGAACTCCTTTCATGAATATCCATCAAAGGTAGCCTTGTAGAGTAGTATCGCAATATGTGTCAATAGTTCTTGTCAATATACATGAGCGATGGCTTGCTTTTTACTACATTCATTGTTGGTACATGAGTACCCTCGGTATGTCAACGTTTCCGGAAAAAAGAGTCGACTCTTCGTGTGCGTGACTTTGTGATTTTGCCTTTCGGTGCATCTGATTCTGAACTGCGCAGGCAGCTTTCAACATGAGCATTCATTTGAACCAAACCTTTCGGTAACCCTCGATTACATATTGGACAAATTGAGTGACTCGAACTTCTCTCTACACTCGCTTTAGAGATGTCAACCGCTTGTTTAGCTTTCGGTGAAGATGAAGCATTCATGATCCCGCCATTCTCTCCATTGCTGAAAAATGATGTAATCCGCTCTGCTCTCGGGGCTGGCAGTGCGTTTCGGTTGTCGGAGAAATTTGAAGCTCCGACAGCCAGCAAAGTGAGATCGAATTTTGCCGATTCATAGACACCAGCATGTTCCTTAAGAACGCCCAAAGAAGCTTGCACCATTGCGTTTCGGGCTCGTTCAAGATCTTCTGTACCAGAAATAGAATCTCCAAGTGCAGATACTTCAACAGGCATTGGGATCGACTTGGACAACCCAGCATACCCTTTTCCGCGAAAGCGATACGAAACTGTCAGAGTTCTTGGTCGCCTTGAATAGTGCAAGCGATCATCTCGCAGACGTTGTACAAGATCCGCGCTTTGGGCATTCAAACGTTGACGAACTTCTTTCATAGTTGAACAATTCCGACATGATTCTATCGATGCCATAGATTTTGGGGCATCCCCAGCATCGACTACAGCGCTATAATCCTCACCCCTACAAATGGATAGGATGTGTTTGGCATCTGTTTCGCTGTCTAGAATTCGAGAAAGATCTTTCAGTCCTTCATGCCCTCGTCCAAACCATGATAGAATGTCGCCAACTACGCTGCAGGGTGATAAAGAATTCTGTTCTGCCCAGGCATTGATCTTTCGCTCAATAGAATGTCCAAACCCGAGGAGCTTTCGAGGATGAATGGTTGCTACATATTGCGTAGCACAATCAGGAAGGAAGATTGTTTGGGCATTGGGCTTATTCATATTAACTGCCAGCTTTGCAAGTAATTTGGTTTCACTAATACCACCACACAAAGTAAGTTTTGTCTCTTTCGTGATCCTTTGGCGCAACTCAGCTGCCAGTTGAGAAGCAATCATGAAAGCTCGATGACTATCATCGTCAGAGGCAGTGCCGAAGACATGGCCCTCAAAACGCCAGGGCTGTCCACCCAATCTCTTTTCGCATTGAATGAGCTCTGTGAGATCCAAGAAAACCTCATCCAAGCCGAGTTTCTGGCATGGACAGGAGAAAGATTGTCCACCAAGCTGATCAACAACACGGCGTATACGATCAGCGAGCCAAGTTCGAATGATATCAATGACTTGCGCGTTTGCAGCACGGAAGGGCGCAAGATCCGAACCGTCTATGAGGATGAGTTCTGGACAGGCTTTCAATGCGCGGGAGACTGGGGTCATTTTCTGAATGGCACCGTATTTGGGCTGACGTGCCACGTAGTTGGTTGTCACACAGAGGTGCTTCTGGGTGATTGCTACAGGTCGGTCAACAAGGTGTGGACGTGTTCGTAGTGCAACAGAAGCATAGAAACAATCCAGATCCATTGTAAGAATGATTCTTTGGGCATCTGGTTGGCGTGGTCGTTTTCGTGAGGGATTGTCCATTTTTCAGCGATAGCGCTGTAAATGTAGATGCGCAGTAATGAAGTGAATTCATTTGTCTTTTGTCTCCAAATGTTGTGGTTGAGGGGAGACGGACAAGCGCCACCTCAGTCAGGGCAACTTTGACATACCGGCAGGATGGAGGCTTTTGAGCGGGAAAATTTGCCAGCGTGCCATCAAAATTGGAGACATGATGCCTTCTAAAATTAATTCAGCGACGAAATAAAATATTCACTGAGTTTCATCCCAAAGGACACACAAAGAGAAAGTCTTCATATACATGCTCTCGGACTACAAAAGGCATTGCTACGTTTTGCTGACTGGTCATTGGAAAGTCCATGAACACAAAACTCTGCGCAATTGCTCGGTGACATACGATGGGTATTCTTTGGTATCTTCGCATTCTGGGAAGACAGTAGCTAGGGTGAGGAAGATGTGGCACTAACGCTATATCGCATTGAATTCACACATTTGAGACTGGAAACTGTTGTCTATGCGATTACGGAGACAGTAGACGGGATTTCAGCGTGGAAACGTAGAACGAACTACAGTAGCGGTCGTACAGCTACAAAGGCACTGGTTTTGTAAATCTCTGCCGAATGGGGAAATGAAGAGTGGTTGATAGAAGTAATTGGTTACGTAAGTGACAGAGTGTCCGGATTTGAGAAGAAATGGTGTAGAGTATTGATATTGGTTGAGTTGATGCAACTTCAATCAATGGGATGAAGGACACGTAGTCAATGATACGTGACTATGGCTCAGCGGCGGGAGCATGTTACTCAATTGTAAAGGTGAATTTTGGGATGTCTTGAGGCGGGATGTTGTTTGAAGGGCAACGGAGTTTCAACAAGTCTTGTTGCGTCAGAAGGACTAATTTAGTTTGGAAGTGCTCACATAAACATGCCACGAAACGGTGTAGGCGATTAAAGTGTTATCAAGTTAGATTTGTAATGTCTTGCTCGCTGTGCCACGGCGTTGGGTGTTAATCTGCTGGGTGGGGACAGGGACATTAATGTATTCCACGAAAAGCGCGTGACAAGGCTACGTGAAGTGGAACAGGGTACAATTCCAAGTGATTTCTCTCAGTAGCGGTCGAGGTCATGTTGTTTGCTTCCGTACGAGCCGCGATTGCTTCAAGGTCTTGATTTGTTGCCGGGTGGCAGCAGAATCAAGCAGTTGATTTCTGTGAAAGTGACGTTGGGCAAATCACTGGAGGTACGAACCAAGGATGCCAACTTGTCGTCGTACCAGTGCGGGCGGCTGCACAGCAGAGGCGTAGCTTATCAAGGCGTGTGCAGGGCTATCAAGTTTGGGCGAAAAGCTGGAGCCAGAATGATGCGGTATGACAGAATTCAATCAGTGAGTGTAACATGACTTGGTTGTCAAGTTGGGGCACGTAAACACGATTTGTGTAACAAATACACGATTGTTGTAGACTGGCGGCGGCGCCAGAATGTCCGCAGAGAAAGCGTCTGTGTCTCGACAAAGCTTCCCAGTCGGGATCATCTCGCGGCCATGACAGAATTTGTCCACTCAATCAATTGTATTGCGACATTGCGGACCTGTCGGTCCTTTGAACAGTTAGTGGACCAATGGATACTGTCATCTTGCGACTAAGTAATACTATTCGTCCGCAGGAATACAGTTGATGGCGCTATCCGCCACACCGTCAACCTTTTTACAGCAGCTCACTTGTCCGCACTATCACCCAATCGTCATCATGTATATCACCAAGATTACGACGGCACAGTGAGAGCAACCAACCTGATCATCTGTCTCCGCGCCACTGTTCAATTACAATCCTGTCACAGACGGTGCGACGCGTTCACTGTTGGATTCTGGCCATCAAATGTAGCACACACTCTCAACCTATGTTACAGTAACCTCTCCCACCGGTAATCAAACCCGCTAAATACAACAATATCCACGCACAGCCACCGTGCCGCGTCCAATCTCACAGTCATTTCACACCATGGCTGGCACCGTTTTGCCGCTCTCGCATGCGTCAAACATCCCCGAAAATTTCAGTGAAAGCACAAACCTCAACAAGCAACCAGACACGGTGGTCGACGTTCCGCTCACACTGGAAGAACTCTACACAGGAACTACCAAGAAAATCAAGATTTCAAGAAATGAAACACGTGCCGGTGGCGCTATTGAGCGCGTAGGAAACGTCCAAGAGCTAACAATTAAGCCCGGCTACAAGGCTGGAACCAAAATCAGGTACCACGGCCTGGGCAGAGAGTCACCTGGAAAGGCACCAGGCGACGTTGTCTTTGTTGTGCAAGAGAAGACGCATGATCGTTACATTCGAGTTGGAAACAACTTGGAAATGCTGCAGCTGATATCTTTGTCTGATGCGTTGTGTGGTAGCACCATTACCGTTAATGGTATCGACGGGCGTCCATACCGAATTGACTGTGCGGATGTTATTACGCCCGAAACGGTCAAGCTCGTGACAGGCGCTGGCATGCCACTCGTCAACAGCCCGGGGCAGAGAGGCGACCTTATCATCAAGTTTCGCGTTGCCTTCCCCGCATTTATCAATGACGAAAAGCGTACCCGATTGAGAGAACTGTTGGTGTAGATTTGGTAGGCAGAATCTATGTACAGTGAACTCATCTATCTATCCAATGTCCAAGGTTGAGAATAAATGAAAACCGTCATGCTACTAGATCAAGAGACGGTGGTGATTACAAGTGAAGTTTGCCTCTGAGAAGACAGCACTGGTCATGTTGATTGCAAAAAAGGGAACATCCAGTTAACAGTGAAGCAACTGAGAATGAAAAATTGGATCACGATTGGATCGCCACACAGCAATAATGTGCTTTTTCATCACGATTTCATTTGATTCGCTCCCTTGCATCATGATTGATGTGTGAGTAGTTGGAGGCGCCAAAGCCCTTGACAGTTACTACTACACTGCATGCTTTACCCACCCGCTCGGCTTTTAGCTCTGCCGACCACAGCACTTGTCTTGAGACCTCGTATCTAATCCACATTGACTGCGCATTGCGCACCATTTTTGCGCTTCTCCCCTCACGCCATTCCAGCACACACATCGACTAAGTGTATCGCTCTTCGAGCATCACTACACCAATGGGCGTCGTTGCAGAAATTGGCCGACTAGCAGTAGCTGCTTGGTCTCCGGGAGGTGCTGGCGCTGGCTACATTGCTGCCGGTACATATGCTGGTGCGATCGATCCCTCATTCACCTCGTCGGCTTCCCTCGAGATCATTTCCGTCGATATTCAACGCGCAGAACTCAAAGTCGTTTCCGATGTGCGTACTGCCGACAAGTTTGGCGCTCTCGATTGGAGTGTTGGCACTTCCAAGGCTTTTCCTGCTGGTCTCATCGCTGGCGGCCTTAGCGACGGTACGGTTCGTATATGGGATGCCGCAACTTTGCTGCGCTCCCCCACGAGCACTGAAGATGAGAATAAGGCTGTCGTTTTCGGTGGTCCAGCCGTTGCGAAGCACCATACTGGTCCTGTAAGTGCAGTCACATTTAATGCCCTCCTCCCATCCAAGCTTGCATCAGGCTCTGCAGATGGTCAAGTTTTGGTCTGGGATCTATCCAATCCCTCGCAGGGAGCCGTCGTCAGATCGCCCTTAGGCACCGCCGGGAAGCCACCTGCTCCGAGCATGGCACCGAAAGATGAGGTTTCTGCTCTTGCTTGGAATAAGAAGCTCCATCCCATTCTTGCGAGTGGCACTGCAGCTGGCGTTACCAACGTTTGGGACCTCAGACAAGGAAAGCAAGTTATCAGTATTCGTAATTCCAAAGCACGTTTGCGGGTATCTTCTCTTTCATGGCATCCCGAAATTGCAACCCAGATTGTTGTCTCTAGTAACGAGGGCGACAGCCCTGGCGCCCTTCTATGGGATTTGCGCAATGCGTCCGCCCCAATCATGACGTATCCCCATCATGCCCCTCATGGCATCGCTGCCTCATGTTGGTGTCCACACGACTCGGACCTACTTCTCACATCCTCACGTGATTCGCGTACTGTTGCGCTTTCGATCAGCACTGGGGAAATTGTGTCAGAAGCGCCAGTGAGTACTGATTGGAATTTCGATGTCAAGTGGTCTCCTCGAGTTCCCGGATTATATCTTGCGTCCTCTTTTGATGGTCGCCTCAGCGTTAATTCGCTTCTGACATCTACAACAGTTCCTGTGGTATCAAGTGAAACAGTAAATGCCTTGGCTGAATCATTTGGAGAAATGGCAGGTGGTTTTGAGGCTACAATAGCTCCCCAATCTCCGCGTGTTTCGGATCCGCAGCGAATCAAATACAGCACAACCAGGCCTCCTAAATGGCTCAGGAAGCAGGTTTCTGTGTCTTTCGGGTTTGGCGGCCAGAGAGCCTCTGTTTCTGCGAAGAGTGGACCGAAAGTGAGTCTAGAACCATACTCGCAGAGTTATCCTGGCCTAAAAGAATGTTCAGAAAAGCTTGATGGCATTTTGATGAATGTCACATCGGATGATCCTACTCCGGTACAGAAGCTGTGTAATGAGGCAAGTGCTGCTGCAGAAACACCAGACGAGAGAATGGCATGGGATGCGTTGGGTATCATGTTTCAGACAGATTCAAGAAGGAAGCTACTCAACTATCTTGGATTTGAAACTCCACCGAAAGATGCCGGGGACGACATCGCAATGCCTGTGTACGGGCTTGTACAGTCTCAACCTTTGGCTGTTCCTGTCCGTCCCGTTCCCACTGTATCGGCGGGGATTCCTGAGAATGATCCTATCGATCAGAGTGGATTGAATACAGTGACAAATGGAGCTGGAGGTCTGAGTTTAGATGGCCCAGCCCCTTGGGACATTACAGAACCTACCATTGATGGGGACAATTCAGGTGGTAGCATCCTAGATGGAAACGATGTGACGAACGGTGGCGACGATACCTTTGGTATCAACGAGAACAATACGAATTCTAGTAATGATCAAGCGAAATCATTTGCAGGCATGTCAAAACAGAAGGTTGAAAATTTGGTCAAGCAGTACGTTATCGTCGGAGATTTCCAAAGTGCAGTGGATGCATGTTTGCACCTTGGACGAACAGCAGATGCTCTCGTTATTGCTCATGCTGGTGGTCCTGATCTCTGGTTCCATACGCAAGCAGCCTATATTGCGAAAGAAGGTATGTCATCGGGATCGGGAGTAATTGGAGCTGTTGCTGGGCCGCAGAGCAAAATGGATGATTATATCCGTGCCAGTGCAGATTCTGGGAAAGATCAGTGGAAAGAAGCACTTGCTGTTCTACTTACGTATAGTTCAGCGGAAGAATTCCCGACAGTTTGCTCAGCATTGGGACAGCGATTACTAGAGAAGAAGAAGCACTCAGCAGCCCTGTTCTGTTTTATCTGTGCTGGTAATACGAGGATGGCTGTGACTTCATGGATGAGCAGTAGTCCAGTGAGCGGCAATGTATCTGCAGTTATGATGGCTGATCGCATCGAGATGTTGATCTCCCTTGTCCGAAAGATTCGTGTGGTCACAGCAGCGGCTCTTCTTGGAAGAGGAGAGCGCGAAATTGGTGTTGTCAAGGGTCTGGATGATGTTAGTGGGTCTGTACTATGTGAATTCAGCGCACTGCTTGCTGCTCAAGGAGACCTGGAGACTGCTATTACATACCTTAGCAATCTTGACCCAGATTATGCGAGTGTCTACGGATCGGCAGGCGACATTCTGGCGCAAGCTACAGAAGGGTTGGCAGCCAAGGAATCTGCAATTTCCCCGCACCGTGATGAAGGCTTTGGAGCGCCAAGTTCTACCTCCATTGGGAACTCATATGATGCTTCATACAATTATGGAAGCTATCAGGGGTATTCCAGCGAGACGCAAGGTTACGGTGTTGTTCCTCCACAACCTAATAACTGGGAGAATACTGCGGCGCCTCCTGCACCGGCTGCTCCCAGTTACGTCCCTCCACCTCCTATCGGGCAGCAGCAGTACAACTTACCATCTCCGTCGACGCCTCCAGCACCTATTGCTACGCCGCCTCGTCCTGCGGGAGTATTCAGTGCTCCGGCAGGGGCTGTGGAACGAACACCTTATGATCCATCGGCTGCTTATAAATCAGCGCCAACGTACGGGGAAAGTCCGTACGCGGTTCCACCTGTTCCTGCAGCTCCACCTGTACATGCAGGACGTGTAAGTGCGACGGACACGAGCTCTCCTTATTCAGCTCCTACACAATACATTGCGCCCATGCCGGCTGCGCCTCCTCCACCAGCACCGGTTCCAGTGCCGGCAGCAGCTCAAACAATTCCGGCTGCAATGAATGGAAGCAATTTTGGAATGGGCCCGGGTGGTGTAATGGACATCGGAGGAGATATGGGAATGCCAGCGCCACCGCCGCCGCCACCCCCGTCTGACGGGAGTGGTGCTTTGCCGGCACCCTATCATACAAACGCGCGGCCTGGATCAGGTGCAACATTGCCTCCATCAGCGGAGGTCGCGGTGGCCGAGACGCGTCGGTCAAAGCCTTTGTCGAGCTCTGGTACTCCGGGTGGTCCGCCGCGACGTTCAGGATCTACTTCGTCATCACTTTCAGCACTTGGAAATGAAACAGTGTACTTGGATAAAGCAGACACGTCGAAGGTTCCATCGAATCAGCAAGTAATTGTGAAATCGCTGAGGGGAGCATTCATGTATGCATCTAACCTAAATCAGTCGGGTATGTACAGGAGGAAGATGGACGACGTGAACAAGAAGTTGGGAAGACTTGTTAATGGATTGAATGCGGGTGTTCTTGATGCAGCGGTGGTGGAACTATTGATTGAGGTGGGGAAATGTATAGAGAAAGGAAATTATGATCAAGCAAGCGTTGTGGTGGGAACATTGACAAGATCACATTGGGATTCGAACTCGCAATGGATTCAGGCGCTAAAGCGGCTGATAGACTGCGTACTAACTGGACACTAATGTTGAGGTGTGAGTAAAAATTTGAAGTGGACGTGGATATGTTGAAATGTATGGAAGGATTTTAGCATGGCCTCACAAGAGAGCGCCTAACGATGTGTGGAGGTTATACCGCGAACGGCTATATAAAGGACTAGAGGGCACTAAACTTTCATGATATCAGTTTCCTTCTCCTTGCCCATGGTATCAATAAGTTTGACATGCTTATCGGTGAGTTTCTGGACTTCGTCCTGAAGCGATTTGCTTTCATCCTTGCCCAGTTCTTTCGCCTTTTCAGCTTTCTTCAAACTATCAACAGCATCTCTCCTGATATTCCTAATTGCAACACGGCCATCTTCTGCCAAGGCCTTGACCTGCTTGACAAGTTCCTTCCTTCTCTCCTGTGTAAGTGGTGGAACGGCCAGACGTATGATGCTGCCATCATTATTGGGAGTAATGCCAATATCGCTCTCCAGCAAGGCACGTTCCACATCGGATAAAACACTCTTGTCGTACGGCTCGACCACGACGGTACTTGTACCGCTGAGAGAAATAGAGGCGAGTTGGTTGAGGGGTGTTTCTGCACCGTAGTAAGAGACGACGATGCGATCGAGCATGGAGGTACTGGCACGACCTGTTCGTACAGTGTTGAATGTGGATCGAACGCTGTCGATAGTTTTAGTCATTCGCTGAGCCGTGCGCTGTTTGGTGTCGTTAGCGGTGAGTTCGCAGCATGGGATTGGCAGAATGCGAGCACGGCGAACCGGACGCAATGGACGGAGTGGAGAGGTACAAGTTGTAGCGTGTGTGTGACGCAAGAGAGGCTGAGCTAACGGGGCGGTGAAGGCTGCGACATGCATTGTGACTGGCGTGTGCTCTATCGTTTTGTGGAAGGTGGCAGTGAGAAGACGGACGGTGGGATGGGAGATGTAGATGCGGTCAGGCACGTGTGCTACGGAGGAGATTGTGATTTGTGCACTGCAATGCGGAAGGTAAGACTAATGCTTAGAGCGGCTCGCCAATTAAAAACAACGGTAGGGAGCTCGAGCCCTGCTGCTGCTCGCTTACAGTACAAGACAGGTTGTCCTAGTTTAAAAACTATAAAATTTTTTCTCCGAGTCATTTTGAATACAGCAACACATAATGTCGAGTTGCACTGTCCATGCTGCGTTGCGTAGCCACAATCCGCGCCATCTTTCCAACAACCATCCAAGTTCTCCCTCCGACCCCACGATGTGCCGACTTTAACATTGTCCCTCGTCTTCATGTCACTAGTATGTTGCGAACAATCTAATGCAACATGCAGCGCAATAACCGTCTCTCGACTTCAGCCGGTGCCAGTAACCGTGCTTGGCGCATGTCCTCCCAAGAGCCACGTGAACGTGCCGCCCGCCCCGCCTCCGACCCTGGTGACCCTCCCGCTCTATCCGACCTCGGTTCCGATGAAGAATGGCATCTTACTATGGGCTCAGACTCCGATGCGGACCCAAACGCCGACCTAAACGCTGATGACCACGTTTCACTCCCTGGCTACAAGTGGAACAATGAAGACGAACCCACCTTTGTGGAGGACCTCCCCCAATCTCCGCTCCAACCACTTCCCGTACCAATTCCTCCACCCGATCCCGTTCCTCCAGCACCTGTGTCCGCGCCCTCCCCCACCATTTCGCCCCCCATCCGCGACGAGTATGATGAGGATCTCTTCGACCAGCCATCTATCATTCCTGGCTACCGTGGTGTGGCCAGCCGTACTGCCATTGCTGAAACCTATCCGCTTCCGCCGTTTGAGCCCGCCGAAGCACCTTCTCCCCCAACTCCTGCCCGCCCACCAATATGGGCCGATCGTCCACGAGGTAACCTACACACCACAGAGTCCACATCCCGTCAGAGCTCCCCAGGTCGTATAGCGCGTGTGCCCTCCGATTCAGCTCTATCCTCTCAAGGTGGCTCCATTGGCAGTGGTAGTGCTCTTCGGATTTCCACACGAACGTCCTCAGAAACTTCAGATGGTTCGCGCAGAACAGCATCAAAGTCAGTATCTTTCGTCACTCAAGGTCTAGAGGCTATTCCAGCCCGCCGTTCAGATGATGGAAAATCCCTCACTCCTGATACTCCGAATAGTGGCCTTCGCGTGCAGGAGCGCAGAATCTCTGGGCTTCGCATGTCCATCCGTGATAACAAGGCTCGTCTTAGTACAACTCGTCTCTCAAGTTCAAAACGTCAGGCGAGACGGGCCACGATGTTGTCACAGCCTTCCACCAACTCTCGATCCTCATCTGATAACGCTCCAGAGCGCCCCATCATCATCGAACAACATATGCATCCGAATAATGACTCAGCTGCGCAAGCAGGCTCCAGTACTAGTATGCGCCCGCTCAGTTCCAAATCAGAAGATATCCGTGCTCGACGTGAGGGATCAGCACTCTCCCAATTGTCTGGTCGCGGCGAACGACCCTTCAGCACACCGTTGAGCAGTGCTTACGACTCATCCGGTGCCACAGACTCTGTTATCGATCCCAGTAGGAGCAACACCTATTCGTCGTTTTCCTCTTCAGTTCAAACTGGAGCTTTCACGAAGCGTAGGCCATTCGTTACCCCTGTAAGAACTGTCAAGCATCGCCACGGCTCCCATTCCTCTCAAGCACCCAGTTCAGAAGGCACTTCCAACCTCGAGTGTGTTGTTCAGATGTTGAAGGGTGCCGCTGTGTTACGAAGAAAAAATTTTGTTCAAGCATCTGAGGCTGCAATTTGGCTCTCATCTGATTTAGAGGCTGTCAAATATCGAGCAAGCAAGAAGGGGTGTGCTCCAGTTGTCCATACGCTGACATTGGCAAAAGTGCGAAAGCTACGGTGGGTAGAGCGTGAGATCCTTATGGATATGATGGACGAAAAGAAGCCCATCAATTTCATCTTTCCCTCTAGAGATCGTGCCGAAGTATGGCTCGCCGGCTTGTCATGTCTTGTACCTTCGCGTGCTGCTGTCAGAACACGTCATGGGAAGATAGAGAACCGGGAAAACTACGACCCACTAAGTGATTCCTGGAATGGCAAGCAATTGGTTTCAAGGAAGCGGCTCAATGAATTTATTCTGCTAGGATCTATTGGAAGAGGTTCTTTCGGCAAAGTGAAGCTCGCGTTGTCCACGATTGACCGTCAATTCTATGCTGTGAAAGTGTTGTCAAAAGCTATGATGCGCAAGCGCAGTCGCACTACACAGCTCGAACGAGCTGTTCAGGAAACGGGGAATTCTACACAGCTCGATGTTTCTGGTGTGAACGAAATTGCGGCCATGAATGGCTTGAATCACCGGAATGTTATGAAAATGAAGGGAGTTTACGATGATGTCGAAGAAGACCGACTATACATAGTCATTGAGTTTTTGGCGAGAGGTCCCATTATGAGTTCTTCAAAACTAACTGGTGCTAAGCCGCTTCCAGAGGGACGCGCCCGGTCTGCATTTATCGACGTTTTGGCTGGGTTGGAGTATCTGCACAGCAAGAATATCGTCCACCGTGATATCAAACCAGATAATCTTCTGGAGAGTGGAGATGGCACTGTGAAAATTTCGGATTTCGGTGCAGCGCGTCTCTACGATGATGACGAAGCTGGTGACAATGATGACATGAGAAGTCACAATACGACGGTAGGCACACCTGCATTCACTGCACCAGAGCTTTGTCTAAGCGAGAAGAGTCCAACTTGTCCGCCACAGTGTTTCGCGGCTGATATTTGGTCGCTTGGTGCAACTTTATTTTATATGGTTTACGGCAGAGCGCCTTTTATCGCGCGATCTGTATTTGAGATGTACGATGCTATCTGCTCGCAGCCGCTTGTTTTTCCGGAAGGACAGCCCGTTTCAAAGGAACTGAAGGAAGTCATAGAGAGCATGCTTTGCAAATTGCCGGAAAAAAGGGCGACGTTTGCAAGTCTATCACAGTCTGCTTGGTTGACCGAAAGTATTGAGATTGCGGGTAGGCTAGAGGTTTTCCGACAAGTACTACGTGGGCGTACAGCGACAGCTGGGGCAGCTGCCATTGACGGTCGAGGGAAGACGGGCACTACAAACCGAGGCCGTACAGACGCCAGTGGTATTAGAAGCATAATAGGAAATTAGTTCTTTGCCAAAGAGAAGCGGTCCTGTGTACATTTTAAATAAAACCGAGTAACTACCTTACTAAAAAAGTTTGTCGGAGATGAAGGCGATGCGGATGCAGAGCGCTGTCGAGTGAGAAAAGTGCAGTTGAGAATATTCATCGAGCTGCTAAGCATCTTGTTCATTTACCAATGTTCCATCGCTGTCAATAAAATATACAGTCTCGATACCAGCGCGCTGTGTTGAATTGAGCATGGCACGTGTATCACATCTGCCGGAATTGAAGTAACTCATCTTCCAATCACAGCGCTGCAGAAGTATGACGAAAGGTTGTGCAAGGGCATCAACTGGAATGCGCCGAGCAAAACGCGCAAAAACACGTGACAGATAACTAGTCGGAGCAAGTGCAGTCTGCGTCTGAAAGTTGAGAATGGGTGTGCCTTGCGTGCACAAGTCCGCGTCATCGGCGCGCCTCGATTGCGAATCATAAGTAAGAGCGTCGGCGTGCATTTGCGAGGTGCTATCGACTCGAAAATTGGCGTATCCATACGCGACAATGCGCGAAAGCGGACATTTGGCGGGTGCGGACAACACGAAAGTATGCCAGGGCGCAGTTGGCGCATACAGTTGGTCCAGCAGCGTCGTGGATGGGTGGTAGGTACGTCGCTGGAAGTTTACGCGATCAGCGAGACAGACGAGGCGTTTGGCGGCCACAAGACGGTCGAACGCGGCGGGTGGCAGACGAAGCGGAGCGGGGGAGAAGCATGCTCGCGGAAGCGAGGTGGAAAGAGGAGGTGAAACGGGGAATAATTGCGCGTTGTACAAGTGCACAGCGGCGCGCAGAGAGGCGGTACGGCTGGTCGCTACGGAGCGTTGGTGGATGAGATGGTGAAATTCACGCTGGAAATACAGCTTGGCTAACAATGGTGGACTGACGAGCGCAATGTCGCGGAGCGGTTTGTACTGCTCGCATGGCGGGATCGACGATATGTCGTTGGATAACAAGCGCAACAATTGAGCAAGATCGCTCGACGATGCGCCGGTTACCAGCAGCGTTCGAAACGCGAGTAGATGGTGGCGAAGTGTGGCTCGACGTAGCTGTCGACGCTCGGCCAGTAGCGATTCGATGCGTCGATCGAAGAGATGTTGCGGACGTGCGTTCATCCATTCTGTGGAGTCGGTGCTCTCGCGCTCAATGTTGGTAATTGAATTTGTGTACAGTAAAAGAAATCAGCATGGAACGCTATTTTACATACATCTACAATAGTTATGCCTCTCCCTCCTCATGTTTTCCGTAATACCCAACAGTCCTACCAGGATTGACCCACTCGCGTCCAAAGACAATAAACGACGCCATGTGCTTGAAGTAGCGCACGAGTAAAACGGCGCACTCCTCGTCGCGCACGACCTGTGCAATTGCGCTCTCCATGTGCGCCAGCCATCGTTCCGCCGCGCGGTGCGTGACAGCATACGGCGCGTGGCGTCCGAGCAGAGCGGTATGTCCCTTTCGTTGTCTGTACAACGGCGGGCCGCCAAACTCCTGCACGAGGAATTCGCGCTGATTACGCATCGCCGCCTCCTTGGTGGTGTTGGCAAAGATGCCACGAAACCATTCCTCGTCCGCGTACACGCGCGTGTAAAACTGCTCCGATAGCGCGAATATGGTCTCCTCGCCCAGCCGTTCGTACAGCTTGGCTTGGCGCGCCTGCTCGACAGCGCTGAATGGCACGCCGCTTTGTCGCTCCGATTTGACGCGTAGCTCCTGCATTGTGCGAGTGCTCGTCTGCACAGCTAAGCTGCTTTACTTGGGTGCTATGCAAAAAATGTAAAATTGTTTCGCGATGCTTTCTGGCTGCTGTCGTATCCCCTGCGCATGCTATGACCACAAATGCTGCGAGTAGAAATTGTGGTCCACAACGCTTTCACCAGAAAATACCGTCATGCATGCGTGTTACTCGCGCATGCGACATATCTAACCCTTATCACTATACATGCAACAAATTTTCGATGCCTTCGCCTCCCGGCTTGTTCATGTCCGTTTGGCGTCGCGTTAGAATAAATGGGAGAAAGAGACAGAAGTGGTATGCAGCCAATTCGCAATCACAAACACCAAGTATAGAGGAATACCAGAAGTGACGGCCAGGAACAACCAGGCATAGCCGGTAGGCTCCCCCGACTTGCCGTCGACGAGTTGGATGCCGGTCAGCATAGATAGTGATACAAACTGTTGACACACCTCCGCCCATTGCTTCTCCTTTTTTCCCAGAGTTTGCATGCGTTCTCTCAACATTGCCATGTCCGCGTCCACTTCACCGCCGCACATCGGCGACAGCACAAACTCACTCTCGATGGCGCGTCTATCGCGCTCCTCGCGGTACGAGCTGTCGCTCGGTCGCAACGTCATCTTGCATGGCGTACATGCAACGCGCATGCGTCGCGTGTGGCACACTTCCTTAGTTTGAGTGCGCACATTGAGATGCGTCGCAGAAGCAAAAGCAGTTCTTTGCAGTTGATTGCGTCTTGTTGTCATTGTGTAGATTTGCAGGTGTTTGTTCGGCTTTTGCTCGAGTTGCTAAGCGATAGGTACAGCGATCTCAAAAATACATACGCTTGCGCTGTTCCGACAACGATATCTTGGCGAGATGTATCTGCCGTGTGCACTGGCGTACAAAGATTTGGGCCATTTAGATTTCTGCAGCGCAATTGGACAGACTGGGATTTTTATGCCAACGGCACCGTCCATTCCCGGTCATTCGTGGCACTCATCGCTCTCGAAGATAACTATGGACTGCCTACAAATTACAGTGCTCATCAAGTTGTACTGTAAGTCATTCAACTCACTGATGTTGCATGCCGCCACACTGTTGCGCTGCGTCTCAGATGTGCTGTTGCCCAACCCTACTCGCCCGACCTCATCAAAGTCCCAACAGTCGTGCGCAACAAATTGGCACTTGCCCGTCCGATTTCCCATCCGGGATGTAGCATGAGTGCGTTGAGCACCTTGGTTTTTACCTTATTCCTGCTCTGGGTACTGGTTGCAACCAATCCCTCAAACGGAACCATTTCTTTCCGCAACTTTATCGAAGAACTAGAGAGTTCCCGCACTGCGCCACAAACCGTTTGTCGGCAGGGAAACTACCGTCGCATATGCGTTGAATCCCGACGAGCTTTTCCAGAGCTCAATGCAATCCTCAACTTCATTTTCACTCCCCATCGCACCTTTGTCTCTAACTACGATCCACTGCTGGACATCGAATACGAAAGCGTCGACTTTGCCATTTTCACCATCATTGCCCCATTAGAAACGGAGAATTTCGACCGATCTCCAAGCGCCTTCATTGGCATCCTCGGCCACTGGCTGCCCATTCCCAGTCCGTCCCATCTCGCGGGCACATTTGAGCTTCGTCAATTGACGCGTTTCCTTCGTCGCCAAGTAGCAAAGGCGAAGCGTGTCACCTTTTCCGACCAAATAAACGGTCTTGAAAGCTTTCGCGAACGCATACTACCCGATCGGCCGTGGGAATGGCTCGTGGCGCTCTTCGTGGTGGTCGGCGCATTCTGGCTCATGTTCCCCGAAAAGTCTCGCAATCATCTCACGCTCACCTGGCAGAATGTTCGCCACCGACGAAACTGGTGGTGCATGGTGTTCTTCCACCTCTCTCACGGCGGATCCATGCTTCGTCTGTGTCGCACCATCATCTGCGTCAATTACATCGCGCCCATTCTGGTCTCCCGTCGCATCGTGACGCTGTCCGGGTTGTACGGCGTCGTTCTGACAGCAGCGGCGACTTCCACTGCGCTCGGTGTGCTCGTTCTGGTGCGTCGATACGTGTTTGGATCGCGCGAGGCGGAGACACGTGCGCCAATTGAAATAAATGGCGGCGGGGCGTGCGTGTATGCACTGCTCGTTGCAGCGTGTTTGTCTCCGTCCGGTTACGATAGTTTCCCCGGTGGTGCACGGCCTTTCGAACTGCTCATGGCTAACATTGCGTTTGATTCGTTCTTCCTAGCTGGACAGAAGAGGATTGCGGATTACATTGCACATACAGGCGCTGCTCTTGGTTCATGGCTGTTCTGTTCCATTAACCAGGTCGGTTGAGCATTTAGCATACCTACTACAACGGCGCAAGTACTGGAAAGGAATTTATTACACAAATCTGTTTCTACATGTTTGGTAAATGTAATCTCCCGAATTTGATGCGGGCAGCTTGCATGCGAGATGTAGTAAAATATGTGTATTGTTTCAGTATTCACAGTGCAAATCACTGATGCACGCTAGTACACGGACATTGTTAATCGTACAATTACAAAGGACACAGCAACCCAACATCACTGCTCCTCACCGAACAGTCGAATACCACCTATCAAGCTGAGCCCAGCATTGACACATGCGCCAAACAAAGCGCCCAGAAAGTAGAACAACAAGCCGCTGGTCATCGGCGTGAGCAGCACGCCAAGCACCAGCGCACTTGGTGCCGCATGCGTCTGCAAGGACGCGAGCGAGAAATGCGAACCGGACAAGTCCACTAAATTGGCATCAAAAAAATTGTACGCCCACACGTAGAATTCCTTGCGGGGCCCACTACCCAGCACCTCTGCCGCCAGCTCGTCCAACAGCACATGCAATTCCTCATTGCCCCAGGCGGAGGCGGAGGCCGACGACAGCGCGAGGCCGCATATAGCCGCGAGACGCATGGCGGACAACATCGCGGCCAGCATGCCGAAAAAGAGCGCGATGGACGACACTCGCACGCGACGCAAGGTGAATCCACTGCGACGCATTTGGTATTCCACGCCGTATGAAACGCGCATGTGCGGACGCGGGCGCAGACGCTGATTATGCGTGCGATGCGTAAGTGCCGATCGGGTGTATGCTGCATATTGACGCGCGATGTTGCCCGCCAGAGGATAGGCAGCTGCTAGCGGCGCCGAGATCTGCTCGCCTTGCGCACCGCCGCGGATCAGCATGTCGTAGATGACGGCTGCCATGCGGGCCTGTTGCGCAATGGATTGCTGCTGTGCGGGGTTTGGTTGCTGAGTTGACATTGTGCACGAGGATGGTGGATGATGTGGAAGGAGCAATCTGGGACGATGATGGTGTCGGATGTGCGAATTGTCGTAGGGATGCTTGCTATGTGGCATGTACTGTAGACTGTCGTGATTAGGGCCCGTTTCGAGGAGGCATCATGGACAATTTGTAACCAGATTAGTAATGCCTTGTGTCCATCTGTGACGTGAATTTCGTTTTAATTCATCGCTTTCAGAAGAGAGATTGCATCTTGGCTTCACGGCACTTTTCTTACAGTAATGTCGGCTACTGTAAGGTGGTCCCGCTCCCATGAACGTGTAAAGTTGCTGTAGAACCATTTCCTGTTCGCTGCCTTGTTGGTGGACGCTCCGCTCCACACCCAAGTCATGGCATCCATCAGCCGCCAAGGGCCGTACTATCTGCGAATAACGCAAAAGCTAAACGCAGCTCTCAGTCCTACGCGTCTGGTGCTTACGGACGAATCGCATCTGCACGCCGGCCATAAAGAAAGCCCCGGTTTGCCGGAAACACACTTTGACCTCGACATTGTTTCGCAATCATTCGAGGGCCAATCCATGCTCCAGCGCCACCGGCACATCTATTCAATTCTCAAAGACGAGCTCGACGAGCGCGTGCATGCGCTCTCTATGAGGACCAAAACGCCCAAAGAGTCGCACAAATCATCGTAGACAACAAAAACCTAGTCGTCATCATATGTAGTCGGCTCGTAAAATGGCGTTGAGCAGAAACGTATCGGACAAGTATCCAATCCCATCCGCATGCCCGTACAACCATTGCAGTTCGTATTTTCCCAACACATGCATCTGCTCAATTTCGTGCGCGTACCTCCCATCTCCCCGAATCAAACTGTTACTGCGTTGCATCCCGGCCAGCAACCTCTGATCATTTGCTGTCAGAGGCTCGCCGCACAGCCCGATTTGTCGATTCTGTTGGATATGCCCTGCCCGTAGGCCGAGCCATCGAATGTTGCACACTGCATCATAAAATCGTAGTTGATCAGTTTTTGTCAGCTTACTAGATGCAATGCAAAATGATGTTTACTGCATGCTTTGAGTTGGATTGTACGAACCAAAACGACAACCTTCTATGGATGACCGCACGCTCCCGCGCCGATAACACTGCAATAGTGCGAGACCGTGCGGGTTGAAATCTGCCAGTCCAAGCACCCCAAGTCTTCGGTCGTAGTAAATGTCAGTGCTGATTCGATATCCTACCTGTGATATGCTGCGTATGGTACGGCAAAGTGGTGACCTACCTCAGACGAGTTTCCAGAATGCTTGTCAAAGCCCTTGTTGCGATTGACGGGTATCCCTTACCACAGATCAGTATGCATGGAAGCCTTTTGTAGAATTTGTCTTGAACAAGTCGCGTAAAGATTCCAAATTTCTCAATCACTGCCATCCACGCCAGCAAGTTGTTAGTTTATGCAAACTGAACGTCTAGCCTTTGCATCACAACGAAAAACATGGTTCCCACCTATAATGTATCTCGCAGTAGAATCAACAACAACGGAACATACAGCACGCACATCTCCAGGAATCGGCCACCCGTTCTGCAATCATATCATATATGTTAGACAACAACAGATGCATAACCTACAAAACGCTGCTTTGCATGCATACCGATCCAACATATTCACAATCAACGTGATAGAGGGAGTTTGCTGTCGCAATTCGCAAGCACCCAGCAACAACCCCTCGAGTAGCAGCGCCGATATTCAGAGCATATCGAGGCACACCGAGTACCGCTGATGCATCTAGAACGACCCCGTTTAGCTGTTCCTGGCATGAAAACGACTCAATCAGCAGATAGTACAATTCGCGTTGCGAAATTCGTCGCTGCTCACGGAGCAAAAGGTGAACTTGTTGCAGTACCTGAAACAACTGCGAAATACTCTTCGCCGAGCGCGCCGAAAGCGTTCGAGATGTTACTTCATCCCCAAGCAATACTGCTCCAGATACAGAGTCCTCTATAGCATTGCTTGAACTTCGTTTTACCATGCATATTTTGAAGTTCACTCGACCGCATGCGACATTACCGATAAACCAACAGCAGAGTTGCTCTATCCGCTCGCAGACTGTACGCGAGTCTTCTTCATCGCTGAGCAGTAAAGTTGGAAATGAAGACATATCCGCCCTGCGAATCGCGTTACTGTTCGTATCCTTGCCGTCCTAGTGCACACTATAAGTAGTGTATATATGCTAATTCACCAACAAAGATTATAGGAACGTTTCGTTCCATGTCGTCACATCCTTTATGTTACATAATGTACCACAAATCATATTCTCAACACTCGCTGAGTGAAGATGTCTCTGCCGTTTTATGAATATCAATGGATTCATTTCCCTCACCATCGTCTTTCCTGACAAGAACGAACTGTTCCTCATTTTTTGCATATTCCGGCACGCGAGCACGCAGTGCACGGTCAATGAGGACATTATTCTCCGAAATTCTGCGAGCGGTGTACTGACGCATAGCAACACACACATGTTTGGTGATAAGCGAAACCTGCTCCTTAACGATACTCTCCGCACTCCATTGTGTGCGTAAATTCGACTCGATAAGCTTTTTCAAAGCTTGCACATTCGCTTCCAGTGATTCCATCTTTGACGCCATGCCATCGTTCCTCTTCCTCCCCTCGTTCAAATCATGCGCCGGGTACACTTCCATGATTACATTTTGCAAAGTGCTAACCGTACCTTGCACCTCATCAAACTTGCTCTGCAGAGCCTGCTCAAACGCGTAGCTCAACTCCATAGACTCGGCGGCCTTCTTCGATACCTCAGACATTTGTGATTCCACACGTTTGACCTTTGAACGCATAGTAGACGCAGCTTCCGCCGATGATACAGCACTTCGTTTCAGCTCTTGCACTTCCTTTTTCAATTCGCTTTCCTCATCACGCTGCTCTGTCTCGTCCAACCGTTCCTGAGCAAGTGAAAATGACTTTTCAAGCTGTTCCAACTTGATTGCCTGTCTGTCCACCTGTGCACTGAGAGAATCTTGCATGGTATACAGCCGATGGGACAAATCACGCGTCAAATCCGTCGCGGCTTGCATCTCTGCATCTTTGTTCTTTTGCGATGATCTCAACTTTGAAATCGCGCTCTGATTGGCCTTGACCTGATCATGCACGGGTGTGACACGAGCGGCGATTTTCTGATCCACGTCAACGAGTTTCTGCATCATGTCCGTGCGATGGGCAACAACTTGAGCGGTAATAGCGTCCTGACGATGGTGAACAGCCTCTGTGCCAGCGCTGACGGCGCGTTCCAGCGAGGCGACTTTCTGGGATAACTGGGCAAACTCACGATCACGGTCTGCAAGTCGCTGCTGTAACGACTCGACGAGCTCGGAAAGCTCACGCTCCTTGGCGCTGAGATTGCTGGACGAAGAGTCCTCGTCAAAGCCCATGTCGGAGCTGATGGACGAGGTGTGCAGATTGGGGGAACCTGGCACGGGAAGCGCGGCGCTACCGAGGGCGCGCGCTACGGCGGACTGTACGGCGGCATCGAGGGCGGCTGCAAGGGCTACGGTGGGTTCAGATGAAACGGGATCTTTGCGGTCGCGCTCTCGGGATGTGGGCTCTGGATCTTTCGGTGGCGCCGGTTGCCATATTGATGGGATCCATGGCGGTAGGGAAGGACCAGCGCTGGAGTTCAATGGAGGACTGGCAATGGCATCTGCTGTAACTGATGCTCGTTCCAGGGATGTGTGATGTCTGGCACCAGATACGTAACTTGCAGGGCGACGTCCACCTGCCATTGGGATGATGCGCTTGTGCGCTGATAGATATTAAAAGAAAATTGGGAAGGTTTATGCCGACAGGGAGGCTGACGGCATAGTCGTTTGCTAGTGCGGATGCGGACGGGCGTAGGGTATGTGTGGACAGCGCCTCTTCGCTGGCCACGCATCATACACTTCTCTGCTACCGTTGGTGCCGCGTGGCTGGCAGCAATTATTTGCCAGCGGTGGGGCAACTGGCCCGTGGCGTATAGATATTTGACAAATGAAAGTGGAATTAAGATTTGCTTGATAGTCGTGGTCAGCCAATTACTGAACGAGTGACGTTTCGAAGCATCTAAATTAAACTACTGTAGTGACGCAGCTGAGGCTGCGCTCTCCGTAGATGTAGATGTTTCAACTTGTAGGATGTGTCAGTACTTGCTTCCAGACAGCCGATGCAGAAAGAGGAGATCGAATACAGCACAGAAAGCGATGCATGCCTAATAAGCGTCCGTGCAGCATTCGACAGGATGTTTGTTGCTCAATGTGGAGAATAACAAGCTGTGAAAAACCTTTATACAGATGCGAGGATGGTGCTTGTCACGTTTCGATAAGCGACAATACACTAAATCCGCGATGCAGCAGTGTATTCATCGCACACACACGGATTGAGGCAGATTTTTTTGACGATAATTACCGATATTTCTTTGCCCTAAATGAGGACCCCTGTATTACACCCGCTGTACAACCCATTTTTATATGTATAACCATTAGCACGACCCATCAAGCCCGACACACTCGGTCAAATCCGATCACTCGACGAGCATGCATGACCGCACAGCCCGAAGAGTGAAGCGAGATAGATTACATGTGGAGCGAGCGCATGCATCGCATCTATCCACCCATGCTTTGCCTACACGCCAGCAGCGTGCCGTGCCGTGCCATGACATGCCGTGCCGTGCGCTACGGCACCGCGCGCCGCACACGTTGCGCAATACTTGCCAAACAGTCGCGCACGAACAGACTAGTGCAATGTTTCGCGTCGATACCACACAAACGTCCGCCGCATTCGCATCATACGACCGCTCGTCAACTGGTATCCTGCAACGCGCGCACACCAGCAGAAACAAATTACCTACCGCGTCCTCGTGAACATTCGTCCAAAACCTTACATGCGCAATCCGTATTCGATACATCTATGACATTTTCCACCCAGCTGCACGTCTACGTAGTATGTCATTAACACATGGCTGAATTGCTGTGGTCAAGCTGGACATGACATACAGTTGAGTCAATGCGTGCCACGCAGCTGCATGTATGCAACTGCAACAAGTCAGCTAATCGTCTCGTCTCGTTGCATTCCTCTCCCGTCGAAGGTGAATGGTTGTGTGCACTCTCTCCCATCGTATCAGCGGTCTGAATTCACTTTACAGACAGCAGTGCACTTGGTAGCGCAGCGTACCCAGGGCAGCGCGGCGCAGCGGCAACAACACTGTAACGTCTCATGTGAGACGGAGAAATTCAACGCTACAGTAACATAACATACTTTTACTGCCAGCTATCACTGTGCTGCTCTACCGTACAGCAACATATACGCTGTGCGCACTGGGCTACTGCTTGCCTGCTGTCGTGCTCACAATGCTCAACTTGCGTATGAGATCAATAGTGCGCGCGCGCGACGTTAGCTCTGGTGCAGCAAAACTGCTCACTGTGATACTGCTACACCGTTCTGTTTCCGCCCTATCGAGATTGCGTCGTACATTACTTTATATGTTGGACAATGTTAAGTAACGGTCCAGTCCACGGTCCCGAGATCCATCCATCTCTTCTTGCCTGATGTAGATATCTGCCGGTACAAAAAAGCAGCCAGCTGTCGATCTTGTAATCATCGTGATCTCAATCAATGCTACAAAAAAATTGCTTGTCCACCTTTTACTCGTTTAAGCGAAATTGCTATCTTCGACCTAGTCGCACAATACATTACCATTGGTAACAACAATCGCAGAATATTATACACAAAGACATCAATGTCGCACGAGCGGTACGCGTGTTGCTCTAGGTTGCGATGAGTTTGTCTGAGGAATTTCGAGATACATGGCGACGGCAGTTGAGTACACAGTTGCATACAATAGCTCACGGCGAGAGCGGTGCTGAGCTTTTCCTTGCGCGAACGACATCCGAGTAGAGCATCCACAGACGCTCCATGAGCAGGAAGCGTTCTAGCGAATCAGGATCGGAGCGGATAGCATGCTGACGGCAGCTAATAATATCATCTGGATAGCGTCTGGTAGTTTCAACTCTGACATTGGGCCTTGGATTGGTGGGAGAGGCGGCTCGTCTGTAGCGCTTGATGACGTGCTTTCTCGGGCTGGAAGTGTACGATTCGATGGGCACGATCTCGTCCATGGGAGCAAACTGAACCTGAGGTTGGGAGGGCTTGACAGCATCGGGGAAGGTCGGCGGGAGTTTTCGGGAGGGTGTGTGCTGTTGCTTGGTTTGGCGCAGTGAGTTGCGGAAGCAGGAAGGCGGGAGGGATTTTGGTCTCGGAATGGAGGATGGAGGCGGGGTGTTGGTGTGTGGCGATGGGCCGTAGGTCGGGATCATGCTTCGGAGGAATACGGCAAACTCTGGAAGTTCTGCGGCGGCATAGTCAGTGAGCGAGATGTTTCGGATCTGCACAGCGGAGCGAATGGGATGGTGGTCGAGACGGGGCGGGCTGTGCGGGTCGAGATGGGTATGGGATCTGGAGTTGTCGTGAGAGGAGGAGGAGGAATCACCGGAGCAGGAAGAATCGCAGGGATATAGGTCTGAATCGCTGGAGATTGGGGAATCAAGTGTGGGAAGACGACGGCTCCAGTCGCCGCGTCGGGGGCGACGAGTCGGCATTGTCGATGTGGGTGGGCGGGCTGTCGGGGCGGACAGCTGCGACATGGATGGGTAGGTGAGCAATTAAAGCGGTCAAGACAGTGTAGAGACGATGGCGCAGCAGTCACGTTTGTATGAACACGGTGTGGACCGAATTTTGTGCGAAAAGTGGGAAACGTGTGTTATGATAAGGGGGAAAGGTCCATGAAACGGACCAGTCCGTTGTACGTGGAATTTTTAATTGTAATGTCAGGTCAGGTCAGGCCACGCAGGGAAGGGAGCGCTTAGAGCAACGTAGAGTTGGAGAGAGACGTTTGTCGTGGAACGCTAATAAAGCGTTAGAAATGAATTACAGCGGGCCATTCGCGGGCGGGGCAGGTTGCTCATGGGCCGGGCCGGGCCACGCCGGGCCATGGATGCAGTCCAACAACGACCGGGAAGCTGATGGAAACAGTCAACCACCTCGGATCATACCTGACTGTAAGACAGTTGATTTTCCCACGTTGTGCGTCAGCGCTTTCCCACTCACGAGCGCAGCGTTGGTGCGCGCATACCTCACCTTCCGCCACGATTTCAATCTCAACAAGTTAATCAGCCTCGGTCCCGTTTCGCCAATGCCGCTTATCACATGACATTGAGCAAACCCGCGCCAAGTATTTTTGGCAACCAAACGCAGACAGCGCTCCAACCAAACGGTGGAACTGTTGGAACACTGTCAAGGTACTACACCTTGTCATAGAAAACCTTTGCACACTGGCTCGCTTGTCCACCAACTATGGTCCTCCTCTCACCATTGCCATGCACCTGATGTCATTGTCATGCTCGTCTCCCGGCCCCAGCCTGCCCCGCGGCCACATTTTCGTAGCATCTCATACTGCTCCTGTCACGACTCGGGTTATTTATAGATCACAACAAATTGTTCTCTCTAAACCTTTTACACCGCCACCTCATGTCCTTTACGTGGAGCTCATCTCACTTCGAAACAAACTTCCCGCACCGTAAAATTACCATTACACCATGTTGAAGCAATTGTTACATTCCCACACCATGCCCTTCGCTAATGCTAATCAAACTTCATCTTTATTCTCCAAACCCTGCGTCACTGCAAACATGCCCACAGTAGCAACTCCACTCCCTTCATGGCATGCAGGTGCCGTTGCAACATACCGTGACCCGTCACCACTCATGGCTACAGTCCATCCGTAAAAGTCCCCGGGACCTGAATGTTCACCTGAGAGCAAAACTTTCTCCCCCACTTTCCATACCGATTCCTCCGTTTTCTCATAAATATACAATGCGCCCATGTCCTTCACATCCCCCTCATTGGCTCCAGGAGCTCCAATCACCAACACATCCCCATTGCCAGAAATTGCAACAGATCCGCCAAAATTGTCCTCAACTGTGCCCTCCCCTGACATAATCTCCTGGTACATCTCAAATTTAATGCCTTTCTTAGAGTCCCGTTTCTGTTCAAACATATACACAGCCCCTTTGTATTCGTTCTCTCCGTCCGCACCAATTGCCAAATTTCTCCCGTCCCGATCCATGGACATTTTGAAACCGAAGAAGCCACATTTCTGTGCGTTGGGTGATTCAATTCTTTGAGCCAAAGTCCAGTTCGATGCGCCATTGTGTTTAACAAATATATACACTGCTCCCCTCTCCTCCTCAAATCCCGTGCTTCCAATTGCAATAAGGCTCCCATCTCCGTTCATCGCCATACTCGCTCCGAAATTATTGCGAATACGGATCCCCCGAGGGCCAATCGCATCCGTATAATCAGGCGGCTCTAATCGAGCCGTAACAGTGCATTCTTTACACCCCTTCTTACAAGAAAATATGTAAACTTCTCCGTTATTCGCCCGCCTTCCCTTGGCGCTAATTGCAATACGCGTGCACAACTTATTCACTACGACATCCCAACCAAACGAATCTCCATTTTTCCCGTGCGCGAAAGCAAGTTTCGCCGTCTGCCTCCAAGCATATGAGCCTGCTGATTTGGTGAAGATGTACACGGACCCTTTCTGCATGTCGTGACCCGGGGCGCCGACAATAATATGTTTCGAATCATGTGTGACAATACAAGAAAAACCAAAACCACTTCCACGTCCGACAAGGCGCAATTCGCGCGGCTTCTTCTGCTCGGCCGACTCTGTATCATTGGCGCACAATCTCGTGCGTCGCCAATGGTTCATTCGGTCGCCTTTTCCGGACGCGAGCTCGTACACGTATAGTGCGCCTTTGAAATTTTGATAGCCATTGGCGCCGATGACTACTCTACGACCGTCCGGACTGATACAAGTCGTTTGGCCGAATTTCAGTTGATTCCCGCGGTCTTCGAAAGGCGCTTGGAACACGACTTGGCTGCATGTTGCAGGTGGACCTATGAGGAGGCAAAATAGCGAGAGGAAGATTGAAGACCATAGTCGCGTCATTTGTTGCTTTCACGTAACTGGTGGGGGGAATACGTCACCGATGAGATGTTTCGGGTGTGTTTCTTTCTCTAATGTTGAAATTGGTGTTCATGACGTATGTGAGGAGCGATCAAGGCTTGGCTTGGATGCGAACAGTGTCAGTCGGGTGAGCAAATCTCTTCCGAATGGTATCTTGTTGGAACTCGACGACAGTCGCGTTGATCTGTTACCGACAGTGTTCCTGCACGGCGCATACTTTCTGCAAATTGATTGGGTTGATGTGATCCGTAGACATTAGTAGATTACACTGTAAAGGCAAACTTGGAAACCGACAGAAACTGGCTCCCATGAATCAAAAGGGGCACGTAAGTTGAATTCAAGTTGAGCGTATGTGGATCGAAAGGCGAAGGTCTGCTTGCGACTAATCAACAGGGGAGCACTTTTTCCAACACTTTGAGCAATCTATACAAGTGCCGCCTGCATCCTGTTTACACATTTTCTCGCTTCCATACCATCCATTCCCAAATGTCTCGTCCAATTTCACCGCCCTCCTTCCTGGATCCACTCACACCATTCCATCCACCCTCCCGCAATCTTATCGTGTTTGCCGCGCAAACCACCTTGAACTACCCATGCCATTTCACCTGACGCACAAACCTTTAAGCACATTCGCTTTCTGTGTCAACATCCAGCGCACATCACACATGTAACCCTCTTTTGCACACAAAACGCTGCGCTTGGTTCATCACGACACGCAACACCGTTCGTCAATGTGCAAACTTATTTCATGCACATACAGTAGACGCTACTTGATTACACTTCTCACCAACGCAAACTACTCACTTTGCATTTCCTCATTGCCTAACAGTCTACTATTCCTCGGTCATCTTTCTTAAAATTTTGACAACCTGCAAACTCTTGGTCAGTGCTAAACTACATCTGCTGACAATATTGGCTCACTCTCCGCTCAACCAGCAGTCTTTTCTCCGAATCATGTTCATTGGCAATTGTCAGCACTTCTTCAAAGGTCACATAATTCCATTCGATGACACGTAACGCACCCAAGCTACAAACCACAGCACAATTTTCTCCAAGACTTATCGACTAAACGACATAAATATCCTGCAGCCAGTCTCTAAATTCTCCCCTCCCCCTCAACCAACTACCAAGACCTCGACCTTACAAGCTTTCCAACGAAATGGACTCAAAACCGCAAGAAATGGACTTTGAAGACGTTTTAAAGCAGTTTGAGAAGACCTTTTCCAAATGTGAAAGAGGTCGAACATACTATAAACCTGACTCATCAAGGAAAGGACCTCATCCGAGACCCGCCGAGCTACCCACTAACAAAACACCACATCTTGAGCCTAATTTTCAAGAACTATGTGAGGAGATCATTCACCATATTCACCTTAGCCGCCAGACCATGAGTGGTTCTCGAGCCAAAATTTCAAATCCTATGAGCGCAGGCGTCAGCAAAGAAGTTCTCAGAGCAGAAATAAGGACAACATTATCCGAATTGCGTTCCTTCCATGGAACTAGTTCCGAAAATCTTGACGATATTCCAAGTTCTCAGCGTGCAATAATCGTCTCTCTGAAGCGTCGTCTACGAGAATCAAAGGAAACCTTGGCCAAAGAGCAGAAGAAGAACAAACAATTGGAGCTTAGCAACAAACGCTTGCAGGGCGTTGTGGAATCTCACCAAACTACCATTGCCAACTATGAAGAATCTGAAAAGTTCCTGGAGAAAGAAATAGACGAGTTGCGAAATAAGAATGCTCACATTACAAAGGACAAAGCAGAATTCCAGAAGAGCAAGCAGCGCTCTGAACGTCTCGTAGGAGATCTTCGTTCCCAGCTTGTGGTGGTACAGCACGAGATTGAATCTACTCGAATGGAAAACGACCAACTCACGGTCCGCATCCAAGAACTTGAAAAACGCAACAAAGCCGCGAAGAAAAACGAGGCGGCAATTACGGTGCGAATTCAAGAATTGAAAGAGATCCAGGATGAAATGCTTGCTCACATGGCATCAGCTCAAAATGGAGCTGATATGCCTGGCGTTCAGAAGGCTCTAGCCACGTTGAGTGAGAGGAGATCTCGTCTGGTTGGACGGATAGCCACTCTCCTTACGAAGAAAAACCAGGCCAATTCTCGTTCGCCAATGTCGCAGAATGGCACTGAAGAAGATTCTCGAAACGCGACCAACTTGAGCAGTCCTGTCTCAGTTGCGGATCATTCACATACGGAACCTGATTCTCGTAACGATCCCAATGGCGCTCCTACGCTTGGAGCTACGCGCAGTCCTTCTACCTTTGAAGACGGCGGTAAACGGCCGTTCCTAAGCATTTTTAAGACCAATAATGACCTTACCAGGACGTTTACGAACAGGGCGTCAAGAAAGACTGCTCTTGCGACATTTGAGAAAACTCGTATCGCTGTTGAGAAGGACACTGTGGCACTTAAAGAGGTGATAACTGTTAAAGACTCTGAGTTGGAGCGTCTTGAGGAGGAGTTGGACAACGCGAAAGAGCGCGCAAACTCGCTGGAGAAGCAGCTTCAACGTGAAAGACACGCACGTAAGCAGGAGAATAGAAATATGCGAGTTCCTGCTGTCGAGAAAGCAAAGATGGAAATGTCATTTGCGTCTAATTCTCGTCGTATTAACCAAACATTATTCGATTGGCAAAGTAGTCCTAAGAGCGGCTCATCCGCGGAGATGACAGAAAATTCTGCACAGATTGATGCAGAGATTCAGATTAGTCGAACAGCCGTTGAAGGAAACAGCTCAGACTCAAAAGATGATTTGTTTCCGTCGGAGAGTTCCACATCTGCTTCAATGAGCAATTCATTGTCACAGTGATAAAAAATATGCTGTAGTACTGGCCTTTTAGCTCTTGTATCAACCGGAAATTAAACGGAGTGGAAGCCTATGATAGGGTATGTACAATCGTTTCTACTCTCTCGATACTTATACCATATTGATCTCTAGTCATTTTCTCTGGAATTCAAACCTATTCCAATGGACAAACGATGAGATTTCCTACCGGGGACATAACATGCGTTGTCATTTTATAACCGGGGGCAAGTTTGTGCAGGTAATCTGTTTTGTTTTCCCGAATTTGTGCCCTTCTGTCTATGCTAAATTAATTTAGATGTGCCTGTCGTGGTCCGGTCCTCCTACAGATATCTAATGGACGCGGGGAATGTGAGGTGCGACGGCTCTGGCCATATCTGCTATCGATGCTGCCTTGATATCATATGATTTGAAAGCTTGGTATCGCAATAGATTGGACATAGCTTTGCTGCAGACACGGATAGGCGCTCCAGTTCCATATACTTTAGAAAACAATTCATCAGGACTCTGGTCGAGAACTATGCCCTGTGTGCCTCTGGAATACAAAGTCTGGAAAAAAATTCCCTTGACACATATTCTAGACTCTCATGCTCTGTATTCTCAGGAAGGTGATATACCAAATATAAGAAAACCCTTTTCTGCGTTGTCACAGTTTTCCATATAGTCCCAGACCAGTCATTTTTTCTTTTTTGCTGAACGACTCTATCCGTGGCTTCAAAGGTGACGAGATAATATACCAAACTGCAATTCTCAATTTTGTATGTCCTCGTCAGGATTCCATCCGAAGCCCCATAGCCACCAGTGTCACAGTCCACTGATTTTGGTCGTGCATACGTACATAGGTTCTGAAAGTTTACGTCGTAAATTACGAAAAACACCTACACCAATCCTGGCGTTTCATTCTCTATGAAACAGTTATTTCAACCATTCAGTTCACCTTTACTGGCACAAAACCTACATTACGACGCGACGCGCGATCTTTTCTGCCAAATGTTATATCCTGGAGCACTCACTCAGGAACTTGTGCTCCTCGGTCTTCGAAAACAGATAAGGTCGCTCAGAAGCAGATTTATTTGCTTACAGTTTTTGCTGAACTACTCTGTCATCGCCTGTTCGCCACCGGTCTCCAATTCCAACGTAATGCAGTCGTTGTAAGGTTTCTGGTCTGGTGTAAAGGAGCATAAGAATAAGTGTCCGGAGGCTACCAACTCTTACGAAAGCTGATTTTGCTTCATCTGAAATGAAAGGAGTTGATCGTCCTGGAAGGAAGTGGAATGTAAGGTTGAATCACGAGTAATGTATATACAAGTCCAACTATTTTGAATAAAGCACTGAAAATAGAAAGTAAAGACGACATACAATGCCCGACGAATTTTCTTGTGGATGATGAAGTCTTTGAAATCATTTTTCATCGGAAGCGTTCGGGTTTTCCCGAAGCAGGAGAAGAGTGGAAAAGGTATAGACTCCCCCTTGTCACGTTTCAGATACTATTTCCGAACTTTTCAACTTGTCGAAGAGACGCTCAGAGATATTACTAACTAGGGTAGCAGTTATTGCGGAGTAGGAGCATTGAGGGAGAAGATGAGAAAGTAAGCTGCACACAAGTCGTACGTTCCATGACGAAACCGAATATATTTGTATAAAGAATCGGCCGCTTTAGGAAGCCGAGACTGAGATGCTCGGGTCGAAATGCAACCAAAAGCATGAGTACACAGGAATATATGGACCAGGGAAGAGTGAAGGAAATGGAGAGGCATCATTTCAAATATGTTGTGAAGGAACTGAACCCTCATGCAGCTCTCTTTCGCTCTCGCCAATGACTTCACGGAGTACGTGTTTTCTACTATGTTGTATGATAGATATTTGCAGTAGAAAAATGTGAATCATGCGTACAAACGTGCAGTCAGTCTCTGTCTACTCGTTCGTATCATGAAGAGAACACATTGGGCGCATTAATGATCTCGAGGTGATCACTTCAAGAACAATGGGTGAGGTCACTCATCATGGTATTCACGACTCCCCACGGTACATGAATTCTGCATATTCATTGGCCGGGAAGAACTCTATCGATAGCTTATTGTAGACCAAATCATGGGTCGTTGAACCAACTTGATCTACCGACCACTTCTATCTTCTTCCATGCCGTACTGAATTTATCATCTGGTTCTTTCAATTTTTCGACAACTAAAGCCTCCCTTCGCTCATGAAATAGACTCGGAACTTGACATTCTACGCCTAAAACTGTAGAATTACTCCTTTAATATATTCAGCAATAAGCTACATAACTTCAACAACCGGGACGGTTTAAGAACTCTGTAAAAACCAAAATATCCCGCCATGTCTCGCAAATATCTCTTCCATAACACTCATTCTATCATCGCATAATATCACAGTTATACAAGTTCTCAAGCACTTTCGAAGTTCCCGTTCTCAACCCACTTTTCTGCGACATGCCGACTCCTGCAACTGGCGCAAAACTTTTTCCTTCATCTGAGATCCAGCTCCCCTGCAAATAAAGGAACATTTGAAGCGCTTTATCTACTCTATATTCACATCTTCAATGCACTGCCCCTTTTGCATCTCCAGAACTAGTGCAGCCACTACTTCCGTAAAATTCTTTCTCAGAACAATGTAATTCTTGTATCGTACTACAACCATTTACAAGATTCGTGGCATTCTGTGGCATATTAACCCCTCCAACGTCCCAGCTCACACCTACCTTTATCCTCCTCCCCATCCTGGAGAAGCTCCAGCAAATCCGCTCCCAGCACCTCCACAACCGGCCAACCAAACGCCAAACCCAAAATCGCTCCCATCAACATCAGTAACTCCCATCACCACTGTATTAAAAATTCTAAAAATAAAAAAAAAGTCCGACACAGTTAACGAACGACATGGTAAATCTTGTGTTTTTTATTCAAAATAGTAGAAAATGGCGTTTTTTAGAATGTAGATAGCGTAGCAGGAACAAGTCCAATTCGTGTCGGACAAAGTGCAATAGGTAGCTTAGACTATCCGCTAATTTTCCATGCAGATAAGTAAAGGATCACATTTATCAACTTAGCTACAGCGAGACTAAAAAAATCGGGCTATTTGGTACTGCTAGAGTTGATTTCGTCGTGGCAAAGAGTTTCGACTTGCGCCAGGGGAATCGACGGTGCACGACGGGGGGTACCACTGTACAGTACGCCAGCGGTAAAATCACTACTCTCCCCTGTACGTGCCGTGGCGCGCCCTTTCGGCAAAAAAATTTTGGCCACGGCGGCACGGTTCCGACCGTTCAGCTGTGGCCGAAATTTCTGATGCCGGCGGGAACAATCGCCGATTACGGCGCAACGTAGATAGCTAGAACTCTAGGATAAGCTATAAAAAATTGGTTACTCAACTAGCTTTACGTAGAACTAGGAACGACCGGAAACGGACTACTAAAAGTACAATTATTTTTAATTCTCCAATGTCGTTCGTTAACTGTGTCGGACTTTTTTTTAATTTCGCTCATAGTATTCACAGGTTTCAAATCGTCTTCTCCAGCTCGACCAAGGGTCATCCTTACTACTTCCCAAACGCCCAATCGAGGTACTGGAGCGAGAAGCAGATTACGCACCGTGTGCTACATTCAAAAAGATCACCTCCTATACCTCCCAGACATTTGCCAAGGTGTTAACGAGCATATCTGCATTGCGCGCTCCGACAGCAATAATGGCATTGCTCTAGATGGCGGTGTGTCTAGATCTGTTTTAGGGAATGCGCCCAGCTTACCTCACATCGATCTTCGACACATACGAGCAGCGTATTCTGACCAGCCTGTTAGTCCTTCGGAACTATTCGATCTCTCAGCACCTAACGTTTATGTTGTTCAAACGCATGTTCTTTAATTCACGTGATAAGCTAGTAGTGTTGTAGACTTCTAAATCGGGTCTGCAGCACAATACGGTCGGTTGATGAGAATTCTGAAAAACCACAAGAGCAAAGCCATGTAAATGGTGGAATGAGAGGACTCTTTTCATAAGCTGCGTGAATAGCATTCCTCCCACAGCCAACGGGCTTCAATGCATGCAGAGCTAGAACACAATACCAAGGCGGAGGTGAATAAACTTCATTCCCAGCTCGTCACAAAACGGGAATCTATCTGTGCAACCGCATTCGTACGGGAGCCAGTGTATAAGAGTTAATCTTCATACTGGCGAAAGATGTGGTAGAAGCAATGACTGGTAGAGGAGCCAGCGGGATTGCTGCAGGTACATGTCGCTTGGGACTGAACGAAATAAAATATTTGTAGCCGATCTGGGCGCATTCGAAAATAATCTGTTGTGTTTCAGTTCTATTAGGATTCATCTCAGGTGGAGTGTTGTAGTAGTGGAGAGAACGACAGCACCAGCAGCATTTCAACTAGTTCAATATGAAGGGAACTTTGGTCGGAAAAGGATCTGACCCATTGTTATCTATACCGCTGTGTATCGTTTTCCTGCTCAGACGCATAGAAGTTTTGGAATGTTACGTGAGGAGTGCGCGACTGAAACAATCGAGCTGTCAATTTCCCAGCTTCTGCGAATTATTATCAGACTCAAACGTTTAACGCATATTTCTAAAGCAACTAATGTGAAGAATTGAAGTCTTGTCACATGGCGTCAGGTGACGTGTGAGCAATTCTTGTTACCTTTGGACTGAGAGATAACAATTGTAGAAAGCTATGGAGGGTTCAAGTTGTTTCAACCCTGGCAATTGTTCTCTGTTCATGAGATAAGACAACACCTCGCATCCAATATTAAGCTTACGGTGTTTCTACGTCAAATCGTGCACGAAGGCGGCATCACTGCAGAGAACGGAGAAAATCTGCAAGAAGTTACCATCGCACATGAAACACTTATTGGTGAAACAGTTCTGATCAGATGATGCGATACTGCCAATGTCGAAACATATATCCCAAGTTGGAACTAACAGCTGTTACAGTTGTTAGTGGATCGCATACCGATATACAAATTCTGTTGATCAATTGGCAAAGTCTGTTGGAATGAGGGAACTTGGTGTATTTTGCGGTGACTGCGTGGTGAAGAATAAACGAAATTGAAACCCACTCCTAAATCAACTAGACTGGTTGTGAGGCAGAACCTTCGGAACTGTTTGATCTCACATACTTACACACAAATTCCGATGTCTCGCTGTTCATAAAAAATTAGTAGCGCTCTCTGGCGTTGCAACTCCTGATTCCAGTTCCAATGGCCAGGAAGAAGCCGAATACAACCGTTCCACCAGCCGAATTGCGTAACGCAAGGCCAATTTTCTAAATCGTGCAACATTGCGATCAACGAAAGAAAAGATTGGTAAGATCCTGAGCATAAAACATTCCGGACTCATGGCAAAGATTGAAAATGTTCTATGGGTATATCATAGCTCTTCGAAGATTCCCAAGTATCACTTACCTGTGAAGTCGGAATGCCACGAATTTGGGCAGCTTCATACGCTCCAAAAAGAAAACCTGCTGCGCCACCAACGCTTCCACCCAGCATAGCCCCGTGCTTCATTTTCCTGAGACAGTCTTTCCGATTAGCATCCATGAACGCCATTTTCGCGCTTCTTTGATCTCAGTATCAGTGAGGAATGGCCGTATGCGATCCGGCTGTAGCCAGATAGGAATGCAATCCGGGGGATACTTCAGGTGGTCTGGGCGACTGTGCAAATATGAAAGGTTCAATGGCAGGTACAAGTAGATAACGTTGAGTTTCGTGATCGCAGTCTGGTTTGTAGGGATCATGCAACGTTTGATGACAATACCACGCGCTATCTGATTATGCACCGGGAAAATTTTTTTGTTGTTTTGTAGTTTTACTTTAGTACCTAGAAATGGTGCAGGCACCTTAGTATCTCTAGTCTCGGACTTCAGCGATGGGATGAGCAAACTACTTCTTGCCGAATGCGACTGATTGTCTACTAAATTTAGTCGTGCCCAGAGATATGAGATACTAAAATTCCTTTCTCGACGAGGATATGTTCACTGGTTCCTGGTTGTTCTTTTGAATTAGGGAAAAGCACAATTTGGAGTGTTATGCCGAGAGTCGTCACAATGCATTCGTGAGCAATTACTCACTCACAGGGATGCACTAGCAATTCATCGATTTCTCTTGAACTCTTTCGTTCACAGAAAACTCATTAGTCATACTGATGAATATATAGAGCAGTTACATTAATGATCAAGGGATAGAAATGACGACAAGCATAGAATACAAATGCACGTTATTCAGAAACAATCTCCGAAACGGCTTGGATTCTCAAAGAAATCTCCGCCAGAGCGGTCGTAGCCTTGCTAAGAGCGCTCTTAACCTCAAAGAAGTCATGATTAAATTTAGAAAACTCCATCTTGAGGCTTTCAATCTGCTGTTTGGTCAACGTCACATCAGCCGAGTGATTTTTCCCAGCAGCCGGGTTTGACTTTGTTTTCGAAGACACCACAGCGTTCAACTTGGCAGTCTTCTGCAAATTACGCTCCGAAATCCGTTCGCTGATGAGCTCTTCGGCAGCGTCAACAACATGCTGCGGGTATTCACCGTCGAAATCGGTGAGTTTACGCGCGCGTCGCCAACCGGTCGGCACCTTTCCTTCCTTCCATGAGAGAAGAAAAGCCTGTGCTGCAACAAATCTCTTAGCGGCTGCCAGGGTATTTCCATCGGAAGCAGCCTCTTGTTCTGTATATTCCCATGCTTCTGTCTCATTCCATTCCGTCATGCGCGCAATTTTCTCCGGAAGATCTACGTCTTCTGACGCCATTTCGTGACTAGGGTATATAATGGTCTACAAGCAACGTTGCGGTAGATGAATTGTTACATGGAATTGGTTGAGATGGATGCCAATTTAGCTCATGATGCGGTAGACGTTCATAGCTGGCGTTGCTTCCAATTTCACACTGTTTCCGTGAGCTGTCAGCCAAAATGGAGCGAATGATATTTTTGAATTCGAATCAAGCTCCGATATTAGTTTAATCCATACTATCATAGTTAGGTAACTACTTTCTCTAGTGCTTGTGACGTCAATGCGATCAACACTCAACTGGAAACCCTGAAGTAGCCAGAGACAGAGTCATCTTCCGCAGCATCTTTCCTCATGTTACAATATCCCTGCTCATCTGAAACCTGTCTCAAACCGTCCACCTGCTCACGCTCTTCATTTTCATTCTCAGTAACAAAATTGTTAGTCTCCTCTCTAGCTGCATGTGTATTATCTCTATCTTTCCATTTCCCAGCGTCCGAAGCAGAGGCTGCACATCTCGATCCTCCGCATGTCTCTTTTTTCTCAGCAATTATGCTCTTCTTAATTTCTTTCTTCTTCTGCTGTGCCTTCTTACGCTCCCAGGCAAAACCATATCCACTTCCACCAATCTTCGGCAGATTGCTTTTCGCAACAGCTGCTTTGCGTGATTTCGCAACTTCCATCACGTCTAGAACCTGGGGGTGACGTGATGAGTTGTGTTCATCACGGTCTCGCGACGAAGAAGATGCACCGGTTTCTGATTCGCTGGTAGCTCGAATGTCGGGAAATTCGTCAGCGGACGCGACGACCACTGTATGCTTCGGAGGAGTAGCAGGTCGTCGACCTTGTCCTCGGCCTGGCCCCCGCTTCTTACCGCGGCTTTGTGATGCTGAAGCTGCACCTCCCCACACAGCCCCAACCCGCATAGATACATCTGATGGCGGGCCGGCACTTGACGCAGTGGATGATTCTCCACCGCTCGACGAATACGAACTCGTAACAGTCGTTGAACTCGATACAGAGCTACTGGAAAGTGATGGAAACGCGCTTGCTGGTAGCTGAGCTCCTGGTGTGGGATTTCTTCGCGGGGGTGCTGTGTTCACTCGTTGATTACCAAACACTCTCTGAGTATGGGCAGGTTGCCTCAATACAGCTGCAGCCGTCAGTTGTGTGGGACCACTGGGGGGTCTTGACGATCCACTGCGACAAGACGACGATGATGCTCCCGATGTGTTCACTGTTGGCGATGCGCAACACGCCTGGTCTCCCGCCGGTTTGTTAACTTTTCCCAGGCGTGGAAAGTCCTCTGGGCCCGGCCTGCGAAGCCGACGTGCCGGAGGAACTGCCCTTCGGGGAGCAGGTGCTCCATTAAGGGTCGGGAACTGTTCTTCTTCATTTGATCCGCGGGTTGAACTAGAGCTGGCAATTTCGGAGGAAGCTGATGAACTGATTTGTGACATCTCAGTGGGCTTCGTATCGGTTCGTCGCATACAGGTTTCTAGTAGCGGCTCCCGTAATAGTGGGGTTGGTAGAAGCGCCACAAGCTCAGGAAGAATATCCCGTACAGCTGAGCGCACTCCAAATGTGTCGACTACAGCATCATAGTATTCGTCCGCAGACATCCTACCAGAGTGGAATTGGCCAGACGACATTCTGAACTGCTCATATGAGGCGGGATCAAGAAGTGATCGCATCGAACGAACGAGCAGAGTGTTTCTAGCCTGCGATTCTTCACCGTCGCGTGGTAGGGCCAATGGGTGGAACTTGCCATCATCTGGCCTTCGAATTTCGGCAGTTGCATCTGTGGAGCGGGAAAGTGAGTTAGATGCACTTGCAGTGCTGCGGGATTGAGGGAGGGTTGATTGAGAAGGGGTTGAGGGTTCATCAGACACTGGTTCATCAGGAGGTTCGTTAACTGTCAATGCACCAGAAAAGACGACACTTGAGGATAAAAATGCTCGCCGTCTGGCTGCTTGACGGTCTCTTTCACGTTGAACGTCTGCATCGGAATCTACATTGCGCTGGCGTGGATCACGCTCACCGTGGAGTTGCTGCAAGTTGACGCGTAATGCTCTGGCACGGGAATGTCTAGAAGCATCGTTATGACGGGTATGCTGATGTGCCTGTAATTCAATCTGAGTTGCAAAGACGAGACCGCGGCAAGCTTCATTTTGACAAATATAGTGTTCCTTTTGGAAATGGCGTTCCAGCTCGGCATAATTAATGTAGTATTCATGCATTCTTCCGTTACGCTCGCAAATAGAACAAGTTTCATGTTTTTCTTGAAGATGGGCGTAAAGCTTTTCATCGTCGAGAAAATAGTGACGACAAAAGCGGCATTGGGGATGCTCCTTGCGGAGATGGGAGCGTAAGCGGGAACTATAGTTTTTGTCTGGATCCAAAGGATAAAGCGGCATCTCAGAAACAAAACTTTTTTCTCCAGTGAAGCAGATTTCGCAATAGATTGCACGATGCTCAGAGCGGGCGTGGGCTCGCAGGAGGGTTGAATTTGCAAAAACGGTATCTTGTGGCGGTTTTGCATTGCAACATTTATGCGAACACTTCCAGCCACGGACGTTTTTCAAGTATTGATACCGCGAGCGGTCGATAAACCACATATTGACCTGGCGATCCAAAAAGGCACCCTGGATTGCAACGGCGGTATCAAATGACATTTCAGGGCGGTAATGACGCAGTGGAACGACAACAACCTGTTTGAGCAGGGCATTGCACATGACGCAAGTGTTTCGGTTATAAAGAACGCGCATGCGGTGTGAGCAATCGCCGCATACGGTATGTCCGCAGTGGCCGACGGCCCAGTCCTGCACTTTCTCGGCACAGATAGAGCAGACATTTGCGGGATTTTGGTCTGGTGTTGGCGTGGGCGGTGAGTGTTTGCAGGAGTTTGTCGATTTGGAATGGGAATGGCCTGATCGGTTGGAACGGGAAGAACTGGAGCTATGAGCCCCTTTGCGATGTCTCGGCGGCATGACGGCAGATGGGTGTTGTCTGCGTAGTGGGGAGATGATCAATATATAGGTCGTCGGGCGCAAGGCGTCAGTTGGGCGACTGTGCGTGTGTTGCACGGCGGGCCGGGCATCGCTTGGACCAAAGGCGAAATCAGTCAAAACGTGGGCAGTGCGCTGTTGGATGAAGAGAGCACAGCTCAGCACAGCATTGGATAAGACGAAGTCGCCTCCAAACCCAATTTTGCTGCTAACCAAACGGCCTCTTGCCTATTTCACATAAAATTTACGGTCCTAGTTTTCTGGCCAATTGCCGTGTGACACTTTGCACCCATTTCTACGTTTTGCCAAAATCTTGGAAGGTGCCAGCGCTGCCTGGAAACGTCGATGACATTTGAATTGTTCATCCCACGTCGTTGTTGTCGAGTTACAGGGCAACACATGATGAGGTGCAACAAAACCTGTGACCGGTAGCATGACAAATAGAAAAGTACCGCGCTGGAAGATAAGTTTGCAAAAATTGCGTTGCTGGAAGGATTAAGTTCAAAGTTGAACCAAGAAGAGAGACTTGAGGGACAAGTGAAGTGTACACGAGTGTACCCAACCGCAGTAGTCTTGCAGTTGCAATAGACATATGTCACCTGAGCCGACCCATGCATTTCCACCAATTGAAATAAGCCAAGTGGGATCGACCCAGCCGATCAACGTCTTCCTACAAATGCATCTGATAAAAAATCTAAGCAATTATGATCACCTCGGTAAAGGAACGGTCCAATGAAATATCAGAAAAACTAAAGGTAACCTTCTTCTGGCAAACGTTCGGTCGAGAGATCACGATGATCCTGCCACGTGTGCTCGAGGAAATCAAAGCAAACTTCTTTGCGGCTCAAAAAGCGCCTTTCAAATGAACAGTCAGAAGACACGTGCCAGTCACGGTCTCAGCCCTCACGCTACATTCATTTTCAGCCCCAAGCATCATCCCAACCTCGTTATTTAGTCTTCACTTGTCCTCTTCGTCTACAACTTCTTCCTTCGATAGCGAGCAGCAGTCAACCCAGCCATCTTCCAGACCATTCTCCCTCAAACACACGATGGCTGCTCTCCGAACACTAGCATCTGCCAGTCGTCGCGCCGGGCTCCTCATCACGCCCCGCCTCACTGCAGCAGCTCAGACTTCGGCCGCTGCCCGCGCTCTATTCGCAAGACCATTCCCTCCCACCAGTACCTTTGCTTCCCATGCCCGCACATTTGCCGCAGCCCCCCAGCTCTTCTCTGCGACCGATCCATTTGTAGGGCGCCACAACAACTCCAAGACCGATGTCGCCGAAATGCTCGCTTTCCTAGGTCTCAATGACATTCAGCAGCTCATTGATCAGACCGTTCCAAACTCCATTCGCAACAATCGTCAACTCAGTGTCGGTGCTGCGCTATCGGAGACCGAAGCTCTTGCGAAGATGAAGGGCATGGCTTCCAAGAATAAGCTCTTCCAAAACCACATCGGAATGGGATACTATGGCACACTCACTCCCAATGTCATCCTTCGTAATATTTTGGAAAACCCTGGATGGTACACTCAGTACACTCCCTACCAGGCCGAAATCGCTCAGGGCCGTCTCGAGTCATTGCTCAACTATCAAACAATGGTGTCTGACATCACTGGCCTTCCAGTTGCGAATGCTTCTCTCCTCGATGAGGCAACTGCTGCCGCTGAAGCAATGTCCATGTGCTTCAACATCGCCCAGAGGAAGAAGACCACATTCTTCATCAGTGAGCTTGTCCATCCCCAAACAATTGCGCTCGTCAAAACCCGCGCAGAGGGCTTCGGTGTGAATGTCATCGTCGGTGACCACAAAACTTTCGATGTGGCTGGCAATGGCGACCTCTGTGGAACTCTTATCCAGTACCCAGCTACGGATGGAACCATTGACAACTACGAATCCTTCATCGCAGCTACGCACGAGGCGGGCGCAAAGGTCGTGATGGCGACTGATCTTCTTGCCCTCACCACCCTCAAATCCCCTGGTGAGATGGACGCTGACTTTGCAGTAGGAAACTCTCAGCGTTTCGGTGTCCCTATGGGTTATGGAGGACCACATGCCGCTTTCTTCGTTACCCGCGAGCAGTACAAACGACAGATCCCAGGCAGAATTATTGGTGTCAGCCGTGATGCTAATGGTGGACCTGCACTTCGTATGGCTATGCAGACTCGTGAACAGCATATTCGCCGTGATAAGGCGACTTCAAATATCTGTACTGCCCAGGCTCTCCTCGCCAACATGGCTGCCATGTATGGAATCTATCACGGTCCTGATGGTTTGAAGAATATTGCTACACGAACAAACGGTCTGGCTCGCGTATTTGCTTCCGCTGTGGGCGAAGCGGGTTACACAGTTCCAGCTAGCGGAGAGTTCTTTGATACCGTCAAGGTATCTCTTTCGTCAGCGGCTGAGGCTGAGAGTGTTGCCGCAGCTTTGAAGGAAAAGTCTATCAATGCTCGTCGTCTCAATGATACTGAAATGACCTTCTCCTTCGACGAGACACACAATCTCGAAAGCGTAGCAAACGTTGCGAATGTACTTGCTGCTGCTAAGGGTACCAGTGTCGATGTCCACAAGTATGCTGACAAGGAAGCAGATGCAGCTACAAGCAGCATTTTTGGTGAACATGCGCGCACGTCCGACTTCATGACGCACCCCATTTTCAACACAATGCAAACAGAGCATGAACTCCTCCGCTACATCCACAAATTGCAGACACGAGATTTGTCTCTGACCCACTCAATGATTGCTCTTGGTTCCTGTACGATGAAGCTGAACTCTACTTCGGAGATGATTCCGGTAACATGGCCTGAGCTTTGCAACCCGCATCCTTTCGCTCCACCGGAGCAGATGGAGGGCTACTATGAGATGTTTGCTGACCTGCAGAAGGATCTTTCAGACATCACTGGATTCCACACAGTTTCCCTTCAGCCGAACTCTGGAGCGCAGGGCGAATTCAGTGGTCTTCTTGCTATCAAGAAATACCATGAGAGTCGGGGAGATACCCAGCGTAACGTGTGTATCATTCCTCTTTCTGCACACGGTACTAACCCCGCCTCGGCTGCCATGCTTGGCATGAAGATTGTCACCGTGGGGTGCGATGAATTGGGAAATGTCAATGTTGATGAACTTCGTGCTAAGGCTGAGAAGTACAAGGACACTTTGTCAGCTCTGATGATCACATACCCGTCTACGCATGGTGTGTTTGAGGACAGCATCAAGGAAGTATGTGATATCATTCATGAGAACGGCGGTCAAGTGTACATGGACGGTGCAAATATGAACGCACAGGTTGGTCTTTGTTCGCCGGGTGAGATCGGAGCAGATGTGTGCCATTTGAATCTTCACAAGACGTTCTGTATCCCTCATGGTGGTGGTGGCCCAGGAATGGGACCCATTGGTGTTGCCAAGCAATTGGCTCCATTCCTACCCGACCATCCTGTTATCTCTCCTCCCAACCCGGACCGTGCGGAGAACAAGGGCATTGAAACCGGACCTGTCGCAGCTGCGCCATTCGGTTCCTCGGCTATTTTGCCTATCTCATACATGTACATTAAGATGATGGGATCTGAGGGACTTCGCGAAGCAACGGAACAGGCTATCCTGAACGCGAACTACATGGCCAAGCGCATGGAAGGGTCGTACAATGTTCTCTACACAGGTGCACAGGGACGCTGCGCACACGAATTTATCATTGATATTCGACCATTCAAGGCTAGCTGTGGCATTACGGAAACTGATGTTGCGAAGCGTCTCCAGGATTATGGCTTCCATGCACCGACCATGAGCTGGCCGGTGTCAGGTACTCTGATGATTGAGCCGACGGAGAGTGAGAGCAAGGCTGAGTTGGATAGGTTCTGCGATGCTATGATTATGATTCGTGAGGAAATTCGTGCAGTAGAGGAAGGTCGTATGGATAAGGAGGACAATCCGCTGAAGCATGCACCACACACGGCGGCTGTTGTGACAGCTGATGAATGGGAGCGTCGATATCCGCGCGCACTGGGCGCATATCCGGCAAGCTGGGTTCAGGAGTCCAAGTTCTGGCCCACTGTGTCTCGCGTGGATGACGTGTTCGGCGATAGAAACCTTGTTTGCACATGCCCGCCAGTGTCGGACTACCAGGATGATGAAGATAGGATTGAGAATGTCGCGTAATACATTGTTATCAATCGGATGGTTGACAAGATAGGGTTATGACTTTTTATTGGCTACGCTGCAGTCACAATGTCACACTGGATGATTGTATACTATATGAGGGATCAGTGGTCGCTACTGGTTGAATGGGTAAAGCGACAGGCCTCCGAGTTACGACTTGCCTGTTGTACGTGTTTAGCGTGAACATATGATGCAATAAAATTTCTTCAACTTGCCAAGATATTTCAGGAGGCTATCACATCTAAAATTAATATACAGCAGTGATGCGAGCAATTCATTGTGCCCCGTCCAGCTGTGTCGTGAAATAAGTCGATCTCTGCTCCCTTGCGACTTGAACCGGCAACATGTATCATCACAACTTTCTCTTTCGAAACTGCAAGTCTCCCAAAACCACAATGGTATATCACACCTTTCGCAATACAAACAATTGCTCACGGTTTGAAATTATGTTCTCTACGCTCGTGACATAGGGTATAGAAACTCAGTCTCACGAGCACGCTAATTATTTTCTATGGAGCTGATCGCTGATTTTGGCGACTGCGCAATACGTTGCGAGTGGAATGCTACAATCCTCGTTTGGATGACAAATCGTAGTCCAACGTCTGCAATCACTGTCTCGCTGATAAGCGCGTCGAGCACGTGGCTGGTAGTGGAAGAACAATTTGATGGACGACGGCGTAGAAACGTGGAAACGTACACTACTTTACTGATTATATACAGGGAGTGCAGTTAGGGTCAAATGCGCCGAAGATGCTCCATGGCAGCCTCGCGAGTGCGGCGAATCGTGTGCGCGACGAGATGGCTGACTGACATGGTTTCCAATTGTGCCCAGCAAGATATACACACATACGCTCTATGTGCCAATATTGCGTCCATTGCACACAGTAACATAGTCACTCTAATCAATTAGTAGATGGATGGGGAAATCGATCTCGTTTCACTGCTTTAGTACCGTCGCAACGCCGAAACTTGCGTTTAGGGCCACTGTCCGGCTCGGCGGTACGTGTTTGCAATATCTTCCAGTGATTTCACGTATGCTGCATCGCGCAATGTACACTGTTTTTCTTCTGCAATTTCAATTACTTGCGCACACGCCGCAATCATTGTGTCTTCCAGTCCTGAACGCACATGAGTTTCCTCGTCTGCACCCACCGCAACGTTGCTCTTCTGCTCAGCTGTCATTTTCATGCCGTTGCTTTCTAGAATAGATACTAAGTGTCTTCCATGGCTTTCTTCAAATCGTTTCGTAAGACGACCTAGTCTCATCCCTGTCATATTCTTTGTCCATTCCACGTAGGAGCACATGACACCCATACTGTTAGCCAATAGATCCGGAATAATCACGATATTACCGCGCTCATTTAGCGTTTCGTCCGCTTCCGCTGTGATGGGCCCATTGGCGGCTTCGGCAATCATCTTGGCATTCACTAGATGCACGTTGTTGCGATGAATAACGCTCTCAAGCGCAGCGGGAATTAGTACGTCACATTCAATTGCGACGTATGCACTGCTGTCGGCAATCCGTTTCAAAGTTGCACTGTCGTTGTTTGTAAATCCTTCAATTGAGCCGCCATTTGTCAGCATGTGTTCACGTAGTGCCTCAACACGGATACCTTGATGCTCATCAATTAAAGTACCACCCCTTTCAGAAATCGCAATGATCTTGCCTCCGTCTTCCTCGATAAATTTTGCGGCCCAATAGCCTACATTTCCAAACCCTTGTAGAACAAAAGTCTTACCGCCAATGCCACTCGTGCGAATTCCGGTCTTTTGCAAAATAGAATGGTGTGTGAGCATAGATCGTATTGCAAAGTAAACGCCAAGACCTGTCGCACTCTCTCGTCCACGAATGCCTCCATGCCCGACCGGCTTTCCGGTGACACATGCTGCCGTGAACATTTGGCCAGGATTCAGCATGGAATACGTATCTCTTATCCAACTGCAACATGTACAGAGATCAAATGATGTTAGAAAATTATACACATTAACGTTTGCTGTACATCAGCACGGTGAACATACCTCATTTCCTGTGGACCAGTTCCATAGTCGGGTGCTGGCACTGTCAAAACAAAAGAGGCACAAAAAATGTCAGACACTGCACCGTGGTGTCGTTGAAATATGGGGGGGAATATCGACAACGTACCATCCTTGCCACTTCCAATGAGATTCCTGGCATGAAGTTCATGGGTAAACCTCCTTGTAATACGTTCAATTTCAGTATTGGAGTAATTTCGGCGATCGAAACAGACACCGCCTTTGGCACCACCGAAAGGCACTTCCACGAGGGCGCATTTGAGGGTCATAAGGGCGGCAAGCGCCTTCACCTCGGAGAGATTCACATCGGACGAGAAACGAATTCCGCCCTTGGTCGGTAGAATATGTGTCGAATGCTGGGCGCGATATCCAGTGAGTACTTCCACGTCACCATTATCTCTTTTGACCGGAAATTCAAACTCCACAACGCTATTGCACGAACGAATAATGTTCATAAGGCCGGGCTCGATGGTAGTGAGAATGGCGGCTCGATTGAAGAAATAGTCCACACTTTCCAGAAATGACATGTGGGGCGCAGCATCGTGCTGAGTGATTGGGAGCGATACCGGGTGCGATTGGGACTGTATTTTTCGGAGAGGCAAAATGTTGTTCCGGGACAAGATTGATTTAGAGACGACGTCTTGATGCGGGTAACGACGGACAAGAGTTGGGAGGACTCGGAGCATTTGGATAGACATTATGATGATGGTGATGTCGAAAAATGCTCGGTTGAAACAGGAGCGTAAGCATCTCTGTCAGAGGATTGCTAACAAGACCTGTTTTAAATCGAGACAATGTTCCATCGGGATTGAGATGAGATATTTATGAAAATCGCCACGTAATCTATCCTATTTCTTCCCGAATATAAGAGCATCATTGCTGATGCTCGCCTCCCCTGGCAAACTACTCACACTGCCTATAGGTAGATAGTGGAAGCATGTGCTCCCACTGTAACACCAATTTACTGATCTTGAGCGATAGAGCATCCCCCACCTTCGCCAAATATAAATTAGATCTTTGATCCATTTCAAATCAGATCACAAACTGTCAACGTGTCGCCCATTCATACGTCCAACCTCGCAGCGCGTCGTCGCTCCCACGCGCCAGGAAGTGTGCATCGACCAGCGTGGACAGCTATTGTCAACACGAACGATAGCTATCCCACCCACGCATCGATCATCGCTCCGTTGGCGCACAACTCACACAACTCGCAAAACAAACCGTCGCAATGGGTAAGCCTCCATCCGTGCATTTCCAGCCCCGTCCCGCCATGTCGTGCCCGTAATTCGCCGCTGACCAGCCCCATTGTGTTGTTTTTTGCTTGCAGGAAAGGTTCACGGATCGCTCGCTCGTGCCGGTAAGGTGCGCGGTCAGACCCCCAAGGTCGCCCCGCAGGAAAAGGCAAAGAAGCCGCGCGGCCGCGCGGCAATGCGTCTCAAGTATAACAGACGTTATGTCAATGCTGTTGTCGGACCTGGCAAGAAGCGTGGTCCCAATTCATCCGACAAATAAACTCCTGCTTGATGACTAGCTAATTTGTGAATATGCATCCAAGTGCGCACGTTTCTATCCTATGGCACTGTTCAGACTCGCTTCCGCGGGCGTGCTCAGTCTTTCTACATTAACTCGAGGCCGGCCGCAGCTAATCTGCTGATCGTTGTATTTCACGCTGTGCGTTCGTTGCAGTTTCCGATTTCAGACGACAGCGTTGCTCGATTGCTAGCTTACGTTTGACAGGATCGACCATGTAAACTCTGTGCATTTGCATGTTTCAATGTTTTAGTTTTGTTACAAAAGTTGGTTGGCACCCTTGCTCGTAGAGGACACAGCAACATCCACTACGTTAGTCTCTTATTGTCTATTGGACAGTGGACTAGCCATCTAACATTTGTCTATTCACACGAAGATGGTGATGGATCGATCACGACTATTTCTGTATTCTGCATTCCGCCAGACATTCTCGGTGCCAACCGACTATGTGCAGGCACCATCTCCACAAGTTCAAGTTCATTGCACACAGAAAGACGCGTAGTGCCGCGGTCTTTCCGCTCATGCTTTACCACCGCATTAGGCGACCCGTTCTGCTCATGCGGTTGTAGTCTGTTGTGCATTCCGTTCACCTTTCGCGGTGATCTTGGACGCACCATGTTCAACGCATGATCATCTGACAGCATTTGTAAAGCCATTCGTCTCAACTTTTTTCGACATCGTTTTGTAGCCATGGATAACTCATCTGCAAATTCGCTTAGCATTCGCGATGAAATTCCACCGGGGGTGTTCATCGAAGCGGCCACTTTCTCCGCACTATGTTTTTGGATGAACATTGACATGCGATGGATTTCATAGGGCGAAAACGGACTGCGCCCGTCTTGTCGCCGCTCATGATCTGCCGGTATGTGGCCTGTTGAGCCGTTCGCTGGCGTAGAAGGGGCCTTGGGACTTTGCTTTTTTTGACGCTTGCGCACACGAGTAATGCTAGACTTGTAAGGTGTGAATCGCAGCCGGCTTGGGTCAAGAGGAAGCGTGGGTGCACTTATGCGCTCTTCAATCTGATCAAAGTCCTTGCGGGTGTCAGCATAAGTTTCAGCCTTCCAGATCGAAACCAGATTGAGAGATTTGAGTGCGGCCACTATATCGGGGCATTGAATTCCGGTGGCTTTGGCAATATCTGCCGGAGACACTTGCCCTCTGTCCCGGCGCGTACGCAGGAACTGTACAATCTCATAGCACCAATAGCTGCGATAGGACAACTGACCTAAATCGGAGAGTGGGCGCTCGGGACCACCGATTTTCCCTTCCCTCTTGGAAAGTTCGTAGCTGAGCGCGATGAGAAAGCGACCAATTCCCTTTCTCTGGTGTTGAGGCAATGTCAGGATGCAAGCCAAGTTGTACTCGGATTCGCATTGAGGCTTCTCCTTTGAGAAGAAGCCTGCCAGATCATTAGAAACAGTAACTAAGTAGAATAGAAATGGGGCGACATCAAAATACAACGTTTTGTGATCTAGAAATAACTTGCCGAGTAAACATAATCGCTCGCAATAGCCAGGATTGAGGAGCCCGTCCACTTCGTAAACACAAACTTCCTTCTCTGGATCATTGTAGATCATCTTGCCTGGCGGATTTTCCCAAGTGCAAGTGGAGCAATGTTTGACGTATCTGGAAGAGGAGCGGACGTACATGAGACAGTATCCGCAGATGTACAACGTTTTCACAGAGCCGTAGCGACCTGGATAGGGAGAAAAATACCAGGCGTCAACTGAATATTGACCAAAAACAATGGAGGAGATGTTGCGAACCTTTGTATTCTCCTCTCGTACACGTTCCATGTGAGCAATGGCTTCATTACCCTCTTCACGCTCCGACACGGGATTGAATTCCTCATAGGCCCTGCGTCTAGAACGTGTGAGCTTCCTGGAGTCATTATTGGGCACATCAACAACTGCATATTTTGCTTGCGTCGCATTGTCAACAAGTATATTTTGGGCAACGCCCGACTCTGCGGCGACCACCAATGAAGCTGGAGCGCGCTGTAGCTCAGCAGCACTGACCCATCTATCAAGTCTGCGATCGCGGCCTGTAAAGTGGACGTACACGCGACCCACAGAGATGGGGTGGGGAGACGGTCTATCGGAGGGCTTGGGCGGCGATCGAGGGCTGTCATACAGCGGGTTAGGGGAGTGAATGTCCTCGCGTTTGCGCTTGAGCGGGGTGCTGGACGGACTATTGCTTGATCGTTTAGCAGCGTGGTCTTCCGCTTCTCGAAAAAGAATGGTGTTGCAGGGACGATTTTGAGCTGGCGATCGAGGGTGAAGCATCTCAAGCGAGTCGTCGGCCTCCAGATCAATGATGTTGGCGGCGACGGGCGAGTAGGGATCATTGGGGGAATGTGAGTTGGCGTAGAAGTGACGCGCTGCTGCTTGATAGCAATCATCGAGGGTGACGACTGTCGCTGCGAGCAGTGGGCCGCTCACGTCTGGCTGTAACGTGCACAACACATGCTCAGAGGGCTGGAGCGGGCGAGCGCACAAGTCGCTCAACGACTGGTCTGGTCGCGCTCGCTTCTTCATTGGTGATGGGCGACTGGTCATAAAGCAGGTTGCTTTTGCACGGGCATGGCGGGTAATGTGCTGGATGGAGGACGAAATGGGTATGGGCTGCGGCGGGAAGTAGAGTGCAGAGAACGGGACAGAGTGTGATGACAGCGTATGCGTGGCATGTACGCCCAACTGCGGCTGATATGGACACGGAAGATAGTTTAGGAAAGGTTCAATTCGAACAGCCAACGTGTGCATCACATGCTGCGTGGCACTGTAATTTTTCTGCATTACAGTCATGCATTGCTCTGATCACATTTTCATTCTTGTGCTCGACTTTCTTAACGTTTTCCACCAACCAGCAACGTACCCGTCATGCTCTCCTTCCTCCGTCCACCTCATGCATCACTACCGACCTCAGCCTACATCCATCTTCCCTTCTGCGCCCAGCGTTGCGCCTATTGTGCATTTCCCGTCATAGTCTCTGGCAGATCATCTCTTCCCTCTCCCTCCGCTCCCGCTTCCCCGCGTCAATCCCACGCAGCGTACATAGATTTACTTTGCCGTGAAATAGCTGCAGTAGCATCCCGATGGCGTCATCAATCACAGCCGCCTCTCAAAACGCTCTATCTCGGCGGCGGAACGCCCTCCCTCCTCCATCCCGCCCTCCTTTCCAAGCTTCTACGCACAGTACAAAATCACTTCCCTTTCCATCCCTCCGCCGAGATAACATGTGAAATGGACCCGGCAACATTCACCCCGCTCACCGCACACGCATATCGTGCCCTCGGCATAAACCGCGCATCCGTCGGCGCACAATCATTCGACGATGCATTATTGGCCTCCTGTCGTCGCATACATCGCGCCGCTGACATACCACTTGCTATGCACGCCCTGCGCGACGCTGGATTCGACAACATATCGCTCGACCTCATCTCCGGTCTGCCTGGACAAACTCTCGCGACATGGAATTCGTCACTCGACGCCGCCCTGCAGCTCGATCCCAATCACGTCTCCGCATACGATCTTACCATCGAGCCGGGCACCGCGTTTGGAAACGCCTATTCACCCGGTATGGCTCCGCTGCCCTCAGAAGGCCTCGCAGCTGATATGATGGTTTTGGCCGCCACCGTGCTGCGTGATGCCGGATATGAACACTATGAGGTAAGCAACTATTCTCGCGCAAAACGCTCGTGTCATAATATGGCGTATTGGCGTAATGAATCGTTCTATGCGTTTGGACTGGGTGCTACAAGTGTTGTTGATGGCTTTCGATTTGCGCGTCCGAGACGTATGTCGGATTATAAGCGCTATGTGCACAGTCTAGACGCGCTGCATGCCCTGGCGGCTGTGGAGGACGACGAGAAATCGCAGCGTGTTATGGCATGTTTGTATCCCAATGTGAAACCCATATCAGATAAGGAGAGGCTGGAGGACTTTTTTATCAATTCATTTCGACTGCTCGTGGATGGTGTTTGTATGCAAACGCTACGCGAGCAGTTTGGTGACATCGCGCATGATAGATTTGCTAAAGCTGTTTACAATAATGCTGCACTCGTGCAGCAAGGCAGTTTGATTGTGGATTGGTCAATTGAAAATACTGCCACAAGAGTGCGTCTCAGTGAACAAGGTGCACTAATCGAGAATGCTGTTCTTTCCACGTTGTTACAAGACGCGTTGTGGAAGTTTAGCAATTGATTATTTTGTATGCAAACCTGTCAACCTTTGATGCACGTGGTAACATCAAATTCGAATTGCATTGTATCTTCGGACGTGGATGTCAAATATCTATACGTCTCTCTTACATTAATTCAATCCGCTTTTGCAGCAGACATTAGCATTCTCTCTTTTGCCAGCACCTCTTTAATACACACTGGCGCGTAACAGTTGACTTGTGCTATTTGCTCATGATTCGTTAACGCCATGCGTTTGCATCCTATTTCTCCACCGGAAACACAATAGAATACAAGCTGCTTGCGGACCGTTTGCCAACTTTTCCTAGTTCAATGACAACGAATCGTAGCGAACAATGTCTTCGTATTGCTTCTCGCGCTGCGCTGCTCATATTGGTGTGCCATGCATGGTTCAGCGTTGCAGTCGAAGCTCATGCTTTTCACGTCGATCACACAGGTATGTTGCCGACATTGCAGATTGCGCTACTTTCTGCAGTTGTCAGTGGACTGACATTGTTTCGTTCGTCATAGATGAAGAGCTCGACGTGATGAATATCGAAAACTTGCTGCATGTGGAGCGCGATCTGCGTGCACAGAATTCATTCGTCGATGGGCGTCTGGCAGCACTCAAAGCTCAAATGGCTGAGTTGCATGTGTTGCGAAACCATTTAGAAAAATCAAACAAGGACATGCAGGAGGCGAAGAATTGGGAGACGAGGCAAAAGCAATCTCGAATAAGGGAGTTGGCGAAAGAGAAAGAAGAGCTGGAATCTAAACGCGAGCAGATGAAATTATTGCGTGTTGAAGCAGATAAGCTACATCATGACATTGCTATATTGAAACAAAAGCTGCAAGCACTGGATGTGGAAGACAAGGAGAGAAGGAAACAATATGACAAACCTCCGCTGAGAGACTCTGTATTGCGAGAGGCGGAACGAGCCGGTCCAATTGCGCAACATTTGATCAACAAATCCCTGGAGAGCATTATACCGGAGCTGAAGTACGGCTTAAGTGAGGTTGAGATGGTACAAGATCTACTTGAGAGTAGTGGAGGGTTAACATATTTGATTTCCACAATGTGGATATATGCCTTCGCAATCGGTACGTTTTATATTTTGTATAGAAGTTTGCGAAAGATGCAGGGAGTGATGACATTGCCACGGCTTTTGTTCAGTGTAGACATGATGTTTTCAGCGGTTTGGCTGTCGATAACCGGCTGCTACGTGGTGATGTTGGAAGATCCACTCTATGAGATGGCAGTACGACACGTAGCATTATCAATAGTGGTGCAAATGACATTGCTTGTGTTCGCGGCGGCCAATGTGCTGATGCGATGCTATTATATTTCGATGAGCATGCAAGTATGCGCTGTTGGAGAACTGATTTGTACTGTGTATATTGCTCAGGATTACTATCAAAACATATGGATACCGTTTGTTCTGGACCAAGAATTCAAGTCGAGTCTGTTTACCTACTTTGAATTTGCGGTGATTAACGGCTGGCTCGCAATATACAGAGCGAGGAGCATGGCACATTGGTGCAAGGATTTGGAGAAGCAAAATGCGGAGGAATTGTGGTTTAAGAGTAGCGGTTGGTTGCGGACTAAGATAACTGAAGCGTTGCAGTTTTGCGAGGATGTACTAACAACGGGAATGGCGGAGAATAATGAAGAAGAGCAGTGTTTTGGAAGCTGTTCTCAACACAGGGCGCATTGAGATGTGGATCATAGTAGATACATGATTCCACTCGTTAATAAAGTGCGGCCATTTTGCATCATATTTTTCCAGCTCTCCAAACGACGCCGTGCCCTACACAATCGAGTAATGTAACTGGTCGCCTTGCGGATCTCACGTCCCCAGGGTTCCGCGCCGTCATATCGATCGCTTTGCCGCTACCCGTCGCATCGAAGTCTGTGCACTCCCCCTGGATGGTAAGGCACTGTCTCAATATGTTGTTCGTCACCACAAAACATACCACTGACCATCTCGACCAGCAGTTGCCATCCGCGACAGCAATTTATGTTATGTGATATGAATGCAAGCTCGTCATCTCAGTCCACGTCCCAATCCGCAGCACAAACCGCCCAAAGCGAGCACCACAATTTACAGAAGCGACCGCGATATGCCACGCCAGATCCGGCCGGTCCCCGAGCGCGCCATGAATCCAAGTCATGTCACGACAACACTGCAATTCGAGTGGCGCTTCGCTCCCTGACCTATATGATCTACGACGGCGTCTCATCCACAAGCAACAGCAAGCAATTTGCTCGAATCTGCAAGGTGCTCGTGGAGCTACTCATCGACGAGCGATTGCCGCCTCCACATCGAGCCGATATGAAACTGCGTCGAAAGTGCGCCGAGTTTCTGGCCGCGCCGGCCGCGTCCTCGTTTGTGTGGTATGTCATCGCAAAATGGCAATCGTCGCACGCGAGACGTATCGCCGGCAAGTTGGACGCGCCCAATGCGCTCGTGTTGAGTAATGCCATTTGGACAGTGCTCCATCGTATTGCGCGACATGCGTTGATATATCGCCTCTTCTTCAGAATTGGCTCCCTGCGTTATTCGCTCGCTTCTGCGCTGGGCATTGTGTGTTGCTTTTTCAAAGAAAGCCTCTTTCGTGATTTGCTACGCTTCCAACAGTGGCCGCGTCACTTTTCTCCATCGCAGGGTTTTGCTGCCATGTTGCGCAGCATTGTTTACGCGGCGTCGTTTGCATTGCCGCTCCATCGTCTGTCTGTTGCCCTGCAGCGCTCTCCGCGAAGAAGGGGAAACATCAAAAAACTGATATTTGCCATTCTCTTGTCGCAGGGACATAGATTTGCATATCTACAAAGACTAGTGGCTTCTAACACATCATGGCAACTATAACAGTGCGCTAATATGATATACAAGTGAAGTAGTTTTCGTGATACCAGTAATAACATTAGCCATCAGCAACAGATTTATCTCCGCCTCTGATTTCAGCTTCACGAAGCGCTGTCGAGCTTAGTTTGTGTTGTACAGTCGTTTCAAGGATGTCTACAACAATCAAATTCATTGGCGTCAGGCCAGAGTTGTAACGAATGGTATTAATTGTTCGAGCGCCTGCTTCCGTTTCATTAGACACCACCAACGCCTCAATGGATTGCTCAGTTGCGGACGGTCCCGCTGAATCACGCAGTTCCGACACCACAATCTGAGACAAAGCAGGCTTCACTTTTCGCGCAAAATCAACTGCTGCCTGACTGCGCTCCTCGAAACTGGCAATCAGATGGCGGTGTTTCTTTGAGCCTAGTAAGCAATCAGCAGTAATTCCAATGCGCAACACATCCTTGGCAGCCCAAGCAGCAGCAGTCAACAACAAGCGATGACCCGCATGCATTCTATCAAAAGTTCCACCAACGGCAACCACACCATATTTATCAGCAAAGTCTGAACTTCCGTCGCCAAAGCTGTAGCCTTCACAATCTACTCGGATGATATGGTCTGGATTTTGCGCCGTGCAGCTGTCCACTTGTTCATGTAAATCCGTGTTGGTTGGTTTGTCATCGGCGCTATCGACACAATTGAAGCTGCGATGTATGAAAATCTCCAGTCGCGGCTTCCCGAGTTGAACGGCTCGCGCATAAACCTGCGTGACAAATCTGAGATAGTCGATTCTGTCTTGAGGTTGCGGGATAACCAATAATGTCATATGCGGCTTGGCGCTCGTTATGGCTTCAACGAGTTGCTCGATGCATGCCAACAGCATTCCATCTCTTGTGCATGTTGGAACCACCACAGTCCTATCAACGCGAGACAAATTGGGGATCATTCAGCGCGATAATTTGAAATAACTGCTGGTGATGAACAAGACTGAATGAATGAAGCAAGCAAAGTTTACTTGAACTGCTTCTAGTTGTCGTGATCGCTTCGAAGCGCTACCTGGAACTGTTGCTGAAAAATCCAAATACTGAGCGAAATGAAATATACGCAGATGCGCTTACAACATTGTGGTCCAGTAACAGCAAACGATTGCGAACTACTTGATATCTCCTCCGCGTCATCGCTTACTACGTCAAAACGCCGCCAAGTCGCTCCATCATCGCGTGTTCAAACCTAGTTGAGTTTAGGATTCACCGTCTGCGATCCGAATATTGGATTGTCGCCAAGGCGAATCTCAGATGGCACCGAAAGGTTGGCGTTGACCCATTCTTGCGGCAGCGTTCCGTCGGGAATGGCATTGACCCTCTTCGAAAGTTCCGCCTGCAAACTAGCCCTTGCCTCCTCCGTTAGAGAAACAGAGCTATCTGTGTGACCAATCGCAACAATGAAGAGATCAGTAATTATGTTGTACCATACACTCGATTTCAACCTAACATAGTGAACACAGCATCGCGGTCATCCCCGTTCCAGGCCTTGCAAAGCCCGCAAGGATCGAATCGCCATGAACGAATAAACAAGCACAACTGATATTGCAGAAACATACCTGGATTGGCATAGAAAGCAGCAACCTGCTTGGCAATTTCAAAGCTTCGCTGGAGAGGCTTACGTGCGATGGTGCTGGAAAGTCCATCTTGCTCGTGTCTGAAGCGACCTTCACAGTTGGAAGGATCGCAAGATTTCGCCGCTGAATCGCAGATCCTGCGGAGCGGAGAGCATAGGTTGCGCGAGTGAGAGACATGGTAATCGTGATGTTGTGAAACAGCGAAACGATTCGGTCTGCAGGGAGCAGATGATGTTCACGCAGTCGAGTGCCATTCTTCAGCAGGCGCAAAAGCCCAATTTTTCAGAATTTTAATGCACTGCATCTTCGGACGTAAAGACACGATGGAAATCTGAATTGACCCCCCATTTTGTCCAACAACTGGTAAGCTTGGGCTGCGCGCAATTCCGGCGACCAAGGAAGGCCTATGTTCAGAGCACGGACAGGAACCAGATTCCTTAAATATCTGCAAGGGAATGTGCGCGCATACAGCGCTGCGGTAACAGCGGCTTCAGTGGAAATAACACCTCGCTGCGTGAACAGAATCCAACAATTAAGATCGCAGCGGGACAAGGACATTGCACTGCGTGTCACGGTAGACGGAGGAGGCTGTTCCGGCTTCCAATACGCCTTTGAAATTGAGGAATGGGCTTCGAAACCGGGCAAAGACTCACTACCAAACGAGGACGACAATTTATTCGAGAAAGATGGTACCTTTGTAATTGTCGACGACATATCACTCGCATACATTGCAGGCGCAAAAGTTGATTACATGGAGGAACTAATCAGTTCGTCGTTCCGCATTGCGGATAATCCGCAATCGGAGTCGTCATGCGGCTGCGGAGCTTCGTTTACACCCAAGGCGTAACAGGAGATGTACATGAACAGCTGCAACACCAGTGTCGAGTGCAACTAATCTAAATGCTAGTTTCATCTGTACGCGCGCATAGCAGCATGTGGGTTCATATTAGCGTCACGAATAAATGGAAATAGGGTTGCTCTGGCCATGGAGCGCGCTTCATCATCGGTTGGTTGTCGAACAAGAGCGGCTGCCAATCCGGTGCGATCAATCTCCATCCATGGAAGCATTCCTGCGGGGTCGGCGCTAGATAGAATCCACGAAGCGCCACAGCCTAATTTTTGCCTCATGGATGCGACTTGTTTGGAGGCATTCAATGCATGTGCAACATGTCTATCGCGAATGGTGACAATGTCTCCGGGTTGTAATCTGAGACTTTTGATGTTAATTGGTCTTCCATTGACGCAGATTTGATTGTGACAAATCCACTGGCGCGCTTGAGACGGCGTTTGAACAAAACCGGTGCGATACAGGAATGTGTCCAGTCGCAATTCCAATAGTCTTAATAATTGGGCGTCTGTGTTGTAGCGTTTTGCCTTTGCTTCATCGACGTACTTTTTGAACTTTTTGTCGCTCATTGCGCCGTAGTAAACCTTCATCTTTTGCTTTTCGATGAGATGCACTGAGTACAATTGGCCGGAAACCGCTTTGCTGCGTATTGCTCTTGGTAGTTGTTCGCTGAAAAATGCTCTGGGTACACCGCCGGGTGCAGCGGATTTCTTGGATTTGGCGGGTTGCTGGTCTGGTTTAGCGGCATGTTGCGAGTCGGGAGCGGCGGCCGGTTGGGCCGATCGAAGAGATTGTGCTTGACGCGGTGCGGGCTGCAGAAAGTTTTGCAGACCGAACAATCTTCTGAGATTGCGAACCTTGTAATCAACTGGCATGGCGAGCGCGCAGCGGTTGTGGCAGGAGGATCAAATTGAGGACGATCGGAGCGGGCGATGGAGCGATGTTGTAGCAAAAGTGTACACAATTTTTAATGATATTAATCGAAAAATTTAGGAGGATGCACGACACACATTGCAAAGCGCTACATTTCACTTTACGCACTATTATAGCTTGCGACTCGGACGCTTGTGTCTGTCTGTCTACCTCTACAATCGCTTGCTCGAGCAAGCATGCAAGGCACGCAGCAGTGTGCCGAAATCTGTGCAGGACGGAAAAGGGGAGGGTGGCGCGAGCAGAAGGCAAGTTAGATGTGTGATTTAAAAGTGCATTGGGCGGGCAAATGTCCCTTGCGACCGCATATACAAAGCGGAACATGATTGCCCTCTCCCATGTACAACGTATGATCGAGGACAGCGCAAGAACGACGTGAAATGTCTTCAAAAGTCTTGCCTGCCTTTTCATACTCCTGCTGCGAACATGAAGCGAGCAGTTTGTCGAGCACTTCCTGTGTTGCAACGAGCTGACCGATCGAGTCCTCTCGGGAAAGGAATTTAGAAATTTGATCAAAGTGCGGCGGAATTGAACCTCCACGCCGACAACAGAGAGCCCACGCTTGCCACGAAGCAAACATGTAGGACCATACGGCGGTAATTGCCACGGAAGCGGTACAATCTGGAGCGGTCGACGTTTCAATCAGCTCCACGAGTCGCTTGGCAGCGTGCGAAAGACGAAACTGCGAATTGATATCAAATCCGTTGAGCGCTGTGAGTTCGGCCAGAAACTGCGCATCCTCCTCTGCGGTGCGCACAAAGGGCAATAGAATGTTGCCCTGCATGATGAGACTCGCGCGTGTCGCGGCCTTGACGACGGCTAGAGAGATGGAGGCACGGTCGAGAAGCCAGCGGGCGTACTGCGCCGGCGATAAGGATCGGCCGTCAAGGTCTTGGTAGAAGGAGCTGAGCGTGAGACGCGACCAGGCATCGTGGTATTGAATAATCCAATTGTCGGAGCCGCGCTGGGCCGCCGTCGGCGGAGAATGTGTGGGCGCCAGGGCGGCGCAGGGTTTCAGAGCTCTGGTGAAGGTCTGTGAAGACGGCGCGACGTAGGCGCGGGCGCGACGTTGCAGTGGGCGATGGGCTGGCGATGAGCACAAAAGCAATTGTTGGTGAAGACATTGTATTGTTTGTCTTTTGTATTATGATGAGGCGGCTGTGCGCGTGTTGCTGTGCAGTGCAGTGCAGTGCAGTGCAGTGCAGTACAGTACAGTTGGCTGGAGGCGCTGTCGCAGTTTCATCACAGAAACCGACACTTGAATGGCTGTCGGACACAGCCGCACCGACGCGCGCCGCCCAGCACAGCACAGCACAGCGTCAGCACTCGCTGAGTACAGTACCGAAACTATACACTCCTTGTTCCGTTACACTTTTGGACATCTATTATCACACATGCCACTGCCAATCGAGCTCAACTCGACGAGGCATGCCATGGCATGTGGCATGGTAATAATACTCGCCCCTCATGTCCACACTTGTTATTTATAGTCTCCTCACCCCCGCCTCCCTTCCACTCCCATCATGACCTTTTTTTAAATTACTACCACACACATCATTCCCATACAAATGCTAGTAAACTCTTGCAACGCTGAGGCACCAATACGCCCATGCGGTGATTCTCGACTCATACATAGATTGAATTTGTCGTAGATGTTACATCACAAAAGTCAAACTGCCTTACTTGCACACGACCCACAATGCTTTCCGATCCGATCCATTCACTACGTTTTCCCACTCGAGTTTGTTCTCTGCCCTCCCATACCGTTCGTCCAATCACCCGCCCTATACCAACAACACTTTCCACCTCCATGAATCCCGAGTAGGAAACCACCAAACTCACCACACTCAATTCAACAGAAACTCACTTCCATGCATACCTCCAACATTTTGACAAGCTGTTTCTGTCTCTGCATGCATGCGACGCTCGCTTAACCTTAGTCGCCCATCGTCTGGCACAATACGCTTTAACCTATCTATGCGTGCTCATCGCCTCTAACAAACCAATCTACTCCACGACTCATCTCCACTGTCCAATTGTTGCGAGTGGTGCGTTGTCAGATTACATGTTAACATCGCCATGATCCATGGATGCGTCCTTCGCCTGTGAATTCAACCAATTTAATAACACTTTCATGTCTTTAAGTCGTGTTTGCGATATAAAAAATTCAACTCTCTAGTAAACATCAGTCCCTCTATAAAAATGTAACATTACAGATTTGTCATTCCTCTACTATTCACATGTCTGATACGTACATAGATACAAAGCGCTCTCTACAAACACCCCAAGTATTTGCCGCTCCAACATCACTCAACGCTATTCCCTCGAAGAAATTGACGAGATGACTACACCAAACACCAAAAGTACCCCAACACCACCAATCACCCCCACAGTAGCAATAGCCCACAGCGGCAGTGTAAACGGCGTGCTAAAGGCCACATTAGCGCTCTCCGGACCCGTTCCACTGATGCTGCTAGGGTCAGCTGACACTAATGTAGCCGAGTCTGGCAGATCACAGCTTCGCCCCGAACTGAGACCTGCTGCTCTGCTACGCATCGCATTGTAGATGCGAATGGTGGTGTCACCGAGATTGCGCTGCGTATAGCCATTGTGAAGCTCGTGTGTCATAAGATCGGAACATTTCTCCCTCGAAATGTCATTTCGTGCACAATCAGCAAACAAATGTTCCGTGTTATTAAAATGATACATTGAGGACCCACTCACAAAGCGCACTGGCGCATACAGGCCGAAATTGGCCTTGTTTGGAGCATCCACAAAGCGAACCGTTGGATTTGTAATGGCATTATACAAATCTTCCTTGTCTCGACAGCTGCGTGCAACACCGATATTACCATCAACCTGCACGAATTGATCAAAGCGACCCGGAGCATTGCTAACATAGGTGGCGGATTCGCGCTGGCCATCACCCTGCACGGTGCCGGCGAAAAACAGCCCATGCGTAAGTTCATGCAATACGGTTGTGGACAAGTCGTACAAATGGTTTGGTGCTGCGGTATTAACATCAAAATGCCAGGCGATGAGTTCATTAAGCATGAGATGAACATGAGCGTCGTCAGAATTAATCAAATCCTGACCTTGCAAGGCGGACGCGAGTGCGGGACTGTACACGGCATCATCTCTGAGATTTTCCTTTCCCTCTGTGTCCGAAAAGAAGGGCGAAGTAGCAGCGCCGAGGGTGGTTTCCTCCATCCGCTTCCATTCGTATCTAATCCTAAGAGTGACGTCACTCTCAAACACATCAGTCCACTTCCTGATAGCGAATTGCACAGCTTGGCGCGCCTCTGGGGGTGTGTTGTCGCTGTACAGGACGGAAATTCTGGACTTTGAGCCGGCGATGAGCACGGGCGGACCGGAGGGATTTTTGGTGATGGAAATTTGTCGCGAGGAACGAATTGTGTTTCGAAATTGCAAAAGATCGTTGTGCGAATCTACGCCGGGCACGTAGAGGCGCATTGCGCGCAGAATGTCGAGGTCGGAGGCGCGGTGGGCGGAGGTTGCGGGGGAAATGTGTGTTTGGTTAGCAATGTAGCGGGTTTCACGCGTGAAGAAACGCAGCGGGTCGTAGTGGACATGGGGTGGGAGGTTGAGCAGACGCTGAATTTGACGTTGGCCGCCGTTTCGCAGATGGTGCGCGACGTGGGTGCGCAGATCTGGGGGGCGGAGTATGGTGGCGAGAGCGAGCGGGAGGAAGAGGAATGGGAGGAGTTTCATCATCATCATCGCTGAGAGGATGCGAGCGTTGGCGGGTATGGTTAGGATTGCTGGTTGAGAAGCATTGTGGTAGAGAACGACAAGTGTGGTAATTATATGTGTGCGGATGATGGATGAATGGATGGAGAAATAATGATTTACACGCATGTCGAGTGCGAGTGCCGTCAGGACAGGACAGGACTGGACTGGGCATTCCCTATTAGGACGGCGTGATGAGTGACGAGTTGGAACATGCCCATTTTGGATTTGTAATTTTTCGCTATTTCTCTCGCGTGATATCATACGAGCATACACTTGTCACGTGCCGTATGACAACACCATCTCAGCTGCCTCCTTGTGATTGGTGCGTGTGCAATGTGCCTGAAATTTCCCAAAAACTCTTCTATCGTGTTTCCTGCCTTCTCGATCATCTTCTCGAGACATCGGCTAACAGCAATGGTTAAAAAATAACTCGTTTGCCACGACTTACGTACTGTACTTGACTGCTATGAATGCTTATTTTTCCCATGTTTTTTCTTATCCCACCTGTCTAGTAATCACAAGTCGCTTAATATTCCAGGTAACGGTTAAAATTGGCCTTTCCCGTCGATACCGCCCTGTCAACGCGTCGATCACTTCGATACTACAGACCATGCCTCCAGCATCTCGCCAACCCAATTTCACATCTTTTTCAAAATATTTGGCAACTTTGACTCGTCCAAACTGCCCATCCCGTGACCGTCACGCCCCAACAATGGGTCCTGACGCACCAACGATTTTTTCTTACGTCCTCATTCGGGAGGCCTTGTATGAACAGTCCTACACATTGCTTTTCTCTTCATTGTCATCACGCTTGCTGACACTCATCGTCGTCATGTGCAGCCTTTCCAATTACCCCAATTGACCATCATGAAAACAAATTACAATTCCACACAGCTCAACGTCTTCACACCCTTTGTACCAACATCCAACATTGATCCGAAACCACCAGCAATGTTTCATCAAAGCCATCCAAATTCCATCCCAGCTCATCGTCTCCAACCGCATCAAACGCCAATCCGCGCGCCCGACCCATCGCACCCGTAGATCCCATGTAACCACACCGCAGCCATCTGCCACCGTGCAAAGCCGTCATCCCGCACCGCTCACCATGGTGTCCTACCCGACAGAAGAAGATTTGCTACGCATGAGTCTGTCCGCCGACGTGTCCGAGCACGCCGACTCGACCTTTACCAAAGAAAAGGACCTTGGTAACGCAGCATTTCGTGCTGGAAAATATCACGATGCCATTCAACACTACACCGCTGCAGAGGCTGCAAATCCTCTCAGTCCTATCCCGCCAGCCAATCGTGCCATGGCCCATTTGAAGCTCCAAAATTTTCACGCCGTCAAGGCAGACGCTTCTGTGGCACTCGAATTGCAGAGCGCCGCACCGCGACAGCACGCTCATGATGCCCTTCGTGTCAAAATTCTTCTCAGAAGAGCTTCGGCTAACAGAGAACTCATGCTGCTCGCCCTTGCCGCTGATGATTTCGCTCAAGTACTCCAGATTGATCCTTCCCATGCAGTTGCTGCCGCACAACTTGCAGATCTAGACGAGAAGCATGCCGTGCGTCCTTCGCTGCAATCGACCCCTTCCGTGCCGAGTAACCACATTCAGGTTGTGGCCGAGAGTAGAAATGTGAACGGTAATGCGGGTGCTGGAGCTAATGGATCAGTTGCCAGAAAGGGCGCTAGTTCCATTGCTCGTGTACAGGATGAACTGTCTATTGTGCAATTATCGGAAGATGTCATGCGTGGTCTTGTTTCGAAATGGAGTTTGTCGCCGCCTGCAAACGCGATGGACTTTGAACAGGCATGGAGAAGTTTAAAGGCAAATCCAAGCGAACAAGCGCACTATCTATTAAACGTTGTTGGTCATGATAGGATAAAGGGTGGTGTGCTGGGCGAGACGCTGACGCCGCAGTTGCTGGAGGAGTTTATTGATGTGCTCGAGTTTGCTGTATGTGAGAAGAAGGATATTGGAGGTGTTGTCGCGGACATGTTAATGGCGTTGGCATGTGTAGCTAGATTTACATTGTTACTTATGTTTCTATCGGCTGAAAAGAAGAGGCAAGTTACGGGGTTGATCGAGGGGCTTGGGGGGCAGTCGGTCGATGGGGGGTTGATCGCTCGGTTGCGGGAGAGGTACGTTTGAAGGTATTGTATAGTTTACAAGTAAAAGATAGCGTAGCGAGCAAGGGGTGTCGCGGAGGTCTGGTCATTGAATTGCGAGAGGATAGATTGGTGCGTGACAGCTAGCGAAGCGAGGAGTACACTACCTGGGCGGGGTGGCACAGTGATTCGCTGTTCGGACTAGAGTGACGGGAGAGTGCCCAAAGCGGGTATTCGTTGGTGCAAGTTTGCGCGAGTCGGAGATGGATGGCTCGGGAGTCGCGAGTGAAGGGGTCGAGAGCGTTGAGGGGGGCATTTTTGGCGGAAAATCCGGTAGATTTAATGGATATGGCGATTGTTTTCCGGGCGAGATGCAAGAACGAACCAACCAAAAGTCGTGTTTCTGGACGTTGCAAAGCGCAACTATTGGCAGCATGAAGCAGTGGGTGCTCCGCGTACGGAGCGATCGGTGCGGAAATGGAGGCACTTGGCGCTTTGTGCTGAGCTTGTGGCTGTAAACAAACGAGGGGGTGCAATTTGGGAATGCATCAGAGTATAAAGGGCGGCAAACGAGTCGACTACTGTTGGGACGAGCGTGCGCGATCAAGTAATTCTTTACACGAGTGTGGAATCTGACATTTTCAAGCGAGAGAGCATCACATTAACACTGCGGATGTACAAACGGGTAGGGATACGAAAAGTTAAGTGGTTTGCGATTTGGCGGTTGCTTCAGCGCCAGTATTCTTAGTGTCCTCGCCTTTTTCCTGCATGACGGTTTCACGATAGCGAGCGAGGTAGAGCTTGAGCGGCTCGATGTACTTGTCAAAGCCGAGGGTGCTCATCGCCCATAGGATGTCGTCGCCATTGATAGTCTTGCGTTTCTCTCGTTGGCACTTATCGGAGGCTTCGGAGGTGATGAAGCTGACAAATTCTGAAACGCACTCCTGCACTGTGTCCTTGCCGTCCTTGGCAACCTTGGCATTACCAGGCAGTGCTTTTTTCATGATGCGCGCAATGTTGGCGGTGGGCAGATATTTGTCCTGCTCGCGCACGCCGGGATCCCCCTCTTCGGCCTGGTTCTCCGACATATCTGCTGAAGAGGCGCTAGTGGCAAAGCGGGTAGCGTAGTTGGGTTGTTGACAAAGTTTGGCACGGAGGCTCTGAGAGAGCGCTCAAAAAAGTGGACGTGCGCACGTTACACGCTGTCATTAACCCTGAGCGCGTGAGTGATGATCGAAAAACGCCCAACGAGGGAGTGATGTGCAAAGATGGCGCGCTGCCTACGAATAGTCTTCGTATGGCATGGCTCAGATCAAATAATGGGAAGAAATTGAAGTCATCTTGTGTAAGCGGTTTGATTGGGTGCAGCAGTAATTTAAGCGCGCGCACTGGTCCACATGGCGGGAAGAAAGGGCGCCACCTGTGGAAAACTGGACACGACAGCTTTGTGAAAAAGGCGCGATGTGATTGGGCAATATTGCAAGCTGATTGAATTGTCCAGAACATTATCCAATACTAACAGCCAATCAGCAAGAAATATGATATGCTGTCTGCGGCTCTGGTTGGACATGCTACGCTGCGGTGCGCTGCGGTGCGCTGCGGTGCGCTGCGGTGCGCTGCGGCGCGGCGCGTAGTGTTGCGTGCACTCCAGCATTTGCATGACGACGAGAAAAAGTGAATGGCAGCTGACAGCTGTGTGCATTACAGTAGTCGTAGCTTGAAAGCAATTGCTTTGGACAAACTCGACTGTGTCTATCGCGCATGTGCCGCAGCGCAGCGCGCAACCTACGTCAACAGCAGCAGCGTCATGTATCGGCACGCGCAGAGATTGCGTTGCATGTTTCGCGCATATGACGCAACACATTATAGTGCGCGGCGGCGTAATTGGACGACTACTGCAACTCGTCTAGAACAGCCGCGCACATTCCCGCTGGAAGAAGGCGTCTTCACGGAGCATCCGCTCGTCTTCGACACGCACAAATTGGTACGACACGATTCATTCGCCGCCTCTGCGCCGTGTACTGTAGCTAACTTGTGACAAAGATTGCATATCTGCGCCAAGGCGGTTTCAGCGAGGCACAGAGCGAGGCGATTACCAATGCGTTGGTACGCGTTAGTCAGCAATCGAGTCGACACACCAATAGTCTATTGGTGACCAAGCAGGAGTTTGTGAGTCTGCGCTCCGAACTGAGTATACTCGAAAAGGCCGATTTTGCATTGCTCAAAACGGATATCAATGCGATTGAGAAGCGCATGGACACGTCGGTGGCGGAGATTTACACGGCGGTCGAACGCGTTGAGAATCGTGTGATCAAATGGGTGATTGCAGTTGCTGGCGCGATTGGACTGGCGATTGTACGTTTGACTACAAACGCGTCGGAGCCGAGATTGGTGCCGCCGCCACCACCGTCAAACGTTTGCTCGCAACATGTGTGCGCGGCGGCCAGACGGCGAGGCGTCGGCATCGCACATGTTTAGTGAATGGTGTGGACAAGGTCTTGCGATGGTTGACGGTTTAGAAACAGCTGTACAATCAACGGCTAGGCTTACAGCAAACATTTGAAATTTTTGTGGTTGAGCAGAGTGTATGATAAGATAGATGCAGATCGACTAAAACAAGAAAAGCATGTAACCCATTGACGCTCCGCTTTTTGCATCCATTGTTGACAACTTCATCCTTGCCATCGCCAACCCATTCACAATGGATCGTCAACAAACGCCCATGTCTACGGACAGAGGTCTGTCAAACGTGCTCGTCATAACTCTCGTAGTCGCCGCACTCCTCGTGCTCTGTATGGTGCTCCTCTTCGTGCGACTCATCCTGTGGCGCCGTCGAGCCATCCGTGCGCCGCCGCTCACCCCCGAACAAATGGAAGCTGCTCTCGCCAGCAACGACGCACTTCACATCGACCGCGAGCGAGTGGCCTTTGCAAATCTACCGCAACAAGCGCCCTCGGTGGTCAGAATGCAACGCCTGCTACAAAACAGCGGCCTATCCATCGAGGAGCTCAACTCTGTCGCACCAACCACTCCCTACGTCACCAAAGGCACAAACCCGCTCCGAGCCCTGCAAGACGCCGACAACGACGACACCTGCGCCGTTTGTCTCGACCAAATGGACGCCGATGCCAAAACAAGACGCATGCCCTGTCAGCATGTCTTCCACGCAAAATGCATCGAAGACTGGGTCACCAAAGTGAACCGATGCCCCGTCTGCAACACCTGTATCATAGACGAAGAAACGCTACAGAAAAACCGCACCGCCCTACTAGAAGGACGCGACCCGACCGCCCCCACCGCGCCGACGCGACAAAGGAGGCGCAGAACAAGGGGTCAGAACGGCATATTTGAACTTCGCGAATCTGCAAACGACCAATCCGACATCCCCGTGCCAGAAGCAACCCAATAAGCGCGTCATCGTCGCGCGATTAACGTCGTCGAATCGCGGCGTCGGACACACCCATCGAACGTTGCGCCGCACGCAAAGCAGCTGCATCCGCTGCAAGCGCCGTGATCTGATGCCGTCTCTTCTCCTCGCGCGACACGCCGGAGCGACTGGCGATGCGTCGCGCTTTGGATAATAACGCTCCGTGCGGCACATTGGCTTCCGTCGCTATCGCAGCCTCGGCGCTTGCGTCGACGTCGACAAATTGCACGTCGGAGATGTCGAAACCGCCGCGCGATAGCTCGCGTTGAAATTCATCCGGTCGTTGACGCGGCGATTTGCGACGTTTGTTGCGTGTTTTTGGTTTTTGTACTCCGTTGCCGAGATACCCCGCTTTGTGCCCCGTCGCCGCGCGTGTCTCCCCAGATCGTGCCGCTTGGTCGCTTGTGCTGTTTGCGCGCTTTGTTACTGGCGATGGCTCGGGATGTTTCGGCCGGGCTTCGGATGGACGCGCTGCGGACGGCGCGTTTACTGGCGGCACAGGCGAGTCTGGGGAGGATTCGGAGGCGTCGGAATTGTAGTCGGCGACGAGAGAGAGAGACATAGTGTAGTTTTGTTATGTATGTATATGTGTAGCGGGCGGTGATGGGTCGCGCACTAAATCCGAGTGCGTGTAGTAAACTGCCAAGATGCTGTTGGCTTCATTCCAACATAATTTTATCGATTACAATCCAATTTTTCAACTATTCAATCTCCGTCATTGTCCAACGTCATGACCCGTTATTAGAAACGCCGTTCCACTCTTCCACGACCAATAAATATCTCCATCCGTCATCGCGCCAGCCCTACTCATCTCACCCACTCCCCAACAATGAAGACATCCGCCCCATCCCACTAATTCGCGCACAATGAATCCCCAAACTTCGCTGCGTCTCCAGCGCCACCTCATCCTCGCCCTCGCATTCATCTACACCGCATTCCGAAACCGCAAACCACTCCTATCCAAACTCAATGCCATACTCGCCGCAATCCGCCGAACCGCGCATGCAGCAAATGTCGCCACATTAATCATGTCCCGCACATCAACCGACATGCTGCACTATCTCCAGCCCTCCCTCCCGCCGCCGCCGCGTCCACTGACGCGCACACGCGCCGCCAATCGCACGACGCACGCGCCGGTGCCGCGCTCCATCCGTCGTCTACTGCGTCTCGCCGCGAGTCCGGACGGACTGGCGATCCTGCGCGGCATGGCCGGCGGCGTCGGCCAGGGCGTCGTGCGCGAAATGGCCGCCCCCTCCGTCCATAAAGACGCCGCCACGAACACCATGGGCGTCTTTCTCGCCACCCTCGCCTCGCCGCAAGGCATGCATGTCGCGACGACACTCGTCTCGACCGCCGTGCGCGAGGCCGTCACATCCGCCATGCAGTTCCAGCACGCGAGGAACAGGGACGAGACGCCGCTGCCGGAGCTTATCATGCAGCGCGTTCTCAGCGACAAGGGGCGTGCCTTGCTCGTGGATCTTGTCTCCAATGTCACACGCATCGTGGTACCCATGCTGTTGCGCCCCGACGAGGGCGACCGACCCCACGTGCTGTCCCCCGTCGCGTCCCCGATGCGCAGGAAGAGACCACCCTCCTGGAAGGGCGCCGATAGCCCGAGTAAGCATATCGTCATGTCGATGATGCGCGCTCAGGGTAGTAGCGGGATTGTGGAGCGTCTGGCTTTGCTCGCGATCAGGGATAAGGCGCTGGTCAGAGACGTCGTCAGGACCGTCGTGGGTGAAGCTGTCAGGACGTATTTGACGACCAAGTCGGAGCTGGAAGGCGGCGCGGATGCGGATACGCGTGGCGGAGATGCTGCTGATGCTGACGCCGGTAATGATGCTAGTCGCGGCCAGGTGCAGGGTAATGATAGGGAAGGAGAAATCGGGAAATCATTGTGGAGATTGATGATTGCTTCTGTTGTGACAGATTTGAAACGCGCACTCATTCGACGCGGTGAGGCGGAGAGCAGTCCTGGATGGGTTGTGTTTTGAGATTTGCTGGTTATAGGTTGTAACTTGTGCGGTATAACTGATGTAACTGGTAGCAGATATCTATATTAGATGGAAACAGAGAGGTCGTGCGCTTGAGGTTTGTACATAAATTGAGCGGTTTCTCGCGTGCTATGTGCAGCGCGCTTTAAGTGGGTTTTTGATGGTTTTACAACTGCGACGAATGGTAAGCGAGATACGCTCCCGTCGTTGCAAAGTTTGCCCAGACTCGCCTGCCTGGCAGTTGATTACAGAACGGTCCAGAACATCCGCGTCGCGCTGCGCGATCGCGTGGTAGAAATTGTGATAGACATCGTCAGCGATGATGAGCAATGATCGCGGGCGCAGAATCAAGCTGGCAGTTGGCGTGTCACACGAAAGTGCCTCGGCTGACATTGTATAAAAGTCCATAACAATCGGCGACTGTAACGATATGATGGCCGCCAGTGGCTTGTAGGCCGGCCCGTCTACATGGCGGTCGATTCCCTGCGAGGGCAAATAACGGTTCACAAGCACGTGGTTGGGAGGCGCTGCAGATGGAAAGACCGAGTGCGACACTAACTGTTCACAGATTGAGTCGAGAAAGGACGGCAATGGCGTTGCTAGCATCCCCTTTATGTGCGGCAGTCCACCCCAGTTCTGCAAGGTACGATTGTTTAAATTTTTCCACTGTCTCGGATGCGAATGCAAATCGGCAAGCAACTGACGCTCCGTCTGCTGCGTGATAAAGCCGTCGTAATAGCGCAGACCGGGAAGGAGCGTCGAGACGAACGGTTGCTCCATGAGTAGGCGAGGGGAGAGCAAATCTACACGCCAGATATTTGGCTGGGGAAAGTTTTATAAACAACGAATGTTATATCATCGATGATTTTCAGCGGCTGTGTTGTGCTGTACACAACAGATATGACTTGATAACATGTTAAACTGGCAGCACACAGCGTCATTTATAACCAAATGCAGAGGCGCTAATTTAGTTGCATCTCCACTTAACCATTCATTCAACCGGAATGCGCCACTACGCTCCGCACAACACCCATGCCGAAACCTGGTCTGCAATCCCAGCAGCGTCGCGCTCCACGCCGCGTCGTCTCGTGCCCACCATTCGGCACTTCATAGCGTCTCTCACGCAGGCGCCGCGCGCCCTGGAGGCGCTCCACGCCAATATAGACGGCCCCTACGGTGCGCGCGACGACGTCCATGCAGCACGTGTTCTAGCAGCGCTGCAACGCTGGCTGCGTGTCACACCGCCATTGTCCGACATCGAGCTCGAGTCGTTGCAGGCGCTATCGCGTCGCGATGCCACCGTTCTGCCGTCGCCTCCGTCATCCGTCTGCGCTGCGTGCGGTGACCATTTGCGCCCTCATGTCAATACTGGCGCTTTCTGGTGGCATGTGACCTCCCTGGTGATGTTCTGGATTGTCTATATGCTCTGGGCGATTGTCAAGGCGCTCGGTCGAATCGTGCATCGTGTGAATAGATATAGAACGCTTCGTATCGCAAAGAGTCGTCTCCAGTGGAGGATGGACCATGCAGATTTCTATTCAGAGTGGTATGCCGCTGCCAATGCGCTTGATAGAATTGAGGATCGTGCCCATTGGAGATTGCAGCATGATCGGGCTAATTTTTGTGATGACTGTGCTGTCGAGTCCATGGGAGGTGACAATCCATCCATTCCGCCTAGTGTTGAAAAGAGTTTGCAAGCCTTTTGTGATGTTGATATGATACATGCTAAGCTTGTGGAGCTGTCGCAATTGTATTGTCGTGGCGATGTGCGAGGGTTAGCATTTGCACTTCGTGCAAGTCTCATTCGCAATATTGGTGGCATGTGTCATCCCGAATTGCAGGCCCATAGCCGAGTTGGTACTAAGCGCGTTGTGGAAGATTATGTGGATGTTGTCTCGTACATTATTGCCTATATTGCACATTCCAAGTCCACCGCATCTAAGTCTGAAGCGTGTGATAATTCAATCAGTGAAGCTGAAGAATGCCTCGATGATGATTCTTCTGTTGTGGACGACAACCAACTTGGTATTAATGATAAGCTTGTGTTTCTCAATGAGGCCCGACACGCATATGGCAGAACTGCTCTCATGTTGTCTGGCGGCGCTGCAATGGGCCTCAATCATCTCGGCGTGGTCAAGGCATTATTAGATCAAAACTTACTACCAAAGGTCGTTTGCGGTACATCGGCTGGTGCTTTGGTTGCGTCTATGGTTGGTATTTATAACGATGAGGAGTTGACCCAAATCATGAGTACAAAAGATCTCATCAATCCCATTACACAGCAGCCTTTTTCTTTCAAATACTTTGATGAACACACGAGTATTACTAGGCGAATCCGGCGGTTCATGAGGAAACGGTGCATACAAGATGTTCGTATGCTGCAGGACTGCCTTCGCAAGAATTATGGAGATCTGACATTTGAGGAAGCGTACATAAAAACCCATCGCATCCTAAACATAACAGTGTGCCCTCATCGCCGTTCGTCGGACCCGCCATTGCTGCTCAACTATCTCACAGCGCCGCGTGTAATCATCTGGTCGGCTGCATCGGCCTCATGCGCACTACCGCTCGTGTTTGCGCCGGTTGAATTGGTCGCAAAGACGGCAAACGGCCGTCTGGTGCCCTATCACCCCGACGGAGTACGATGGATCGATGGCTCCATCACATCGGACATTCCATTATCCCGAATTGGCGAATTGTTCAACGTGAACCATTTCATCGTCTCACAAACGAACCCACATGTTATCCCGCGCAGTATGGCGATATTACAAACGCGCGTCGCACTGCTGATTAAATCCGAGCTGCAGTTTCGATATTGGCAACTACTGCAACTCGGCCTGATTCCGCGTCTACTGACATCCATCTTCCCACATTTCATGCAACCGTATGCAGGCGATGTAACCATCATGCCCGACATTCGATTGGCAGATCTCACAACGCTGTTGAAGAATCCAACGCCGGATCGCGTGATGTCTTGTCTAAGACGAGGAGAATTGCAAACGTATCCGTTTTTGGAGCGCATTAGATTGCACTGTCTCATTGAACAAACGCTGGATGCTTCGGTCGAGAAAGTTGCACGGGCAGCACGGCGGGGACGAAAGTCCAAGGGAAGTTCAATGTTTGGGAGAGTACCGTCATGGCTTTGGCTAGACGCGCTTTCAGCGGCCTCTGGCGACCTCAATGGCATTATTCATGCGTCAACAGTGCAGGACACTGTGCAGGGAACACCAGGAAGCGGTGAGGAAAACCGGGAGGATCGTGTAGTCGATGGTGATGAGCAGATGGATTTTTCGTTCCACGCGCTCAGTGACTCGAGTGAGAGTTCTGTTGAAGGTGAACGCGTTATTTGTTAGGAGAATCGGCGTTATGTATTCTAATGGTCTAACAGTGCTTTTGTAACATGTATAGAGTGAAGTTATGTATAAAACATATACAATGGAAAGAGAGGGGGCTGAAATTTTATGAGTTTAGGTTTGGATAAGGGTCGATGCAGATTGTGTAATTGTGTGCGAATCCTCGGCAGGGTGCAATTGTTTGACACATCGGACGCGTTCCAAGATGGTACCGATGACGCAGTGACCTGTATCGACAGTTTGGGACGATCAAACAGTAGTAGTATTTGGGGGGAAACTGGGCCGCGTCAATTTTTTGTCGACGGCGATAATCAACTCCCTTGGACATATTTTGGTATCGGCAATAATCACATCAACCTGTCGCATTGTTGCCAATGCGCTCGAGAAGGGCTCGCTTGACTGCCAATTGTGCCTCCATTCCGCTTCATCTCCATGAGCCTGGTCGCTGGATGCACGCTCTAGCGATAATGTACAATGCCCACGCTAGACGAGGAGCACATGGTTTCTGATTTTACATAAATACAACAAAGCCGGGCAGCGCGACCGGCGCAAAGTGAGAGAAAATGTACAAAGAGGGATGCAACTTACAGCTCCATCTTCTCCGGATCGCCCTCATCATCGCTAATTGCCACCATAGCGTCTTCAGCGGACGAGCTCGACACGCTTGATGTGACGGTGGTCTTCTTGGAGTCATCCGAAATGTCCTGCGCCATGGTATGGTCCATCATAGCCTCGGTTGCATTGGCGGGCGACATACCGGATGGAGAGCGCGACAGAAACAAGAGACCTTCGAGCGCGTCATTAAAATGCGGCGACTCTGGTTCAACGGACGACGGTGTTGACGGGCGCTTTTTATTGCGATTACGACGGGACGATGATAACTGCCCTTCTTCCTTGGGTTCCCAGCCGGGGTGCTGGCGCATCCACGCGTCGAGATTACGGCGACAGGGCGCCGCATTACCCGAGATGGTGCGTCCGTTGCTGGGATTCCACACGGTGACGCGCGGCTCACGGGGAGCGCGGAAGCTGCGTTCGAGGAAGGAGGCTGCGGGCTGCACGGGCAGCGAACTTGGACCTGGCTCGTAGCTTGCAATGGAAGCGGGGGAGCCCATGACTTCGAGTGCGCCAAAAGAGGAGGGCAGTGAGCTGGCGGCAAGATCCTTGAGTTCTTGCTGGCTCTTTGCGATACCACGGGTGAGCATATGGTGAGCACAGTACACGACGGTGGCTTCAAGCTTGGGAGCGCCTACCTGGAGGGCGGTGTTTGTCCAACGATTGGGGTCTAGATCGGTTGGTGTGCAACCGGCCAAATGGACTTGTTGTCCGAGTCGGAAGAGCGCTTCTTGAAGACGGACAAAGTCGTCGTTTGTCCAGCTCATCATTGCGGACTCATCGTATGGGGCGTCGCCGAGCTGTGCGAGGCGTGCGGCGGCATCGGTTGCTAGAAAAGTAGCGACGGGATAGCAGCAGAGAGCTGAAAAGGCGTCTGCGGCACTTCGAGATCTACGAGCTGCACTTCTGCGTTTTGAGGACTTTAATTCATCGGCTTTCTCCTCCCATCCTGGATGGGCGTCTAGCCAAGTTTGGAGGTTTCGACGGTAGGGGGCGGCATTTCCGGCGACGGTTTTGCCGGTGTGGGGCTCCCAAACGGTGACGTGCTCGTCATCGGCGGAGAGACCGCCGAAGAGGGTGGCTGGGAAGGAGGGGAGGATGTTTGGGAGGGAGGTCGGAATGGCGGCGGGCGGGGTCACGAAGCGGCCGGTCGGGGGCCGAGCTGGTTGCGGGATCTGCACGGGTGCTGAGGGACGGAAGGGCGTGCGCTTGGCGGAAGCGGCTGGGGCGGATGGCGAGAGTGCGACGTGGGCCTGGACGGGTGTGGGTGCTGGTGCTGGAGCGGTCGATGTGGGCGGTGGTGGCGACGGTGTGTGGGCGGATTGCGGACGGGATTTCAGAGTGAAGACGGAGGATTGAACGGGCGCGGTGGGCGGCTGCTGATGAGAGGAGAAGGGTTGGAAAGAGGGGTTATTGTTGATCGTTGATGATGGAGCAAAGCGACGCGCTTGTGCGACGATTGATATGGGTGCGGTTGGTGTGGGCATCGATGTGGTGGTGTCGTTGTCTGACGGCATGATGATGATGATAGTGGTGGTGGTGGTGGTGGTGATGGCGGCGGCGACGACGACGACAGCGCGATGGACGGATGTCTAGTGGGTACGGAACGGTGGTGGTGGTGGTGGTGTGGAGAGATGAATGCGATTTATGGGTAATGGCATCAGAGGCTGAGGTGTGAAGTAATAATAATACAAATGGCGTTGAAATGTGTGAGTGGCTGCAGAACTTGTCCAACTGACGCTACGCAATGCGCGCGTGCAGATGGCGACTTGCGCATGCCAATGGCCTCTGTGACTAATTGACAATGCCAATGCACAGCCATTACGGATGGTCGTCAAGGACGTACGGCTTACAGATTATTTTTCCGAAATTTGATCAGCAGCCTCTACTTGGCGTCTACCCATTGGTCGTCCATTATACGTTGCCGCTCATTGGACGTGCAGCAGATTCGCAAGATGCACAACGTGTCGCACGATGAATGGCCATGTCTCGCCGTTTGTTGGCTCGTATTTCATCCAATGGACGGCACACATGCCGCAGTCGCAGCGGCGCGCTGCCACGCAGGCGCGAGATTTGGCCGCCATCAACCCTAGATTGCAATCTCCATCGCGCACCGATCGTCCAATCAAACGCTCCTCCATTCCTCATCATTGGTGCTGCGCACAAATATCATCCTCTGGATGCAAATGTCTAATATACTTTATTCTACAACGCTTCCACCTCGACAGCACCAGCTTGCAACTTGCGCTTCCGCGAATCCTCCCGTCTTCGATTCTCCGTCCATCGTTCAACGCCCTCGCCCTCCTCCTCCCCCGTCTCCCCATTCCCGCGCACTTTCATTCGCACACGCTCCATCGCTCGAATCTGCGCCATCTTGTACACCACCCGCCATCGCCGTAATCGCTCCGCTTCCCGCACCGCCGTTTCGACACTCTCCTCCTCATAAAGTTTGTTATACTTGGCATACAACTCCTCGTCCAACTCCTCCAGCAATCGCTGCACATTGCACGACAATGACAGCACGTTGCCGTTCCAATGACACGCCACGTTTCGTCTCAACGCCCCGATCACCCCAACCATCACCGCCTCTCGATACTGCATAATCACATTCATCATCTTCTCATTGTTCCAATAGAACAACGCCCGCTCCGCAACTTGAAAGTGTGTAGACTCGATACATCGTCCAATCCGTCGAAACAGCGCTCCAACAACGTCCCCAAGTTGCTCCGGCCGTGCCAGCTCCAGAATCTCCTCCATCTCGTTCAACAGCAACACTTCCTTTCGCGAATGACTCGTCGGCCAATGTCGAATCAGTCCCTGCACAATCTCCCCCGCCAATTCGCTGTCCTTCTCGACAAACTGCGTCACACAAAACGACAGCTCGACATGGTACGCCGCCATGCTCGCCGGCACATGCAACGCCATCAGGCCCTTTCGTAGCAGCAGTTTGTGCTCCTCGCGTAATGGAACCGCAAACCCATTGATAATCGAGCCTAGAATCTCCAACAGCTCCCCAATCCCATTGTGCCGCTCCTCCTCGTACACAAACCGATGGAACACGTTCATAATCGCGCGTCGAATCCCCTCGCGCAGCGGCATCACCTTGCCGTAAATACGATGCAGAATGGTCTTGAGGTAGTCGCGTTCGCGCGGATCCTCCGAGTTGAACAGTTCTACAATGCCCTCCACAAACTCCATGGTGATGCATTGGCGCGCCGCCTGCGAGTCGGTCTCGTTGGACACTACAAAGCGTCGCAACAGGTCGTACACTATCTGCAGATGCGGCCACGCCGGTTCCAGGAACGGCTCGTCGTCTTCCGGGTCGTAGAATGACTCGGTAGACGTGCCTATGGGCAGCGTGCGCATAATATTGGCGCACACCATCTTGATGAATGGCTCATAGGTGTTTTCATTGAAGACACCGCGTTGAGACGAGATGTAGTCGGCAATGTCGAACAGTTGTGCTCGTTTGTCCTCCTTCTGTTGCAGCTGAGCGCAGGGGTCTGAGAAATCGTATATCTTTTCGCACAAGGCCAGTTTGTTGAGAAATAGCGTCTCGCGTTGGTGCGGATGCGCAGCTGAGTAAATTGCAAGTCAGCAGGGCAGAAGATTGGACGGTCACAGGTGTGTGCAAATGGTGTAACGAACCGTATAACGAGGGTAGACTAGGCATGTTTAGCGAACATGCACTTTGCATGGAGAGATGAAAGTGGGGAGGACGCAGTCAGTCAATGGGGCTGACGGTGGGGGTGGAGAACAGCGGACGTGCGGTTGGGTGGTACAAAACAAGCCAGCTAGCTGCAGAGAGGGTGTGACAATGTTTTGAAGCGACGCAGATATCGTGCTTTCAGTCGGGTTGTGTTCTGTGCTTAAATTTTGGAAGCAAATCTTTTTGCGTGCAAGTGATTATTTGCATTTACAGTAATTACGATTCATTATTTGTACAGTGTGAGAATCACGACAGTTACCCGCGGCGTACAGCCGTTAGCCGACTGTCCTGGCGCGCGTTGCGAAAGCAGCTGCTCCACCAGACAGCGCGACCAGTCGCCAACGTGTGCAGCGATTCATTGGAGCACATCTCTTTTGATGAGCATCGGCCACACCACAAACACTCATGTCGTGTCCAGTTACTTTTCTTCACCGTGTACTCGTGATTCAAATGTCCAATTGATCCGAGACTCGCCCGTCTTGCATGGCCCATTGTACCGTATAGCGTGAGACAAGTGTCGCGCCTATCTCGCGACCCTCTTATAATTCATACATGTCCCTCTTACACAATACTCCAAGCTTGTTCCAGTACTCTGCTTCCTGCCCTTGCTAGGCTAGCCAGCCGTGTGCTACTTTTCGTGTAGATCACATCCTCTCGATCCACTCCTGTCGTCATAGCCCACCAATCACATATTTTGCAACTTGTCAACCTGCATACTTTTGGCTCCAACTCTGTTGTACTTGCCTCTCATCCCCAAATATCTACCCAGGGTTCCCAACATAGAAATGCATGGCACATTATTGCTGAGATCTTAAACGCCAAAAAATATCTCAACCGCTGCCTCCTTCAATTACCCAACCTCTATGAAACGTCACACAACTGTGTAAATATGGAAACCATTGTGAGTGTGTCAACTGCTTTTTGGAAAGGCTTTTGTTCAACGCGCATGCCACAGCTAAACCTGCGTGCTGAATTGCATCTCCGAGGTGGACTCAAGTCGGTCGGTCGTTTACAGAGGGATCTATCTCACTGTGATGTGATGTACACTCGCAACAGACACTGCCAATCCTATGTAATCAGTGTAAGTGTCAGTTATCCACCAGCGCACACGTGTACATTTCATGGTGCACACTCTATACTAGACTCTAAATCTCCACCAAACCGATTGCAACTGATTGCAATGCCAGCCTGAGGTCGCGCTGCGCAGAGCGCACTAGATACTCGCGCCTCTGCCAATGCAGCCCGTGTGCATCACTTGACAGAGTAGACAACCGTTCCAAATGACATCCCAAACCCTCTCCCGTGTGCTCTCCATTCAAAGTCACGTCACATCGGGATACGTCGGCAACAAAGCCGCCGTCTTCCCGCTCCAGCTTTTGGGCTACGATGTAGACGTTCTCAATTCTTGCAACCTCTCCAATCACACCGGCTACATTCACGGCGCCCCTGGACCGCGTCTATCCGGCAATGACCTGTCCGAAATTCTCACCGGTCTCAAGACGAACGGTCTTCTACGCTCCGTCACCCATCTACTAACTGGCTACATTGGCACGCCGAGTTTCCTGCTCACCATCGTGGACACAGTCAAACTACTGCGTGCAGAGTCGTCGGTGGACATTGTGTACATCTGCGATCCTGTGTTGGGCGATGAGGGAAAATTGTACGTCTCAAACGAGCTTGTTCACATTTACATTGATCAGGTGCTGCCGCTCGCGACGCTTTTGACGCCCAATGCGTTCGAGCTGGGGCTGTTGACCAAATCGAAGATTACTTCGGAGCAATCGGCGTTTTGCGCGTGCGATGTGCTGCATGCGACGCATCTCATTCCCACAATTGTGGTCACTGGCACTTGTTTCGCTGAATCCAAGGACACGGTGTCGGTTTTGGTGTCGAGGAAAGATGGGCCGAGATTCGCAGTTGATGCTCGCTATTTGAACGGGTCGTTCACTGGTACAGGCGATCTAATTGCAGCCTTGTTGCTCGCATGGACTGATCGGTTGCCGGACGATCTTGCGGACGCATGTGCTAGAGCTATGGCGACTGTTTCTGCGGTGCTCAAACGCACGTCTACGGAATCTAGCGGTACTGAATTTTGTGCCAAACCGGAATTGCGCTTGATACAGAGTCGCGATGACATCCTTCGTCCACCGCTTGAACTTGTTAACATTCGGTACATACCGCGTTGAATCGCTTTGGTGTACCAGCAATGCTTCTCGCGGCTTGCGCAGTGAATAAAAGTTTGTTGTTTTTCAGTAGCTGTCAGCGGTGCAGTGTTGCACTGCGGATAGCTTGTTTACAATGTTCTATTCTTTCGATTGTTCAGATCGCGCCGATGTTGATAGATGTGCTTTGAGATGGTCTGGATAAATCATCACAGCTGCCAAACCGAAAGCGAGTCCCGTATTTCGCACGACTGCTCGAACTCCGACTGTGAATGCGCAATAATGGACAAGGCGTCGCGTGGTCAGTGACATGTTGGACTGCCAAGGCCGTTTGACTCAACTATTGCAACGTACATGGTATGGAGGGCACAGAAGCTGCGATACTAGCACATGTAAGGATGACAGCAGGGTGGCCATCTACAATGATTCTCTTCACTGCTTGGTATCCAGCTGTTAATCAGTGTAAAGCAAGAAGAAAGGAAGGACACGTTAGATGCATCAAAAATGAGAATGGAGCGCCTCGCTTTGATGGTCAATCAACGTACTGTGAATGACACCAGCGACTGCATCGTCGGCCGCTTCAAGTTTTTCGTCCGCAAATGGAGAATGGGTCTATTGGGGTAAATGCGGAGACGTCGCGGAAAGTTAGACGCATTGAATGAATGGTGCAAGCGAATGGAGGTTTTGCGAGATGGGACGTACCCTGGCAGTCGCAATCGAATTGGTCAGCAATAGTCTACCAGAAGTGATAGTGTCTCGGAGGGAGAACGGCTTTGGTTGATTGGCGGCATCTTGAGAATCTTGCGGTTCAGTCATTGTGGGGTTGAAAGTTGTTGAGTATCGATGAGGAAGGGCCGAACGGGAGTGCGCTGCGACGCGTTGCAAAACGCCCGAGTGGCAAATATGATGCACTGGTATGACATGAGAAAGTGCAATTTATTTTTGTGAAAAGTTGTTCATACAAACCTGCGGCAGGTTACCTGCGCACTTTTCTTAGATCGAGGCACAGTATGAAAGAAAACAATAATTTAGATATGAATGGAGTAGGAGCCGTCAACTACCGTTACAAACTTCATCCTGACTGTGACGTGAGCCACGCCAAGCCTTGTCGCCCAAATTCGGCAACCAACCAGTCGTCTATTTCATACAGATGCACCTCGGGCTCATGACGATTGCAACATAGCCAAATGGCGTCCGTCCAGGAGGAAGCAGCCCGAGCTGTGTCTGCAGCCATCAGCGAGGCAGACGGTGATCTTCTGTCTGCAATCGACGCTGCCCAAGACAACTGGCAAAAAGAACTGGACGCTGCTAAAGCAAATGCCCGCGCTTTACTGGCGACCATATTAGCCGAGCGTGAATCGCTCCGCACCTCCCTAGCGACCGCTGCAGAATTGTGGCGAATCCTCCGTCCGAAAGACGATGTCAAAGACGAGCCGCATCCGGCGCATGATCCCAACAACCCTGCAGAAAAGTCGTATTTCGTCGCAAATCAAGACCAGATTCTCACCGTCAGAGCCTTGGAGAATGTCTCCCATACCCTCTTCCTCATGGAATTCATCATGGCCGCCCCTGAGGCCATTGACCGCGCACAGCTTTCACTTTCCGAGCTGCAGGAAGTCGGCCTCATGGAGGAAAGCCCCGGAAATGCCGCAAAACTTGTCGAAGCTCACGCTATTTTAACAGCCGTTGAGAGGCTTCGTGACTTGGTTCTGCTGGAGAGTCCGGAGGATCGTGCCGCCGATTCATCCGCCTCCCTTTGGTTTGCCAGTGCTGTTGACACACGCACTCTTCTCGAAGATATCGTCTTGCGCAATATCTTTTCAAATATGTTGCGCATTTCAAATGTTAATCCCCGCGTACTTGTCGCCGCAGCCAGAATTGTGGAGTACGAAGAAGAAGAAGACAAGTGGTGGAGCAACCATTTACTCCGCGGTGGGAATACAGAACTTGGTTCTATCGTTCGTCCTTTTGGCGCCCAACAGTATAGGAAACGTGCCGCACTTTCGGTCGTGGAGTCTTTGCAGTCGATTTTCAACGCAAAAGAAAAGGAACTCGGCTTGGTGGTCGACTCCGATTCCGACACCGAATGCCACTCCCAGTCGCATCAACCGAATTCTAGTTCAAAGCCTATGGATATTCCCGGTATTATCGATTGGATTGAACAGCGTCGTGCAGAAAATGAGACTGTCCGTCGATTCGTAGTGCCCTGTTTGCCCCCATCTTTCGGCATTGCCGAGCTGTACGAGAAGGAGCTTCACCGCCAATTTATGAGACTGATTACACAGCTGTTGCATTTGATACATCCTGATGGTTCTATGATTCTTTCTGAGGCCGATTTAATTCTTTTGACCTCTTGGTATTGTAAATACAAAGAAGAAGTTGGTGACCATGACGAAGCCATTGATTCATTCCTAAGCGAATCAGATAGAGAACGTCTTATTTCAGCGCTTCAGAAGCATTGCAGAACCAGAATTGCGGCCAACATCACTGCAGCCATCGCTGCGGATCGGAAAGCTGCAAAGACAATGACAGGACCTAAATCTCGCAGTAGCAAGGTCTCGGCCGCCCCAACTGAAGTAGATTCGCACTGCCAGACCGAGCTGCCTGATATTGTGCTCGGGTGTGTAAATGAACAAGTGACAAGAATGCTTGCGCTCAAAGTGCAAGGAATGGATCATGCCATCGCTCAAACGGCTGCCGAATGTCTCATGTCCTTCCAGAAAGAGATGCGACATGCAATGATAAGTGAAAGTAAGACTTCATCCGAAGAAACCTACCCTCTGTATATTTGTGCCACAGCGAACAACATGGCTCGTTGTCTGGAGTATTCCGAGGATTTAAGAGATATCTTTGTGCCGCTGGCCTCCGATAAAGATCGCTCTGAAATTGAAGAGAAAATGGAAACAGTCATTGAGGGCTTTCGTTCGACAGCTTCCATGGCTCTGCAAATACTCATCAATGGCATGGATTCAAGTCTGGATGCACATGCAAGTCGCCTCTATGCACCACGTACGGGGACGGAAATCATGCTGGACATTGTGGCCACATTAGGTGACTTCTTTTCAGACTATGAATTGTTATTGCTGCCATATCATTTTGAACATCTTGCGATTGAAAGCTTGAAGCGAATCGTTGTGTGGTACCTTGCGCCGTTTCTTCGACTGTCTCAAAATAAGATCGAAGAAAGTTCCGCGAGAAGATTTACCTCTTTACCGACGTTTGATGAAAAGAATGTCGTGTCAACAGTAGTAACTGACGAAGAGAATGAGGTTGCAATGTTTTCACGACGTAGCGAAAACGTTAATGGTGACAAAGAGGGCGTTGCGGGCCTGAAAGTTTTGAATGGAGCAGCTGTTGTTGCCCAAATTGATAAGGACATATCCAATCTGGTAGACTTTATGTCCAAGAAGGTTGTTTCCTTCCAAAAGAAGCAACTGCAGCCAACAGTCGAGCCTTTGCATGCAATAAGAGCGTTGTATACCTGCGCAGCAACAACGTACAGTTTATGCGACGCATTCAGAGACGCCAAATCAGTTATCGCAAGGGCTCTGAGCCCGTCGTGGGTGTTGGCTTGTGGCGTTTCTGGTCAGTTTAATACGCGAATTGCTGAAGTTATTTGGGAAAGTCGGGGGGATGTTAGTCCTGTCGTGTTACTAGAAGCTATCACTACGATACGTTCCAATGCGGATAGACGGGTAGTTTACAGCCCGAAAGAAAGTCGCATGTCTAGTTTCGATGATGGTCGAATTTGGGGGTCGAGAAACAGCGAGGTCGGGGGGACGTTCTCGGAACGAATACTTGGCAGGGACTCAACGTATCTTGAGCAAACGGGGTCATCTTCGTCTTTATTATGGGCGCCGTCTTTACCGAGGTCATCTAGGCGGTAGTATGTCTAACAATAAACACACAGGGGGAGCATCGAGCTCAATGAACAGTTTCAGAGGTCCATATTGCATCTTCGCGCTGGATGTCAGTCAATTCATAGAATGAATTATGACGTCCCCCTCTCGTTGGCATTTGAACACGCAGTTGGTCACGGACGAATTCAAATTGAAACGGCAAAAGTCCAACTCCGTGACGCAGCTCGTCATTATCAGTTCACTGAAGTGTCGGGAAATTTCACAAACACCTTGGAAGATATTCCGGTTCGGGTGAAGTGTGACGAGGCGAGTATTAGTGATTGTCGACAAGAACAGAAAGATTTGAAATTTACTCCCGCCAAAACAGTTTAAATTCAAATAGGGCATAGGTACACATCCGAGATTGCTCGTTCCGAAAGTGATTCGTTGCAAAACATCACAGTACCTTGGACGGGACAGTTCGTTTCTTGATTTTTTGTGTTGCCTCTCTTTGCCACCGGTCATTCCCTTTTCACCGCATTGAACCTCCGAAAAGCCTCACCCGACACCAATTCCCATACAACCTATGCCGGAAAGGTGGAAACTGCCAAGAGTAAGCTTCCTGCAACTTTGTTCTCCTAATGCTCACAAAAGCACAGAAGTCCATTCTTCATGACCTCGCCGAGGACTCAGACGTATCGACACGATTGCGTAGCGCTCTCGATCCGTCAAACAAGTCTGTTACGCGAGCGCAGCGTCTCGACCTGTGCAGAACTGTACTCACCAATGTGAAATCCATCCATTCCGAAAATGCAAATCATGCTTTCCTTGAGGCAATGTGCTCCCTCCGCGGCCTTGTTCCGTTTCTCAAGGTGAAGGATTCACTGCCGGTGGAAAGCGTAGCGTCAGTAGAGAAATACGCTGTGAATTATGCATTGAATGCATGCTCGGCCCTCGATTCGAAGCACACTAAAGTTATGTCTTCGATTTCTTTAACTTTGACGGAATCTCTCAAGCGAATCTTCGATGCTCGTGCTACGCCCGTTAAGCGCTCGCGACCCACTCGACGTGGCAAACTCGAAGATGATTCGGTTGAGATGAAGGAAAATATGAATCCGCATAATTACCAGAGTAGAAGATCACACAGTGTATCTACAGCTCTCGATTCGTTTTTGTTCGAAGGGTGCATTAAGCGCGACCCTGCAACATTGCTCCCGAGAAACGATTCCGCGAATGTAGCAGTTGTCATTTGTGGCGCCTTTGTAGCGAAGCTCGCAACTGATCGCGTGAAAATTCCCGCTTCGGATCTTCTAGATTGCGTGAAAAGTTTTGCGATACCATGGTTGCGGTATCTTCAAACATGTACGGTAGGTACTGACGTGGACTTCAGTCGTCAAGGTACAATATATATGCAGCAAATTCGAAACTCGATTTTGAAAGCTGCACAACACGAACAAAGTGATCTACGTTCACAATTGCGCGTTCGTTCCAGCGTCTTATCACTCGGCGACATCAGTCTACAACAGTACGCCCGTGATTTACTTCGTACTGTGCATTCACTCACTCGCCGGCCTCGAGCGTCCTCAGGCTCTACCGAAGATGAACTTTACGACATCATCGCATCAACTTACGATGATGCTCTGCAATTTGTCTCCACCTTTGACGAAAATGACCCGGACTGGTTGTCGGAGGATGTATCAGCGTGGATGGATCATATTGCGGTTGTATGGCCCCACAGGTCAGTTTGCCGACCGTTTCCCACTATTTTCGAGCAGAGGAACTCATTGCTGAGATCCTCCGCAGAGGATGACGGCCTCCTGGAGAATTGTGAGATGCAGATTTCACTTGCAGAACTAGGCGCGTATAATCCAGACTGCATACTACGGCGCGAAAACGATGAGACATTCTACATGGAACCGGTTTGGAGTCATATTGAAGCGACCATAGCAAGTCGCGGAGCTAAGAAGTTAACAGATTTCAAGTTTACAGTTGATGGTTCTTGTCAAGACTCTGAAGATATCAACAGTGACACATTCCAATCGAATCCTAAAGATGTTTTGAGATTTCTTCGCATCCTAGAGCCGATACGGAAAACCATTGCGGGTGCCTTTCCAGACAATAAGATTGTTCCGCCTGGGGCAGAAAAGCTATTGAGCGCGTACATCAGTGTGATGCTTGATTGTCTGCAATATTTCTCGCCGCAAAGGACATCTCAAACCTGTGAAGCAAATAGCTACCATAATGTGCTCGTGCGCATAGACAAAATGGTGGGGGCTGCAATCGAATCTGCAAGAGTCCTTCTTTACCTGTATTGTTCTCGTAATTCCGCATCCTTGTTCAATGCTACCGTTACATGCACACAACGCCTGCTTACAATCCATGCGGAGAGCTCTCCGGATTCGGCGAAGCGCTGGAAGTTCTGGATAACCCAAGCGTTGGGATCGTTTCTGCAACAAGCGCTTGTTCGTTATCGAGCCTCTTCAAAACCAGGAACCGCAAAAGGTTCTGATTCCGTCACGAGCATGGCACAATCGTGCATTGATCTGCTATTCCCTTCGTACGAAGACAGCCCTGCGCTGTTTGCTGAACACATGCACATTATTCAAATTACCAGGGACGCTTATCGAGCAGGAAAGAACTGGCATAGGTCAGTGGAAGTTTCTGCCAAGCTGCTTGATATTCGAATGCATCCAGCCAAATTTGGAAATGTTGAACAAGACAAGAATGCTGTATATGATGCATGTCATATGTTTGCCCAAGACTTTGCAAATCTGTGCAGCCAAGATCTATCCTTTTCCCCTGCCTGTGACGTTAATTTCGCACCGGACTTCATCTTAACGGTTCTCGTCGAGTTCTCATGGTGGGTCAAACTAAATTGGAACGAGGATAAAATTTATCGCGGGCGCGATGATGTTCTCTACGGATTGCAGAGAGGTCGTGCTGTTGTTCTGAATGAATTAGAACAGGCAGGAGAGGCCCCACTTTGCTGCCAAAGAAGGCTACACCGTATTTGGGTGAACTTTGTTGTTCAGGATTCAATGGAAATGACAGGAGAACAGATTGGTGATCTTGAATCTCTTATTGTCGATGACGTTGAGTTGGAATGTGGAGGACATTGCATGGGTAATATTCTGGGTCATAAAGGTACTACCATCGTTTGTTCCATTGAACACATATATCTTATCAGGCAAGTTGCTTCGGCTTTCTTGAACGTCATTTCTCGCAACTATCGAGTGGTAGAAAAAAATCTTCGAGGAGTTTTGAAACAGCTCTCTACTGATTCTCAGCTTTCAGATGACATTGAGCTGCTCCAAGTTGTCCTTGAAATTTCAAGATGGTTGGGTTCCGTACTCGCCATGGCAAATTTCGACAGAAGCGCATTGCTCGCCTTTAGCATCGTTGAGGAATGTGAAGTTGTTCTGGGAATTCCAAACATGAACATGATCGTTCTTGACATATGTCGTCGACTACGGGACTTCCAATCTCATGCAAAGTTTTTGCAGGATCGACAAGAGATGAAAAACGTTGTCGGATATGAAGCAAAGCTGTTGGTCCTTGAAGAAAAGTTCGATGCAGCCCTAGATTTGACAAATGATAGTTCAAGTGCGGTTTCTATGGAAGCGAGAACGGACGCAATCCATCTAGGGCGTGGAGATATCGTTTCTGCATTGGATGATGCAATTAGCAGTCTCAAGATGTCGCTGAGGGAAATCATCCAAACTTCTCATCGAGACATTACATCCTCTCAGAGTGTTCCTTGTACAGTCGCTGGTGTTTCAATCGATATCAGTTTGGACTTGAGGATAGAAACTGGACAGCTCAAGATGGAAAAGGTTTTGCGACTTATTTCGAATCTCCATAGAGTTTCTCGTTTGTATTTTTGTACCGAGAGCTTCCTCGATGGGCGATATTACCTGGAGAGGTGCCTACACATCGCCACTGTCTGCCTTCCAGCTGAAAATTACATGTTGCAATCACTCTCTGCAATCTCGATCGCTCAAGGGACCCTTAGCTCTGGTGAATTTTCCGATGACATCTTAGATGTTGGGCAAGTCACCAAGTCGGAAGTAGAGAACGGTCGAAATGCATTTTCGCAAGCTGAAGCAAACCAGGAGGTTGCAGACGCGATATTGTGCGCTGCGGAAGCGTGTGGTCAGTCACTTCAGGAGTCTCATGAGCTGCTCACGAAACGCATTGATAACTTGTATAAGGCAGGGTTTTCTTCATTGGAAGTGCTGAGTACCGATGATTATGAGGACTACCTGGATTCGGCGTATCAACGGTTACGTATTTTGAAAGGCGCTACCCTTTCTCAACTGGGTCAAAGTTCGACCGCGAAGAACACTCTTGAGAAATTCCGGCCAGGCGAAGTGAGCTGCCACTATATTGTCCCTTTGATGTTGTTTCATTTGGCACGTTGCATAGTGGCTGAAGCAGGAGGACTTGAACATTTGTTTCGTTCAAAGTCTAGTGCCACCCCTTCCAAGCTAGTGACGAAAACCAGAAGGGTAACCCGGCAGACCAAGAGTTCTACGAAGGTAACAGGTTCGGCATCAAGTGTGTTTGACAACGTGAGACATATTCTGAAGCAGGCCTGTGATAAAATATGTTCAACGTTTCACAGTCCACAGCTGGCTAGACGCATATGGCGTCTGAATGCTTTACTGTCGAGCGATTGTGAGAGAGACGTATTTCAGCTTTCCCGAGTTATTGGTGCATCTTTCAATCTTCGCTGGAATTCAGTGTTGCGGAAAAAATCAGCGAAAAGAGCCAAGGGACGAACAGAAGAAAACGCAAGTCTAAAAGGATTGACAGCTTCATTACGTAGCTTGAACCTTTCGGATGTTCCAAACCCTGGAGATTTCGACGAGAATGAACTGATGGACAGATTATGCAAATCGCGATGTGTTGTTGTTGGGCTCAGTATAGATGATTCCAAGAAGTATCTCAGCATGTGGCGCATTTCGGCTGATGGAACATGGTCATCAGTGATAACACTACCAACCAGCAAGGATGTATGCTACAATGGAATGATGAACAGAATTCAAGAGATACTCTCAAGAATGGAACAATCTTCATACAAAGGGCAAGCAATGACTGATGTCGAGAAGGAGGAGTGGTGGAATGAGCGATACAGACTAGATGAAGAAATGAGAGCGATTGTGTGCGATATTGAGAAAGAATGGCTTGGTGAAGCTTGTTATGCAATGGTTCCTTGCACCTCACGTAACAGCAATACTTCAAACTGTGATGCTAGCAAACAGGAATCATTGAAGTCAATTATGACACGCAACAAGGCCGCATTGCGTAGTGTGGCAAACGGAAAGGGCAGCTGGTATGGAAGCAATTTTGGACAATCAAGCAGAAAGTATGAAGCTGGGGAGCTCGTTTTGCTAATAGACACGGCACTGGAACGGCTTCCATGGGAGTCTATTCCCATGCTGCGAGAGACGGGGATAAGTATAACAAGAACACCTTCACTAGCATTTCTGAACTACCACCTCGACAAAGAGCGAAAGCCTTTGGATTCGAAAGATGTATTCTACGTTGTGAACCCGGTTGGCGATCTTACGAAGACTGAAAATAGGTTCCGCAGCATAGTCGAAAGTCAGGAAGGGTGGAACGGTTGCTGTGGAAAGGTGTCGGCTGGAGACGTGTCTGGTCGATACAAGGGAGAAGGTATTTTTCTGTTCTGCGGACACGGCAATGGGGAGGCATTTTTCTCGCCTCATAGGTTTGCAAGAAGTGATGATGCGCCAGTTGCGATTCTTATGGGCTGTTCATCGTTGTGTGCCAGGAAGAATTTTGGCGAGTATGAGAGCCACGGAGTGGCGATAGATTACGTCATCAATGGGTCAAGAGCCGTTGTTGGCAATTTATGGGATGTGAGTGACGGAGATATTGACCGATTCACAAGTTCACTGCTTGAAAGCTGGCTTGGCGCTGTGGATTTGGGTAATGGGGAAGCTGAAAATTGGGGTGCGAGTCTATCTAGGTCGGTGTCAGAAGCAAGAGAGGTATGCAGATTCCCATACCTTGTCGGAGCTGCAGCTGTTGCGTTTGGCGTTCCGCAGGTTGCAGCTGAATGAATGAGATATAAGTATTGTACATTACATCTTTAGATAGGGTTTTTAGGAGATTACCGCTTGGTTGCACAGAAATAAAACTGGCGGAGTTTAGTAGATCAGCAGACGTGTTTGCTTACGCCAAATTGGCGGCGCGACCTCGGGAGAGGCGGAAGTTGTCACGATACAAACTTGAAGACATGCATATACATGTGGCATCAGCGCGTTTACTGTATTATATAAGCAATCTCAATTTCAACTCGAGTAGGACGTCGAGCAACAATGCCAACAAATTGTAGAAAATCTGATCGCAGAGCCGCCGCATACACGAAATCAAACTTGCACCACCCTAAATAAATTGCGCTGCACTACCGTCCGACAGATCGAGCTACCTTTCTGCCGCAACTCGACTATTCCCCCCAACACCAAATGGGCTTAGACAGGCGTGCTGTATTGATTGCAGGCTCCGCCGTTGTCGGAGCCGGCCTGGCGTACTATGTATACAAAACAACATCACGCAAACGCGTTGTAACTCTCGCTCTGCAAGTCGAGTCGACGCACGTGACATGGGTGCAAGAAATGGCAACCAAATACTCAATGGACGCGACGGCCGTAGTGAAGCAGCTCGTGCAGTATTGCGAGACGGCCAGTCTCAACGGTGCGGCGGAGACAATCTTCAACGAAAAGCGTTGTAACACATGTGGAGCAAAGGACAAAGTCGACATGTCTGTGTCCATCACTGGCGGTCAATTGCAATTTATCGATAACATGACTGCCAAATATGCGATCACAAAAGGCAGGGACAAGGCATTGCGGGTCATGTTTGAATTCGCAATGAACGATGTCGAGGACAGCACAATCTTTGCTAGTTAACGAATGCTACGACGATTGGCGATGCATTTACACCAGTTAAACAACAGTAAAAACCAATTTTGTCCGCGCCAATTTCATCGATCGCCTTCCGAGTGTCGATTCCAAGTGACGTCCTCGCAGCCCATGATACGATTCGCGCATCGGGAAGCGACGAACAGAAAGTCCGACAGACGATTAATGAAGCGATACGCCGCCTCATCGATCTCGCCACCGGCGGTGTACAGCGGCGTCACCGTGCGTTCCGCGCGTCTAGCGACGGTGCGCGCCATGTGCAGCGCCGCGGCGGACGGGTGACCGCCGGGTAGTACAAAAGTCGTCAGTGGCGCCAATTTGGTGTCCATGTCGTCAATCCACGCTTCCAGCTCGTCGGCTGCGCTGGCCGAAAACTTGGTCTTTTCGATCTTGCCCACCGTGGATGACGAGCGCGGCGTGGCCAGATGGGCACCGAGATCAAATAGGTAATGCTGCACTTTTTGCAGCCGAGATTGCAGTATTTCGAGGTCCTCGTTCAGGTTGCGACCCTGCGAATACAGTCTGGTCGGCAGATGCGAGCCCGCGAGACCGATAGCTGCATTGCATTCGTCAACTGTGCCACTGCAGAGAAAGAAAGTTTGCCTTCATGTTAGCGTCCGTAGTGCGACGTGCGCGATATGCTGAGTTGCGGTCACGTACTAGGCATCCACCAGTGAGTGGTTCTTGGGGACTCTGGCGCCGTTGAATAAGCTTGTTTCACCTTTGTCGCCAGTGCGCGTATAGACTTTCATGATGCAGGAAAGGTTTCGGCTGAATTCGACGAGTTGATGACAAATAAACAGGACGGCGAGCTTTTGGGATGTAGTGTTGACGGGCGCTATTGGTAGGACCAATTTCGACGACAGTGAACTGTCTCAATCTGGCTGTCGGGGTAATGGTCAACCTTCTCAACTGAGTAACGAATGGTTGTAATCGAGATGAACAAGATTCAGTGACTGTTGTACCGTTTCATGCCTATCCGAATGGAACCTGCGTTTCAAGCTTCCAAAAGATCACTGGTGACGTGTATTGCTACAATAGTTCGTCACATGCTGCCGAAAAAAATGGATCTGCCGGGCTTCGATCCCGGTACCTCTCGCATGCTAAGCGAGCACTCTACCAATTGAGCTACAGACCCGATCGCTGAAGAATTCTTGCGCAAAACTACATTATGAAAGGAGGGGCACCGCCGCCGGAAGCCCCCCAGCACAAGGAAACGTACTGCATCCAAAAGGGAGCCGCAACTGTAATGCCACTGAAGCAGCATTACACATGAGCAAGAAAGTGCAGAGAACTGCATCAGGAACGACACCAACCAATAAGATTACGAAGAAAAATGTAAACCCCGGAGGCACTGTAAAGCTAGTGAGGACGCCCCCTGGGAGACGAACGACGAAAACGAATATTGCTGAGGAAGAAGATGGTCGAGAAGAGCAACAAGAAAACGGCCCAAAGCCGCACCTGAAGACGTTGGAAAAGACCGTAGAAAGTCACGTAAGTGCGAGGATTAATATCCTGGAGAAAACCAGGGAGAATGAGATAGTAGAACACCCACGAAACAACGAAAAAGACAAAAAAGTAGACAACACCCAAAACAGAAATGAAAACGAACAAAAAGACCCCATGGACTGGTCTCAAATGAGCACAGACACTGTAGTGCAATGCCACTTGGCGAAGCGCTTACAGCTAGGTGTTTCACCTCCAATTTTGGGCACTTTACCCAATTCTTTTAATTCTCAACTATTTTGGACTATCTATTCTAACAGCAGTGCAATCACTGAACACGTGGCACGTAACACCAGTGATACACTGAATTGTACACTACACCTAACGGTTTACACTGTATTTACCGTGTGCCAGCGCCGCCGGCGCACTCGTCACTTAGGGTTTTTCGACCACCCCACTGTATCAGTATTTAGCCTAGCTATTGGACACCAACCACAAGGACATTTAGGGTTACAAGCCACATGTAATTTATTATTTAACTAGAGGCGAATCGCCATGTCCTTTGATTGTAAAAGCCAGCCGGAAGCTCGGTGTCCAATCTACCCCCAGGGTGCGTTTTGCCTACTGATTCAATGTGATTCTCCCTTGGCAATGGTGCTTGGCACTCTTCCGGTGTCCCTTTTCGCTGATTCAGCTTCTCAATGTCGGGACGCTGTATCAGCATTGCCCCTACCACGCGTCACCGGTGGTGCGCGTGCCCCTCAATAAGGTTTCTTCGGCCGCCTGGTGCCCACCCGGAGGTATGGTTGCGAGCCACTCCCAACTTGCGTTTCGCAGTCTCATTACAGCCTGCTTCGACTTTGGCTATAGTGTCTGGCCTGCTTCTGGAACCCATTCCCCGCTGTATCAGCTTTCTGTCCTGGCCGTCGGGCTGGTTCAGCAAAACACCCCCCACCGACCAATCGGACTTGGTTATTGATGTGCTCCCAACTATCGTTTCGCAGTCTCATAGAAGCCTGCTTCGTCTTTGGCTATAGCGCGGACCGCACCGACACTGGTAACTCAACTGATTCAGTCTGTGACTGGTTATTATGCTGGATCAGCTTCCCTTTCCCTGATACCACGCGTCACCGGTGGTGCGCGTGCCCTTCGATCAGGTATCTTCGGGTGCCTGGTGCCCGGCTCTTGAGCCACTGCTCCTCTCCCGCTGTACCAGCGTATCGCTGTATGCATCGCTGTACCAGCGCCCGCCCTATCCTATAGGGCTCCCCCTTCTTCTTCCCTTTTTGCTTCTTATACAAGGCACTCAGGCACTCACCCCTTTTGTGCCTGGTGTCCTCCCTTCTTCCCTATTAGGGTTGGTGAACCACCATCCTTTCGGTGCACCACCATGACTCACCATGTGACCACAGGATTCTAGACGGATCGTCTGTGTGGCCTTACAACCCACACTAAGGCAGGCGATTCGCCTTTGCTCTACTACACTCAACCCGAGCCTGACTACCGAGACAGGAGGGCTCGAACACCTCGCGGTGGCTCGCCGATTCCGCTTACAGCCAAGGCTGCCCGTTGTAGAATCAACCAAGCCATTGCACTACAGACACTCAAGAAAAGCAGAAAAGACAAAGAAAATTGACTAGGACAGAAAACAAAGCTGGACAATCAGTGAGGAGACCCTGGTAGACCTTAGGTGCAAGGAGTGCCAGCGTAACGGAACAATCAAAAGAGTTGGAAATTATAAGATTGATCCCATCAAAGAACCATGCGTAAGATGCAAAAGCTGTAATGCATCATACCAAGGGAATTCAATTCTGTCATTGATGAAGAAGAGTGAGAAAAGCCCAGCAGTAGCAACAGACATTCGGAACGCCAAGACATGGATAGAAAAGAACAATGAAAAGATAGCAGAGGGGATGAACAAAAGAGACGCGGAGTTTGTCATCCAAAAATACAAGAATGTAAGACTCGTCCCGTATGCAGTTGTGAAGGGATGCCTCTCAGGAGGTCGGAAAGGGCGCAAGAGAAGGGTCGCATGCAGATGTCGCCCAAGGGCGAATGGGTGCGTGCCGCCTTACATTGGCACCGGGCCACATTGCTTGCGCGGGACCCTTCGTCGAGCGTGCAACGTGTAGCGATATAGGCGCAATTAGTCGCACACGTGTGCGAGCGGGAAGATTCTCCCGTTACAACTGCGCACGTGTACGTTACGTCTGGCCAGTTCCATTAGCACACACATAGCAACGTAGAAGTTAGCCCGATTTTGCCCCCGGGCCGTATAAAGACCCCACAAGGGCCGTAGGCCACCAGTCCGGGACCATTGGTCCTGGTCCGGTCCTGGCAGTCTCGTTGACCATTTAAGGTCTACGTACTGACCACTAAGCTACAATAAAGGTAGATCGTTTCGGTTCCAGATCATTCCACCGTGGTCGTTTAACTTACAACTAAACGGCGGTGGCAATTCCTTCACAGGATACCAGCCGCTCCGTTCCGATCTCCAATTGGGGACTGCTCGCACTTGTCCCCAATTGACCGCCGCGAGCCTCCTCCGGTGGGAGTGCACGTGGATTTCCCTAGGTCATTTCGTCTCCGCGGTAGTAGAACACCTTCCCGCTTCTTTTAACACCGTCAGGCGACCGGGAGTGGCCTTCCGCCCACCGGGACAAGGCTACCGCTGGGAGCGCTTTCGGTTCGGCACCCCCAGCCGGTCAACCGAGCCAACGCCCGTGGGCTTCTTAATCGGTCTCGACCGCAGCCGCCGGCGGTATCACAGTTGCGGAATCCGCTGTGTGGGCAGCCACGCGTGGAGGCGACTACATTTCCCCGCGGGGATCCATTCCGGTAAGTGCCTAGTTAACCCTTAAGTGGATTGAGGACGGACACGGAAGATAGATCCCTCCGGCAGGTTAGATCCAGCCCTCCCGGACCCTGCTCTACCACCCGCTACCGGGTTGGGAGACAGGTGTTCGGGCTCCGAGGGATCGATCCACCCGATACAGCCCTCGGGCTACTAGGATCGCACGAGGCGCCAGCCTCGTGGAATCGGCGCTCACACTCGTGAGTTTGAATCGTTATCCCTATCCTACTAACCCTCCTTGGTGGTACAATCTATCTAAAAGTGCTAAGGTCCTACAGGCACGTATCTGTTTGATTGGAGGAATTGGTTCAGGTGATACGTATATGTTTGACAGGCCTGTTTTGTGCCATAGATGTTACCTTTTAGGAGGGTAATTTTGTGTAGATTGACGGTAGTGAGGAGTTTGGAGGCGGTTGGCAAAGTCCTGGATTGACGAGGGGGAGTTCTGTTCCGTTACGACTGCAATGAGTCTGTATTATGAGTTGTCAATTATACCATCAATCATGTAATGAATAGAGGTAGACTCTTCCTGTATGTTGGGGAAACCAGCGTTGATCATTTTTGTTCGTAGAAGCTTATGGGCCCCAATATATTTGGAGGCGTATTGACCAGGGTGCAGTTTGATCAGCCGAGCTGCTGTAAGGAGATATGTATGGCTGGGTGCATTCATGGCGTTTACGTAGTTGCGTACAGCGTTAATGATATCATGAGGGGTACCATCGAGGGTTGTGTAGGGGTGTTTGCATAATATATTGGTTGATATGCTGCAGTGGATCAGTGCACGCAATTTGGTATGTTTCATGATGTATTCCTGTGCATCAGGTGTTCCTGGTCGAGGGGGATCAGGATTCTCAGTCAGAAAGTTCATTGCGTCGATAAATGTAGCGTTTGTTTTCATCGCGCTGTACCAAACTTTGTAGGAATTGGTATCAAGCATCGGCTGTTGGAGGTCAGCTAGGGACGCCATAATTGATTGAGGTGCAGCAGGGGTAGTAGATGGAGGATATGGAGAGCGGTTTTCTGTGGGGAGAAATGGGCTGGGGAAATTACGGGATTCAAAGGATGACCTGGGGTTCTGGCGCAGGGCGTAGGGGGATTAAGGGGATCCAGGTTGGTTGTTCGAGGTGGCTAAATTGGAGCGACAGTGAGGGATGTTGCAGAGCCTGTATAGCAGCCGTAATGGCTGGAGAATGCAGCGGCGATGGCTGGAGAATGGGCAGGGTTGGTAGGAGTGCGTCTGGGTAGCGACTGGGACTATAACCTGTTAAAGTGAAGTTCTTACCCCGAGACGTCGTCGGTGTCTCGAGGTTATGTTTATATGTAATTCCTATCTGTCACGTGTACACGTATGGTGGTCCTTGACACGAACCATAACATCGGATGCCTTTTGCGCCGAGATCATGAAGCCCGCAACTATATGAAGTGCTATGGTGTTTCCTGGCCTGGGCTTCATATCACACACGCCAGTGCGTCCAACGTTACATCCTTCGATTCGTTTTTTACCCACAACACGATGGCAACCGCATGCATCAATGTCTACACGCCTTGAAATCCACAGTGTGAAGAATCAGCGAGTGAAAGATGCACGCGCACTACTTAGACGCAGACAAAGAGACAAAGAAAGTCGGATATTACTCGAAGGACAGAGGCTTATATCAGATGCCTTGGAAGCGGGTGTAAATCCGCTTGATTTCTTCTACACGGAACAAGCGCTCCAGAACAGCGAAATGAACAGCAAAATTAGAAGCACCATGCTCAAGAGCGGAAGCACTGAGGCACTTGTCTCAGACGCAGTCATGCGCTGCTTCACAGATACTGTGAGTCCGCAGGGATTGGTTGCAGTTTTCGACCGACCGAATCCGCAACTACCGCCGCTTCCCTCCCTGACGCTGATATGCGACCAGGTGAGAGACCCTGGTAATGTCGGCACTCTGCTTCGGTCAGCTGCTGCTGCGGGCGTTGATGCAGTTTTGATGACTGCCGGTTGTGCAGATGTGTGGGGATTGAAGGCGCTTCGGGCGGGAATGGGTGCGCAGTTTCGTCTACCCGTTAAATGTGGCATGACATGGTCGCATATTTCGGATTACGTTGAACTTACAAATAGTGTACTTCGAGTAGCTGAGGCGTCTTCAGACGTTGATTACACACAGGTTGATTGGTCGGTACCAAGCGCACTAGTTGTGGGTTCTGAAGCGGACGGTCCTAGTGCCGAGGCATTTGCTGCTTGTGAGGAGAAGGTTAGCATTCCGCTTAGTTTGCAAATGGAGAGCTTGAATGTGGCTGTTGCTGGAGCTGTTATACTGTTTGAAGCTAAGCGTCAACGAAATTTGGTGAATAAAACTAACTGAGAAGGATGGCATATATACCAAGCAGTTACTGCGGCAAAAGAGCATTCCCGCGTTCACATCGTTTCTTGTCCACTACACAGAGTGCTCATGACTGAATTCGTACCTCAAGAGCTTCATTCGTGTCGGCGACTAAGCTTGTAGTAATAACATTTATATTTATGCATGAAAGTCGGTACAACATCACACTGTACGATCATAATCGGCATGTGCGATACGAACTTACGTGTCATCGGCAGATACAATGCAACAATCATCTCCCCGAAGGAGGTTCATTGCGTCGCAAAGCCGGAACAGCCGATACCCTGGAACTTTTGCTCATCCCGCAAGTATTGAAACAGTTCATCACCAGGGCAATAGTTAAGCACCCGCATATCACCCTCCGTAACAGCACTGATCTCCATTGGCGAATTTACAATCAAAGCGAAAAGTCCAGCAGACAGCACGCCTGTGAATACGACTGTGAAAGCCCAGCCGCATGCAATGAACAAGAATTGCTTCCAGTTCACTGCAGATGTATTAAATTCAATAAGGCCCACACCCATTGTTGCACCAACCTGACAGTGCGTTGTGGAAACCGGAAGACCGACTCGAGAGGCGAGAAGAATTGTAATCGCCGACCCGATTTCAATACAAAATCCGCGAGATGGAGTCAATTTCGTCAACTTGACCCCAATTGCAACAATAATACGATAGCCCCACATAGCAAGACCTGTTACAATTCCTGCCCCGCCCATCGCCAGAATCCATAGAGGAACATCCTGTTTGAACGAACTATACGCTGCAAAGCTACCAGGATTACAGTCTGAGAAGCATTCCTTCTCCTGGTCTTGATATACACCCATATTATTGTAAACTCCAAATCGCCTCATCTCGGCACCTGACCTCGCGCCGACTAAGTACGGGAAATTGGCCTCACATGAAAAGAAATTATTCCCGCCCTCACTGCCGCAGAATGCCTCATGGTTGGGAATCGCATCGTCATCCAAAATCGAATCGCCATCTAGTGGACCGCCGGAGAATGTGGCATCGTCGCCCAAACCTTCGAATTCATCAATCCGTGGCTCTGAAATCTGGCCATTGTTCCTGTACAGCTGATAGATAGTTGTGAATGGTGCAATGGCGTTTGCAACATCATTGGCACCATGTGAGAATGAATCAAAGGCAGCTGTAAACACCTGGATCCACGTGAACAGACGCTCAGTTTTCTCATCAAACTTCTCGACGATCTTATGCATACGCAGCACATCCCCGTCAAGTTCCTCATTAACTGTAACATTCACGCCAACTTTTGCAAGAAGGGAATCAATCTTTGCTTCCTTCTCCGCTGCTGCTTTTGCAATTTCTGGGTTGTTACGTTTCTCAATCTCCCGCCGCTCCCAGCGTTCAACATTTGCCTTTGCGAGCGGGACGATGATAAACCAGGACAGCGCAGCTATTACAACGCCTGCACCAACTGCAATTCCAATAGCATCGCCGATGGAAAGCTTCTTGGACAGAGAAAATCGCTTGTCCCCTTTGTAAATGACGAAGAATATCGTGAGAGCTATTGTGAAAGCATACAAAAAGGGCATGAAAATAAGGCCTGATCTATATGGGTTCTCGCGGCGAAGTACAAAGGTTCGAACAATCAAAAAGATAACTACAGCAAACACAGAGGAAAGAATCGGCGAAACCAGCCATGAAAGCACCACACCAACAAGTCCGCTAAGCTTGTTCTTCAAACCGCTGCCCTCAGGAATCCAGATAACCGAGCTCGGGCCGCGATACACAAGGCCAACGCCGACGAGAGCGCCAATGATGGCGTGGGTTGTCGACACAGGAAGACTGAAATAGGTCGAGATGATGAGCCAGGACGTGGCGGCGAACAAAGCGACAAGGAAACCGGTCATGAGTAGTTCTGGTCCGTTTGCAGCGGCGCCTCTGGCGGGGTCGAATATAGAAGCATCTATGATATTATTTCGAACTGTGTCAGTGACTGCACCACCCATGAGAAAGGCGCCGAGAAACTCCATAACGGCCGCGATGACACATGCCCATTTCAAGGTGAGAGAACCGGCGCCAACGGAAGTCGCAAAGGCATTGGCGACATCGTTGGCTCCGATGCCCCATGCCATCATAAAGGCGAGTATGGCTGCGGTGATTACCTGCCATAGTAGACGATCGACTGTTTTGAGATTTACACCCTCCTGTAGAACGGCGCTCACCTGTTCGACGTCAGTGGGCCAGTCGAGCGCGAATGATGCCATGGTGGGAGGTGAATGAAAAGGTGGGACGAGGTTTGAGTGTGCGTGTGTATCGTATTATAAAAGGGTTTGATCTATGTTGTGTGGATGCGTTGAAGAGAAGATCTGGGGAGTGTAAATTGTCTGTAGGTCAGTCTGGATAGAGTGCTTTTGGAGAACGGTTATTGAAAAATAATGCATTGGCTGCTGAGCGAGTCATGTTTGGTTGATGCAATGAAAAGATAGTGCTTCCAATGCAGGATTTGTTTTGAGACGCATCATGTAAAACTCGGGAGAGAATAGACATGTCCACTCTAGAGACAAACAGGCTAAAGCGCCATTGATACAATATGGTGTTTTATGGGTGAAATGCGACATGTTGACAATGACATCAGCAAAGGATGTATCGCAACGTGGAAGCAGGATGGAAAAGAAACGATTTGTCAGCCATGGTGTGCACACGGAACCTATGCAATCGTGCAAGCAGCACATGCTATTGGCCAGTGACATTATATCTCGAGACTTTCGAAACATGTTACATTGTGTTGAGTCGATTGATTGCTCCCAAATGTCTTATTCAAGATGTACTTTCGATATCATAGGCTATCAAGTCTTCAAGGAAAGTTGACGTCTTCACGAGGTGCCAAAGCTTATCTTTTGCAACAACGCACGCATGATGTGAATACTCGATCCCATCTGGGTTACGTAGACTCCTGTTCAAACGCATCAACCGCTACGATGCGTAAAAATGCGTCACAACTCGTCAACCATTGGTCACCATTCTGCAAAAAGGACTCTCCAGTTAATAAACAAACCTGGTTCAATTGGAATGACCCAACTTGGTTATCTGCGAGGTTTGAATACTATCTCCGTTGCAGGGAAACGGAAGAGGTATAGGATCGAACTTTGCTGGTGTATCTGCGCTTCAATCTGCAGAAGCCCTCAGCCTCTAGCCTGTTCTCGATGAACCACACCCCTCTAATTCTTATAATTTTACAAGTTACAACTGAGAGTATCCACATTGTGTACGCGTAGAGAGGAATAATGAATGTTATGCTTATGTGCGCAATGCGGTCATCATATTTTAAATCAATCACAGCCATGCCGCAACTCATGCTGCAACCCAATGATATACGTTATAACTGCTTGCAGAGAATTGTTACATCCAACCATCATATCTCGCAAGTCTCGATGATTCACCGTGAACGCCTTATCCACCCCAAATACATCGATACTACTTCCGCCGAAAAAGCACCTTATCATTGTCCATGCCAATCCGATTCCGCCCGGCTCCTGCAGCAAGTCAAGATATCGTAGCGTACATTCCACTCCGCGTTGCCCAACTTTTCTACCCTCTTTTCCTGCAATGGTGTTGCATTCCCGTAAATATGCAATCCACCATGGCAACTCTCCATGCTCCAGTCCCAGTGAACTCCAATGCTCTTCTTGATCATTCCTTTCCGTCTCCTCTATCCTGCTTCCAACATCCTCTTTTTCATCCATTCCGTCGTTATCTGCTTCCCCTGCCCATCTTTGCTGCGTTTGTATTTCATCTACACGGTCCTGTTCGTCCATGCTGTTGTTCGCCCAACTAGGCGCCATTTCATTGCCAATACGCTCTCGTCTCGCTTCCACAGTATCTTCCAAACCCAGGCTGCTGTTTTCTGTTGGACTGAAGACCTTTCCATCGCTTAGCCTTTCTATATCATCAACTTTCCGCCTCTTCCGCATAGATTGCGCGTCCCATGTATCGTCGCACCAAAAATCGTCGACTTTTTTCCGCTTCTTACTTTTCTTATCTTCATTCTCTCCCACTCCTTGATCATCGATTTCTGTTTCTCCATGCTTCTCCGCTTCAGGTGCCTCCGCATTTCCATCGTAGCGTCCTAATTCACCGTTACTCAAATGTTCTTTATCTGCAGAAAGACGCCGTAGTCTGGCAGAAAATCTTACTCCAACCTTCTTCTCGTGTGTGAATCTTCTCTTTCTTTCTTTGCGAGAAACATATTTACGTTTTCGATAATCTCGGTAAGGAAGCGTTAACATCAAACGACGATGTGCTTCTTCACTGCCATCTGCCGCTACCCCGCACTCTCGCTGCATATCTTCCTTTCCCTCCTTGGGCACATACCAGCTGTGTTCACGATCTGTTTTGTACATACAATTCAAACTGTCCACGTACCCGCCTGACACTAGTCGCTGACTGCTTTCAAGAACGCCATCATCACTCTGCGCAATGTCTTCAAACACGTTGGCAAACTTGACCATGAAAGCCGGAATTTTCTCTCCGAAAAGAATATCGTCCACAAATTGACTGTACTCTTCCAGAGCCCTGCCCTGTACGTCAGTATGAACATTAAGCGACAAGCTCGTCCAAAGCACCGAAGCCCTGTCTTCATTAGATCCATGCGATAGCCACTTCATCATAGTATCTTTGCAACCTTCCCATTCTGCTGCCATTTGGTCATCTCGTGCCATCGCACATTTCAACCTTTTGTCTCTACTCTCAGCCTTAGGCGGCCTGGTACCGTAGCAAAGACGCATCGTATTGATGAAATCGACCTGCACACTCTGATCGGTAGGAAATCCAAAGCAGTCCTTATCTCCTCCTACAGGTTTGCAGAACGGCAACTCCAAATCGTTGTAGTGTGGAATATGGCGGATTTCGTACGAATCCAGCTTTGAACAATCCCATGGTCCATCTTTCCGTTTGTGCATGACACGCGCCATCTTCGTGGCAATTCTACGCAGCTCGATGTAGCGCAGTACACGTGCCCCAAATTCATCAGGTAAGCCAACAAGACGAGATAGACGTAACAGCGTTATATGGAGATGTCCGACTGGGAAACTTCTGATAGAGTCTACGGCATCTTCGTACGGACGAACAAGTCGATCTTTGACAGCATTCGAGGCGAAAAACTCCCTGAGCGGTGGCCATGCAAACTTGTCTGTGCCAAACGTATTGATGTTTTCTGCAATCTGACGAGCGACCGGCACTGAATTCAGAGTAAACGCATCTACCACAGCTCGGGATGCTGTTAGATGCTTTGGCAGCACTGTGCTTAAAGCAGTTAAGAACGGTACTTGTCGCAGGGCTACCAACCTACACAAATCTCTCGGAAGCATCGGTGAGCGAACATAAATAGCGGCAAGACAGATGAGAGAAAGAACCACATGTGACTTGAATTGTTTCTGCTGGCGACTTGGTGCTTTGACTCCGGCATGTCTTCTTCGTACCCAATGTGTCAAAATCTCGAACAACGGCTCCTTAATGTTCGCCGACGTGTATCTCAGTTGAATTAGCCTGTCGACAATCGCTCTCGCCAGTAAGAAGACGCTCTCACACAGGGCGACCTCATCACTGAGCACCTTTTCAGAAGGAGCCATTCCAAACGCATTTTGGGACCTTTCCCTTGACTCAATTTTCTCCCGAATCGACTTGGCTTGTGACGCCTGGGATACCCGGTTGGATATCGCCGTGCCCGCCAGAAGATCGTCCATTTGCTCCTCCCGAAAGCCAGCAAATTCCTCCCCGCAGTCATCGCACACCAACTTGCCCTCCCCAGTGGGCGACAACTTGTCGTTGAAACAACTCGGACACAGCATTTTAAATTTTTTCGGGAAGCTCCTGTTACTGAAACGCGCACTTCGCTTTTACGTCGGAAAGCATATGTTACACCTGTGCCAGTTGGAATTGGGATATGTCTCGTATCGATATTCCCAGAGCCTGGTAATCAATGAAATACCCAGATGAATGAGTTTGTCCGCCAGTACCCAGGCATTTCGGCGAGCATGCACTCGCCGCTGAATCTAGCGAGGACAGTCAAACGGGGACGGGGACGGGGACGGGGACGGGGACGGAGTGCAATATCAAGCAAGAAGAGATAGTTCAGATGGCTGTGCAATCAGCCAAATTGGTCACATACGCTTTCGTACAGTACGGCCAGTTCAGATTTGGCAAAAAAACATATTTACATATTTATTATTTCTTTCAGTCCCATATTACAACCCATCGTCACGCCTCTCGAAACTACCTGCGCTTTCTGTCTCCCGCTGACGCCTCTTTCCCGCCAAACTCTCTCCCCTTCCACAGCCGCCTCGTTGCAAAGCCTAGTCACCCGAGGGCGCTGCTTGACAACAACCACTGTGTCCTGTGGAGTGCTGCGGCGCTCCAGCTCTCGAATGCGATTCCGCAAAGTGCACTCTGATTTGCTGTATGCAGCGAGCTGGGAGTGGAGGTGCAGTATGTTTGCGTGTGCACGATTTTCGAGGTGTGCAGCGTGTGCATATTGCTTTGTGAGGGCGATATGCTGTTGACGGAGGTCTGCGATCAATTGCTCACAGTCAACAATATGCTGGATCTGGGCCCTGTGCTTGTTGATCATGTGCATGAGGCGGGTGTAGTTGGCGTGGAGGGCTGCATTGGAGTTTTCGAGAGCGGCAATGTGTCGGCGGGAGTGGATGAGGGCGCAATTGAGGGAGACGATTGTGAGGGATTGGGATGTGGGGGAGGAGGGAGAGAAGTGAGGGAGAGGGGAGGGATGGGGGGAGGATGAGTGCGTTTTCATATTGAATTGTGGTTTGGGGTTGGAGTGGGGTGGGGTGGGGGAAAGGTTGAGTGGTGAATGTAGGGTGATATGGGGAGAAATGGGCGGGGATGAGTTTGGTGAAGGGATTGATGTTGTGAGGATGGGTGGAGAAGGGTGGATAGCGGTGTAGGGGTGGTGGTTATAAAGAGGATGTTTGTGGGGAACCAGGTCTGATCTGGTATGGTGTGGTATGGTATGGTATGGGTTCGAAATAATTGCAACATGGTGATGGCGGGTGTAGTATGAAAGTTGAAGCTGAGAGGCCGATGAAATTGATGTCGGTGAATTGAATGGAATTGGGTTTCGAATTGAGAGGGGTGTGGGGCAATATTGATAGTGGTAATAATAATGATCGTGCTGGATGGGTTGTAATTGGTGAGTGGATATGGGGAAGGAGATGATGGTTGAGTGAGAGAGGACAAAGAAAATGGGAAACGAGGAGCGTGTAGAGCGGAGTGTGAGAATGGTGGCAGTGGGGAGTGGCGGTGGGGAGTGTATGGTAGTTGAGAAATGAGCTACCACTAAAGCTATGTGAGTGCAAGAAATGGGTTGATTGATTAGGATGGTTGAATTGAATAGTGCAAAAGTGGAGCTGTTGGGTGGAAGCCGAGAACATGGGAATCGCGCCCCTCGAATTTATGAATGTCTCGCCTATGCAGACAACATGGACAGTTGGTAACTCGAGAAGAACACTAACAAGATGATGTGTGCGGTAAATTTAACCCACTGTCACAAATGTTGTCGCCTCAGCACTGCGGTCACCGATCTATTGATCCGACATTGGTTTGGCAGATCGGGCCGCCCATCAGCACAACACGGTGCATGCATCTGGTGGCTCGTGTTCTCCCCGGTTCCATCCAATAAATTTGCAGAAAGAATGTGCCGTGGGCAACCAACGATACAATACAATACAATACAATACTGACAACGTTCCTCGACTATGATTACCTACACTGTCCATGACACGATACTGTTACTCCCGAACAACTGACGTTCGTGTTGTCGAGTAGAAGTCAGCTCAATTCGATTCGATTCAAAATTATCATCATCCTCCGACCCACCTCCTCACATCAAACCACACACAACGGGGTCCCTCCTCCATCTCCTCTGTGACCCCGCTCCATCCATCCACGTGTGATTGCAGTTCATCTTCCTATCTACGACCCCTGTCTCCCTCACACATACTCGACTCCGCATTCCTAATCCACTACCCCCTCCTCCTCGCCCCCATCGTTTACACCATATGTCACTTTCCCTACACTGCAACGTCTAAATTACTTGGTCTTCGAATCACACTACTCTCCTTTCAACCATCCCTCCCTCTCTACACAACAAACAAACAACACAAAGCTAAAATTCATTCACACACACACACACACGCACATAGATACATACATATACATATATACATATTTACCACACCTTCTCAAACTCTTCTTTCCCTCTCCCGCTCCCCACTCCCCACACCACACAGACCACAACTCCATCAACACCTATTTCCACCATCCAACAAAATACCTCCACAATGACCCCTACCCTCACCACTCTTCTCCAAAACATCCCCCTCCTCCATCATCTACCCTTTCTCCACCCTTCCCCCTCCCCCAACAATCCCCTGCCCTTCACAATCGATCACTCCATCCACCCAACCCCAATCCCCCCACAACTCCTCCTCCATAACCCCCCTTTCCCCTCCCTATCCCAACACCTGAACGACCACATCCACATCCACATCTCTCACTCGGGACTCCCCCTCGCCACTCTCCCCGATCTCGCTCCTCCCTCTTGCGTGCTCCCCCACCAAATCAAATTAAACCCATCCATTCACGACCTCCGCTGCTGCATTCCTCACAAACCACCCTCCCCTCTCCATGACGCACTCATGCACGCCCAAACTGAGCTCCTCGCTCAACAACTCCTCCACCAAAAGCTGCACACCAAGTACAACCGCAACCTGCACCTCTTCAACCAACACAGAGCCCATCTCCCCGACACACATCGATATAGCGAGGTGATCGCCCAGCTGCACGACGACAACAATCTCCTCCGTGAAAATATTCTCTACGCTGGCGAGGTCAAGATCCAATACGACAACGAGGCCGATAACCTCCGTTCACACCTCGCAGCATACCGCGCAAGGGAGAGCGATCTACGCAAGCGCATCGATGAGCTCGAGAACGGGAACGAGGACGCCCGTCCACCGATGTCTTGCGACAGCACTGGTACACGGGTGCGGCGATCAAACAAACTGAACTGTTCGTCAGCCGTGAGCCAGGGGCTGTAGAGCTCAAATGTCAATATCAATTAAATTAGACTTTGGTATCTTGGGTACCCTTAAGGGTACCTTGCGGACTCATCGGAGAATAGACGTACTCGTGCCAATAAAAGTGTGTATTTATTGTGATCATGCCGTTTATTGCAAATATCTGTGTAGAGCAATTTCACTGGCGCTTTTGTTGCTGCTGCTGCAAGCTGTTTGCTCAGCACTTGGCAGAGAGCGGAGGCTGATCCTTAGTGTTGAGATGATCAAAGGATGCGGTAAAGTTTGCAAACTTTGATGTCGATTGTAAGAACTGCTCACCCCAACATGTGACATGCATTCCAGCTACATTTCTTCAACCTATCGTGACCAGGAATACAAACAGCATGATGACCAACCGTACCTATAATTTTTTCAAATGCTTCAATCCCAAACTAACGGAGCCAGCGTAAATGCTACGTCCGCTCCCCTTCTCTCTAAACGCTGCGTCCACACCTCTCAAGAAGATCAACCCCACAACGGGCGCTTCCTCGCATCCTGTCGGCAATGCCGACGGATGGTCCACCCCTGGTCCCTCGAGCTGACAGATCCGGTTGCGCAGATTGGATTCTGTCTGGCGACTCTCAGCGAGGCGGGAACGGAGCTCCACAACCTCGGCTGCAACATCGTGCCCGGTGGCTGGCGTGGATGTGCAGTCGGAGCCGAGGGACGCATTTTTTCGCTTTCCACGTCTACTTGATGTGTTTCGTGGTTTCTGCAAGCGGGGGATATTGGAAGTGAAAAATGTGGACGACGTCTTGAAACCAGGGCCAGCAGGACGATGGTGGGAGTACACGATGTGGTTTGGTGTATCCGTCAAAGTCATGGTGATTGTAGCTGGTTGGAGTTTGCAGAGAAGGTGTCGAGAGGGGCTGGGAGAGGGAGTGAGGTGATGAGATGATGAGAAATGGATGTTTTATAGGGCAAGATTGATGAGCACACAGTGCGTAGCAATTGTGTTGCATTGCTCGATATTGTAATGTGTGGTTTGAGACGAATGAATGGTATTGGGCTGGACATGATTTTTTCCGACTAAATGTAGCCGTGGTGGGGTGGGAGGGATGTGGTGAGGATGGCGTCTCCCACCGTCGGTGGGGCAGGAGGCTGAGATATATTTGATGATGAGATGAATATTGGATGAACGACAGAGGTCAGTAAGTCGACGGAGAGGTGATGCACAAGGGTCGGAGTAAGAGATGGGCATGTGAGAGATGGAAACAAGCGTTTGGGAACGAGCAGGAAATGCAATGCAATGCAAATTGGACATGCATTTGCAACTGTGTGATCGAAATGAATTTGTTTCACTGTCACTGTGAGAGAAAATTATGAGATCTGCAAGTGGGTGTGTAGGAACAAGCATGATTTGATGGCCAATGGTTAGATTATTTCGGAGGGATGTGCAAGCGGTGCAGCGCAGCGCGGTAACGATTCAGTGCTTTGTGGAATATGGGACAACGTGATCCGAGTCGTGTTTGTTCGAGAGTACGGACCCTGTTCTTGGTGTTGGGCAATACAGCGGAATTATTGGATCAACATGAACGCATGAGTGGCAAAGCATGTTTGGAAAGTTCCCCCGTTATGTAGTGCAAGTGGCTGGTTGGTGAACAGATGTCTCAGATTGACATGATTGTAAACGAGGCGATCGAATGTGAGATGCAAGGGAATGAAACTAAAGGAGTTGAGATGAGATGCATATTGTGACGAGTAGAAGCAGAGAAAGCGTATTCTACATGTCAGTTCTATTCACGTGAGTGAGATTGATATACAGACATTTCCATACCGCCATTCTCAACTCATTTAGTAGAATGACGCTCGCCTCCAACCCACTATTGCCTACACAACCTTCTCCATTGCTACATACCAATACCAATATCAATACAACCGAAACAAAACAAATCTCCATTGATACAATACAGCAACTAGACCTCACTCGTCGCCTCAGTTAACCATACTCCATCCCCATCCCACACTCCAACATTCCCCCTACCCTCCAGTTCATTGCATAACACCAAACTGCAACTCCAGCTTCAAACCACCTCACCCTTCCATGATTCTTCATCAATCCCTTCAAACACCCCAATAAACTCCTTCACAATCCACAAAATAGTCCCATTCGTCCACCCGAATCCCGTCTGTGCCACATACTCCCCGCCCTCACCCCTTCTCCCATCACCCACCACCACCTCGTATTTCTCGTGCAGCACCTTATCTCTTACCCATCCCACGCAAGCCGTTCGCACAAACCCAACCGCCAAATCTTCCGCAGCCTTCTGCCCCCCGCAGCTCGGAAATTGTTCCCCGACCTCTCGAAAACCCCCGCACACCATATCCACCAGCGGCGCCCAACAGTTTGGAAAGTCCCACTGTTCACTCGATGTATTCGCTGTACATGCCAGACGCCCCGATCGCACCAGTCCCGATGAGTTTACTGCATGATCGATAAACTTGTTCGCTGTTTGACATTCCCACCCGTCCTGCCAGCAACCAGCCCATGCGGGCATTAGACCAGCTGATGATACCACGGTTGTGTGCGCATTTCTGGTCAGGTCAAAGTCGAGCCATATTGCTTTTTTGTCACACCACAAGAACTTGTTGATTGCGCGCTGTCTGTCGCGCGCAAACTGGGCAAAGAGATGAGCCTTGGTGGCATGATCATTTTTCGTGTCCTTGGCTGAAATTGAATGTTCATCTGTAGCATCGGTGGTTTTTTGGGCTTGTAGTTGTTCGTGGAAATAAGAAATCGTCTTCTCGGCTTTAAGAAGTATGCTGTTCAGACAACATGGCACAATCTTACTGGTTTGAATACTAGAAAGACCGACGGAAGCGTCCGCGAACCACCGTGATGAAAAGTCCCAACCACTTTCGGCGGCGGATGCAAGTTCATTTGATAGAGCTTGCGAAATTTTTTGCTTGGAAGATTGTGATCCATAATCCGGATGCGAGGCAATTAATGCTCGGTCCTCTTCAAACGACTCTGGACGCGGATTGTTCACCTGTACATGGTACACTGAAAGTGGAGCTAACGACTGTGCGAGCGGATGAGATGGATAGATCTTTGCTACCGAATGGGTTTTAACAAACCAATTGTATTCTGTTTCTAGAACCGGGACAGCTTCTTGTAGCCAGGCAGTTTTTTCATGGGCGGCAGGTAGTGCCTTGTATACCGCAAGAACGGATTCAGTCAATGTCGGTGGTTGCGATCTGTTTAGATAGTACACACGATTTCCATTTGGAACAAAGCCAATATGAGTGACGAGGTAGAGCAAGTTCCGAACTGCTTGTTTTGCGGATTGGAGCATATCCGAAGCGATAAGGCCCTTGACAATCCACAAAGTATCCCAATAGTAGCATTCTCGAAATCTACCGCCAGGTACGAAGAAGGGGTGTGGGAGATAGATGAGACTTGAACGCTCGTGGAGCTTGGATTGCGTTTGCGCATCGGGACACCGGAAAACTCGGCACAAGTCACCCCATCTGTGCTTGAGATCTGAGATAAAAGCAGTAAGGGTCGGGGAACATAAAGGGGTGAGGAAGGACGGGGGGAAAGGCGTTTGATCTTCAGGACGTATTGGTTGTACAACTTTGTCCTCGGGAAGCGATGTAAAAGCCCATTGGAGGAAGTTATTGTACTGTTCGCGTGTGGGATGACAATGTAATGACTCAAATTCCTGGAGAATATGGTCGGGATGGTGGGATAGTCGTAGGTCGACAAGCGTCTTCGAATCGGCGAATGGGCGGAAGTCTGAGGATTGTAACGCGAGCAATAGAGCGGGATTGCAGAAAACTTTTGAAGAGGGGAAACGTGTCTCTTTTGTTCCTAGATCCATGTCTCTCATACGACGGTATGTTCCATTCCGACGAAGATGCCTTTGGAACGTGTATCAAAGGGGAAACAAATATTTTATAAAAAAAGGAGTTTCTCTCGAGACGCGGAATGAATCCGGAGATATTCATTGCACGGACGAAAAAACTTGCTACGAGCGCATAATCACTGCTTCATTGCTGACAAACCTTTGTACAAGGTAGAGTACCGTACAGATAGAAGGCGCAACAAATGTTAATGGCCTTGATGGAGCTTCCACGAAAAGCAGAAGAGAGAAAATAGAAACAAGCGCTGCACGGCGTGTTTATATTGAAACCATAGACAGGTGGGAGAAGTGTAATTGGGATCCTCCATTCGGAAGCTAACACATCTACACTTGCTGGATTGCCAGAACAACAACCATGATATACAACAATGACAAAGTTGAAACCATACAGCGACATGCCTTCAGTGCTACCAAAACGTTTATTCTAGAAATACAAGGAAACGGCAAGCACAACTCAAAAAAAGTATACTACAAAAGCCAACAGAGCATCCACGTCTGGAATTCTACGCCGCGTTGATTGCCCACGTGTCAAAAACCTATCATGATGCACAGGATGCACACCAAACGCTCAGGGTACGCGGACTACTTTTTCGCACGAATAGATTCAATAATACGACGTTCAATCTGCGACTGCAAGTCATCAGGGTCCTCCAGACTCCAAGTACCATCCTCGGACTTGGTCAATTTCTTCCGGAATCCAAAGTCGAAATAGTCACTATACCCCTGCATCCAATAGTCTTCCAAAAGTTTTCGATCATTCTTCTCGCGATTTTGACGCGTCTTCTCGAGCAGCTCTCTGATAAGCGGACTTTCCTGTGCCGCTGCCTCGCAACCCGGCCCCTCGCCCTTGATGCACGGCTCCGCGGAAACGATAGCGCTGTAGGAAATGCTGTTAATATCTCGGTGATTTGACTGACGAATTGGATGAGCGCGGTATAGTAAAGGTGCAATGATTGATTATCTTACAATGCAGGCGTGGCCACCAGCAACGATGACAACGCCAATGTCGCGCAAAGTGCGCGACCTTCCAACGAGGCCTTTTCGACACAACGTGTGCTCACGGTGCGTCGTGCGCTGACCGGGAGACGGACGTGCGCGTTGGCACAGAAGCCGTAATGTTGAGGCATGCTTGCTGATGCTGACCTCAACTGGCGGCTACAATCGGGAGCGATGTGAAGTATTGAGCTCCGAGCATAGAAACTGTAAGGAGCAGATGTAACTGCTGTAATTGTACATTGCTTGGACATGTAGATATTTTTAATTCTGGGCTGACGTGGGCAACGTGTGGGCCGAAGAGACCACATACGGGTCTATTCTACATGTGAATTTGTCAGCATATATTCAACCCGAGTGCCGTTTATATACGCTTTGTACCAGACTGTACGTATCTAGCAGAGAATTATACTTTCGATACTTCCAAACAAGTCGAAAGTACCTCAAATACACCGCGGTGGCGAATATGGAGGCATCTGAGCATAGCACAGCGATATCGCACAATGGAAGCCCAATTCTATTGCCTTACTAGATGTGCAAAACGGCGCTGAAATTGACAAAGCTGGCCACCAACTCTATGGGAGACAATTTGAAGGCCTGATGAACCAGCCTCGACAACACTATACTCCATTATCCGAAAAATACTTTATACAAGCAAGCAAACTCATGCGATCGGTGTTGCAATTCTGTGCTAAGATTCAACCATATTACAATTTAGAAACCAGAACATCCAATACCTTGGAATAGGTTGGTCTCCTCGTCGTAGCGGAACAAATCCTCTCCAGGGCAGTAGTCCAAAACGTCAGTACTTTCCCGAGCATTGATCTCCAGTGGCGATTGCACAATCACAGAGAAGATTCCAGCGGACAAGAAGCCTGTGAAAACGACGGTGAACACCCAACCGACGCAGATGAAGAAGAACTGCTTCCAGTTCACAGTAGATGCCTTGAATTCAACAAGACCAACACCCATCGTAGCACCGACTTGGCAATGAGTGGTCGATACTGGAAGACCAATACGCGATGCAAGTAGGATAGTAATAGCTGCCCCGATTTCAATGCAGAATCCACGAGACGGTGTCAACTTTGTCAACTTCACACCAATGGCAACAATAATACGGTAACCCCACATAGCAAGACCAAGCACGATTCCTGCACCTCCCATGGCCAGGATCCAAAGGGGCACATCCTGTTTGAAAGTGTCATACTCAGCAAAGGCACCAGGGTTACATTCTGTGAAACACTGTGCATCCTCCCCTTGATACTGACCTTCTTCATCGTACACTCCAAACGTTTGAGAGGGCGTACCACTTGGAGCTCCAGCGACGTTCGGGAAAGTAGGAGAGCAACGGAAATAATCATTGTCACCGACAGAGCCACAGAACGCTTTATGGTCGGGAATGGGGTCGTCGTTCTCGATAGGCTGACCATTTTGCGGTCCACCCACCAATACGGCGCCATCATCCAAGTCTTCGAACTCGCTAATTAGCCTCTCTGAAATTTGACCGTTGTTGTTGTACAACTGGAAAATAGATGCAAATGGTGCAATGGCGTTGGCGACATCATTGGCACCATGCGAGAAGGAATCAAATGCAGCTGTGAATACCTGAATCCATGTGAAAAGACGTTCCGTCTTCAGATCAAACTTCTCAACATTGTCATGCATACGAAGCACATCATCCTCAAGCTCCTCTTTAACAGTAACATTGACACCAACTTTGGACAGAGCAGCGTCAAACCTGGCTTCCTTCTCAGCTGCAGCCTTGGCAATCTCGGGGTTCTTCACCTTTTCAATCTCGCGCTGCTCCCAACGCTCAACAGCGGCCTTGGCAAGCGGGACGACTGCAAACCAGGAGATAGCGGCAACGGCAGCACCTGCACCAACTGCAATACCAATAGCCTCACCAGCGTTAACCTTCTTGGACAGGGAGAAGCGCTTGTCACCCTTGTAGATGATGAAAAAGATGGTGATAGCGAGAGTAAAGCCATACAACAACGGCATGAAGATGAGTCCAGATTTGTACGGGTTTGGGCGACGAAGCACAAAGGTACGCACGATGAGGAACATAATAACGGCGAAAATTGCCGACAAAACCGGAGAGATGATCCAAGAAATGACCACACCAACGAGGCCGCTGAGTTTTTTCTTCAAACCACCATCACTCGGGACCCAGATCACAGCGCTCCTGCCACGGAACGCTAACCCGACACCGACAATGGCTCCAATGATGGAATGGGTTGTCGACACGGGAAGACTGAAGTAGGTCGCGATGATGAGCCATGTTGTGGCAGCGAACAGGGCGGTCAAGAAACCGGTCATGAGAAGTTCGGGGCCATTAGAGGAACCACCTTGGGCGGGATCAAACACATCACCATCAATGATCTTCTTACGGACGGTGTCGGTAACGGAACCGCCCATGAGAAGGGCTCCCAGGAACTCCATGACCGCGGCGATCACGCAAGCCCATTTGAGAGTGAGAGAGCCGGCACCGACAGACGTGGCAAAGGCATTGGCGACATCATTTGCGCCAATGCCCCATGCCATGGCGAAGGCGAGGATGGCGCCCACGACCACCTGCCATAGGTAGCGATCGGTGGCGGCAACGCTAAGCCCGACGGGATTGAGGTTGTCTGCGGAAATTGGCCAATTTTGAATCACTGAAGTTGCCATGGCAGATTATGTTGGATACCAGCGGGGGAGATAGTCCAACATGAAAGTAGGCGATGGTATAAATGTGACCGAACTTGTCGTGTGTGGTGACAAGGGAGCTGTGCATACTGGAAAACAAGGAAAATCTCAGACGCACAATCTGTTGAATAACTGAAGAGATTCGACGTGAATAAAGCGCCAATTGGCCAGGGGCGCGCAGGCGAGAAGGGGAAAATCTATGAGACGTGCACAGGATCAAGATCACGCGCGCTTTGGTTGCAGTGGCGATACTGATATCACGCACAGTCCCAATGCTGCAATGCGCAATAGCTTGAATTGATGAATAAAGATTCCCTGCTTACAGAACGGCGCTTGTATGATACGTCAGTCAAAAACTCTACATTGCATGCAGGGCCAAGCGTCTCGCTGTGGCGGAGATGAATCTCAGCGCCGTCAATGCAAATTTTACCAAACGTGAAGCTGTTGTGCTGCATTAGTTTGAAGAAAAGAGTCCAACCGGTGCCAGCGGAATATGCAGTTTCAACCATTGGTCAGGGCACCTGCAGAGCCCCAAACGCACCAGAGTGTGGACAGAGCACGCGCTCGATATGGGTAATATTCGCGCTCCAACGTTCCCTTCGCAACACCGTCATCCACCATGGGAACGCCTCCATGCCCGGAAAATTAAAGAAACAACAACTCATGATAATGTGCACGCCGCCCATGCGCGCCGGGCAGCTGTCAGGCTGGACGGTACGTGGATATGAGCCGCTTGCTTGCTAAACCACACCCTTCAACACGAAAGTCAACCAGTATCTTGGGCACCAGTTCATCTCAAGTCCAAGGTGAACTGGTGCCCATGATTCCCATCAGAATCTTTTTAAACACCCATTTCCACGTTTACGAATTGAAATAGCTGATCAGCGGCAGCACTTCCACAAGTTAAGAGAATCTGAGCTCACGGATCGCGGATGGTTATGATAATTTACGAAACAGCATGAGACAAGGCTTCAAATAGAGACACTCAAATCGCCGTCCAGGCGGATCAATTCCATTATATTAAACAACAACAGCTGTCCTCCGTGTTATCATAAGTTTTGGCGATCGGCCAATCGAAAAGCGACTCTTGTTATTCCTCGAAATTACTTGGTGCATCTGGTCGCGTTTGCTGTCACACACATAACCGACAGTACAGGCAACCAGTGCTTTCATTCGTCTTCACAAAAGATGAATATTCTCGCCCTTACGTTTGCGAGATTCAAAAACGTAATACAGTCGGGGGACCCCGCAACGATGCTATGCACGCTGTGCCCAATCTCAGTTACAAACAGAGCTGCCGCACAAACCGTTGTACCTATCTGTCTATATGTGCAGCATCACACGTGCGACGGCTCGTATGGTGGAACAAGTAGTGCAGGTGCCGCATCACAATTCGCCTTCATCAATATGCGGGGATGACTGTGAAAAGCAATATTTCTGCGCGTACTCGAACAGAGCCGCCTCAACTTGTCGATGTAATAGCGAGTAGCGCGTCTGTGCCGCTATTCCGTAATACTATGTGCTGCACATAGACGTAGGTATCGACACTACGTGAGCCTTTCGTAGGTGGCATGATTCCAGCGGAATAAATTATTTCTTAAAACAGTAAACGAAATGTACGACATATGTACCCTCAGATCAGCCGGTATGATAAGTATACTGGCTAATGTTGCAGATGCATGGTAGTGGAACAGAGTTGTCCAATAACGCGCTACTTCCTTCAGCAATAGCTGGACGGCAAATGAGCGCCGTAGAAAACTACTTGGTCAATTGATGCGGCATTTTTCAAGGTATCCGAGTAACAGACGAAAGCGTCGTCATGCAAATCAGCGTCTCTGCCTTCCGTCGGCAGATATGACTTGTCGCCGGCATATGTTTTGGATCTAGTCAAAGGAGCCAACAATTCAAAAATGACCGAAAGACACGCAGATACCATATGGTTCAATCGCGAACTGCATCCCAAAATGTATTCGCCCCATCGCTGCCATCATGGCATGCCAGTAAGGATGATGTTGAAACTGAAAAAAATGACAAATCGAGGCCGACATTGCGCAATGTCTAGATATATTTATAAACTGTCTGAATGTGTCACCTTTGTTAGAATGGAAGAACATGAAGAAAATCCAGTTGTAGGCACACAAATCACACTACACGAGTCGCGTGAGATATTTGTATTTCTTGAAGAAATGAAACGATACGAGCGACTAGTGTGCACAATTTCATGTGGAGCGTTTGGTATTTCATTTTATTCCAATGCATCACAGCGCCGTCTGAAGGTGAGAAAAAAAGTTACATCACTGTTTGTCTCACAAATTAAAGTTCTCAGGGCTGCATCAACGGATGATTGTAAGTAGCTGTATCTACTCCTCTTGAACCCTGATGTAAGTGTGACGCTTGGCATAGGATCCGAGAGAAATTTCCAGGCTGTATGACGCTTGCCCTAATGGAAAATTATTGATTGATGTCACAGCGGTGGGAGGGAGATATGGTTAGGTCACCACTGTGAGTTGGACACTTAAACGCTCGATTGCAGTTATGCTTTTCAAATCGACGTGAAGCATAATCTGAAACATTAGAGGTCACGGGAACGGGTGACCATCGAATTTCCTCTCCATTTGTTGTACAGAAGGAACAGTTGGTCTTATATGTATTCATGCGACCTGAGATGAATCATCACTTCCCTGCGCATGACACAATGCTTAGACAGAATGGCTAGGCCTGGTTCACAAAATTATAACCTGCTTTGAGGAGAGTTGAACGAAACAGATCAATAGGTCTTTTCCGCGACCACATCAAAAACAGGACAGTCCAGGAACAAACACAAGGCAAATGACATATTCCCATGGATTTTTCTCGTGGTCACCCCTGTCTCTGGATGAAAATTGAATTGAGACACTACAAGCTGACTATATGAGGTAAACGTATCGTCCTGTATACGAATGAGTGGAGAAAGACGTGTTTTAGTGCTTTGCCACAACGCCGTTCATGTTCCACATTTTCCAAACTGTATTTTTCCTGTTACCTCCAAAGAAGTATACAATAGAGGCGAATCGAGACGCCTGGAAATGGGAAAAGATGCACAATTGACAGCAATACGGATTTCGACTCTGAAACACAACACATAGAAGAGCGTTCTCTAAATATCAGAACAATGTTTGTGACCACATTGATCTTTGTTGGCATTGTCGAAGATGAATGGCCCGAACTGGTCATACAAAAAAATGCAAATTATTTTTCCCCAGAATGGGTCCATCTCCACCTCGCCAGGCCCCTATCGCTTTGTGGATGATACCGTACGCGTACGGGAATCATGTACTGTACGCACCGTTTCGCAACAGGTAGAAATGCAGCAGCTCTTCAGCGGCTCAAATGGAAGGAAGCATAGGACATGGCCCAAAAATCCTTAAAATAGAGCCGACACGTATCACCAGTCAAGCGGCTCTAATCATGTAATTTCAAGCCAGAAGTGCACATGTCAAAGCAATGCGTGTGATGAAACTTTGATCGTAAAATCGAAAAGGGGAGACTTGAGTTGAATTTGCAGCGACCCCATCGTTGTGTTCCCATACCTCTATTGATACTAACTGCGTATTTCCAGACATTCTGTCAATCTTCCCCAAATACTGTCGCTTGATGTGACGTGCAACTTTGCAAGGGGCTGCATAAATCGTTTTTGGTATTATGGAACTGTAAGTCCTCTTCCGCTCGCTGTTTGTCGCGGTCATCTTACAAAATGGTGCCATTTAAAATGTATCACGATGTTGAAGAGTTCCCGCCTATTGCATATTTCTATTCTCAACAAGCGGGTTATCACAGCTTATAATTATGAAAAGTGGGATGCTGAAACAGTCCTTGAATCCTTTTGCTACGTTAAACGTGCAGTAACAAGAGTTTTCAGGTTGGCAGGGTGGCGTGCAACCGGTAGTAACAGAAGATTGGTCGGCAAGTGATGCTGTGGCAGTCTGTGCTCTGTTGCATGCCACACACATGGTTTACTAGAAGGGGGTTTATATGCTATTGTGCGTGGGTAGCTAAATGCACAATTGCAAATGCTGTATCATGGGATATCATAGGTAGTGTTACCCAAGATTAATCTAATGTATCAATAAGAGGTATTTTAATTCAAATGCCGTGGGTGGTAACTGGTCAACGGCATATTAACTGTATGGATAACAATGATATTTGGATCACTCTGTGAATGTAACAGTCTTGATAATTGTCTTTGAGTCATTGGTCGATCCAACTGAACAATTCATAATAATGGTCTGAAGTACATGTTGAATTAATTGGAGAGCTCTGATGATCAATTTATAGCAAAGGGGTAAGCAGTAATTCACATATGTTTGCTATATGACCGGTTTCTACCATGGATGTGCGTATGTTTGTGTGACAATGAGGACCGGATGGGTCAAATTTCAGCCATCTCCCGTTTCACGCATCTTCATAGCATGTATCGTTTTGCGACCGTGAGGCAGGCGCATCTTTCACAGTCACATAAACGCGTGCGTACCGTGTGCTGGACAACAGATGTCAACAAGAATGTAATTTCCTATTGCACTTCACAAGATCTGGCGACAAGCACGCGTTCGTTGGAAAGCATGTGTGCATATCGAGTCACATGTGTACACGAAATTGCGGTGTGGTGATTGATAATCGTATGGCATGTCGCTGTGTTCGTGATGTGGTAAATCGCAGCCGTTCCCTGCATTTGTTGAGCTCGTTTGCCAGACATGCGTTGCCTAGACAATGGGAGCCGGCGATCATGGAATTGGGTGCAACGACATGTGTGTATGTTGGTATAGGCTACATCAGACCATTTGGATGAACGACTTTACGCGCCAATCAGCGCGGATCTTGCGTAGAACAGGGCAAAATGCTATATATCAAATTTAGATCTCATTGGATGGAATTGCCGACAATTCCATGGGTGCCGATGGTGGATAGATGCGTCATGCTCACTCGGTGACGAGATCTACGGCAGATCCGCGAGGAGCACTCGTCCACGCATTCATCTACCATTTGGCGTATATGCCGCATTGGGGCGACGAGGCTGCGCAACTGTCAGCTTTGCCTCAGCCTAGCAACCTCGTGGCCGCTCGTGAATAAGACGTATCTGCTCCACACGTTTCCAAACATCAAAATGTCTCCATATAAATTTCCAAATTCAACATATTCCCCTACGCGGCATAGCTTAAATTCCGGAAAAACCATAAGGCCACAGCTGACACAAACCAATCGACGCCACAACCGTCCGTTCATCTGGCGAACAACCACCACAAGTTGCAATCTTCTGCACAATCTCAACAGCGCAAGATTGCAGTAAAAATCACCTTGAACCCAGCACACACTCATTCAATCATCTCACTCATCACAATGGCAGCACAATACCACGATCATCACCTCATATCCACCGCCTCATAACCCAACACCAACCGTCCGTCCACTCCAGGCCGCCTCCCACCGTGCATCGTGCATCATGCCGCCCCTATCCGGTCTCTCTGCGCGCGCGTCGCCCGGTCGCCTCGCCGGGAAGAAACCAACATTGTCCAATACAGCTCCGACAAAACCGGTCGCGGCAACGCGCTCTGCAACCGCGGAGGCTGTATCCGTCGCGTCTCAGCGGCCGCAACCCGTGCAGGATGGATTTGACAAACTGAAGCCGTCCGTCGCGGTTGTGGAGGCTGGATCTGTCACGTCTCAGCGGCCGCCATCCGTACAGGAGGGATTTGACAAATTGAAGCCGTCCGTCGCGGTCGTCGAAAAGGTGCCGGCGACTGTGACCGCCGAAGCAGACGCAAAGACGTCAGACGCAGATGTGGATGACGAATCGCCGTATGCATTCCGTGCTGTTGAAGATGCTTTGCCGACAGAGGAGGAATTTGGCGGTGTGAGGAAGGCGTTGAAGAAATATAAAATTGCTATGTTTGCATGGGAGTCGCTGCATTCCATTGCGGTCGGTGGTGTCGCGCCGCATTTGACAGAGCTCGCGGCTGGTCTGGAGCGACGCGGTCATGAGGTCCATGTTTATGTTCGGACCGGTGAGGGACAGGTTCCGTATGAACGTGTCGATGGTGTGCATATACATCGTATCGCGTTTGAATTGTCGTCGGATTTTGTCCAGGAAGTTACTAATATGTGCAATGCTATGGTGCATTTTATGTTGGAGACGGAGCGCTTTATGAATAAGCCATTTGATATCTGCCATGCACATGATTGGCTTGCGGCGCCTGCGTTGTTGAATATCAAACGGAATCACGATAGACGTTGCGTTCTCACAGTGCATTCCACTGAGTATGGTCGCTGTGGAAACAACGTCTACGGTGGACAATCGGCCGCTATTCGCGGTATTGAGGCGGACGCAGTTGCACTCGCTGACAAGGTCATCGGAGTCTCTGGCGTACTTTGTGATGAAATCAAGGATCATTACAGCTTTGATTGGGACAAGTTGCGATGTGTGTACAATGGGATCAATTGTCTTCGGTACGACGGCAATCTATGGGATCCGGCCGAGGTGCGCGCAAAGTACGGCGTGGGACCGATGGATCCCATGGTGCTTTTCGTAGGTCGCATGGCCACTCAAAAGGGGCCCGACATTCTCGTCGAAGCGATTCCGAGCGTGCTGGCGTCGCGACCAGAGGCCAAGTTCATCCTGGTCGGCGACGGATACATGAAGGATGGACTTATTGCGCGCGTGCATGAGATGGGTGTACAGGGATCTGTGTGCTTTACAGGGACGATGAGCGGACAGCCGTTGGTGGACTTGTTCAAGGCAACGGATCTTGTCGCCATTCCGAGCAGAAATGAACCGTTTGGTATTGTTACATTGGAGGCGTGGGCGTCGAATAAGCCAGTGGTTGTTACGAAGAGCGGCGGTCCACGCGAATTTGTGTGGCATGATCATGACGGCTACTTGGTTGATACTAGCTCGGATGGTCTTGCGTGGGGTATCGGCACCGCTTTTGCTAACTTTGAACACGCGCGGTACATGGGGGAGCGGGGAAGGGTGAAGGCTGCTTTCCAGTTTTCCTGGGATAATATCGCGGAGAATACGAATAATATATATGACGAATTGCTGCCGGATCATCCGGGACATTTGGCAGAGGGGGAGGAGGAGATTGAAGCGTTGGATGTTAAGGTTGGCGCTGATGACAGTGGTATCGCAGTTTAGAGTAGTAGCAATAAATAGTGCGCTGTGGTTGGTCATTTTCAAACCAATGGGAGCCGGGCAATAGAGGAAGAAAAAGATCAAGCACGGGACAGCTGAGATATACACCAATAGCAACGTGCCCCGTGCATCAAGATACAACACGTCGCATGTGTTTCGCCACCTGTCGCGCAACCACAGTGATTCCCGGTTCAGCAGCGATAATATTTTGTCCAACAGACAGTCTGTCGCTGTTGAAAATCTCCCAAAACTCGATTTTCCAGCCGCGCCAGCCGTGCTGAGCGCGCACACAGCATGCACAGTGCGTTGGCTCAGCACCACCACGTACCATTCGATACACTCAACCATTGCCATTCCAACTCGAATCTCCCGTGCGTAAACGCGACCAAGCTTCCCATCATCGCCCACTCCCATGCCATGCGCCTAGGCGCCCGTCATGTCCAACCAAAAGAAAGAGCCAGAGGTGATAGCCGACGCCGAGCCCTCACTAACCTACGTGCGTAAAGTGCTTCTCGACCGTGTGATCGCCGACCAAGCGCAGCGCATAACCGAGCTGCAGCGTCGCGTGGAGAAGAAACGAATCAAATATGAGCGTCTCTCCTCGTCGTCCATGTACGTCCCACCGACGATGCCAGCCCCGCCGTCGGCACGACCGCCAGCCCCGCAGGACAACCTCAACTCGGCCAATTCCACGTCGCAACCGCAGCAAACAAATCCCAATATGATGGCCGCGGTTGCTGCAATGGCTGCAGCCAACCCACAGGTGTCCGCTCCGCTGCCAGGCCACTTTCCATTTCTCTTCCACCATCCCGACCATCCCTACGCGACCATGATGGGTGTCGTTCCCCCGCCGCCAGCAAACCCCCCGGTGCAGCCCCCGCCCGCGTCCTCCCCCACCGCCCAGCCAGAGTCGGATAAGAAGCAGAGCAGATATTGGACCCCGGAGGAGCATCAGCGATTTCTTGCCGCCGTGAATACGTGCGGTCCGCGAAACTATACGCGTATCTCCGAGTTTGTTGGTACTAGAAATGCAAAACAGGTGCGCACCCATGCGCAGAAATACCAGCAGAGACTCGAGCGTGAGAAAGCAAAACGTCACTCCTCTGCACGTGCAGCAGTTGATTCAACGCATACGTCTATTGGTGCTGCCGCTGTTGCTGCTGTTGCGGAAGCGGCTGCGGTTACAATTCACGGTAATGTACCCGGTGCGTCGCCGTCAAGTACCCCTGTCGTGAATGATGTTGCCCTTGTTGGTACGGGCGCTCCGACGAGCTCATCGAGCGGTAAAAAGTTTCAGAATACACAGGCAAAATCAGCAGGTAGCACCGATGGAAGTTCCAGTACTAATGAGGTGTCTGGACAACAGCCTGCAGCTAGTACTATCGGTGCGAAAGGTGCACAGTTCAGCACTGAGAATGCGACTGCAGCTGCGATGGCTGCTGTTGCTGCAGAAGCTGTAGCACTCGGCGGTGGTAAACTGCCTGCAGGGATTCCAGCTGTTCCGGTTGCAGCCAAACTGAAAGCGATGCCTTCGGCTAAAGCGCAACCGGCTGGTAAGTTGACAGCTGCCAAAGGTACAGCGAATGCGGCTGCGAAGAGTAGTGGAAAAACGGCAAATGCAGCTGGAGTGTCTTCGGATGCTTTCAGTGCTCCAATACAGTCAAATGTAGTTGTACAGGCTGCCAAGCCTGCTGTTGTTCCGACCAAGGTCGTTGCCATAGAAGCCAAGGCAAGTGTCAAGTCGGCAGTGCCGATTGCGTCCAACAAGAAGGAGCCTTCGAAAAGAGTGAGCACACAGAATGTAGCTCCTGCCACAAGCGCAGGGTCTTCTGTCGTAATAGGAGCAGCGAAAAAGAGTGTAGACGGTAATGGAACGCTCTCTGAAAAGACGACAAGTGTGAACATGAAGACAGCCAGCGTAAATGAAAAGGGAAGCTCATCCGGCAGTACAGCCAAGGTAAGCGTTGCGGCAGACAAAGGACGCGCGAAGGTCGCCAATGGTGGATCAAATTTCGTCGCGGCAACTGCGGTTGGTGCCGGCGCGTCGTTGAGTACGCCCAAATCGATTAATGTTGTTGCGAAACCAAAAGCGGTACCAGCTACGAATGGAAATGGCACAGCAGGTGTACAGGCAGGCGGTGCGGCCAAGAGCTCCTCCGCTGGCATCAACGATGAACAGGACGGCAAGAAAGTTACAAAGATAGGCGGGGAGTCAAAAGTTGAGGTGGAGAAGGTCGCAAACAGTGGAAAAGTTGTACAATCCAAAATTGAACAAGGCTCAGCTGAAGCGTCGAAAGCGCAGAGCGCGCCAATCAAGGAAGCTGATGTTCCTGCCGCAAAAGTGTCCTCCAAAGATGTGGCAAACACGAAGAGTGCAGCTGGTGTTGTAAATAAAAGATTGTGCGAAGAAGAGAAGAAGAATGTTTCCAAGGCGGATGTGAACGGTGCCAATTCAAAAAACACCCGCAATGACGCAAGGAAGGAAGGCGATACCAACAGCAATGACACAACAGGACGTCATGGTTCAAAAGATTCGGCAGTGACGCGCGTCACTACACGAGCTTCTGTGAGAGCGAAAGGCACAGAAGGCACGTCTGCGACAGCGGGCGCGTCAGGAAACAAAGCGGTGGGAGCAATCAAGACAGGCAAATCGAGCTCGAACGGGGACGCGGCGCCGATGCAGAATGCAGGTAAAAGCTGCGCAGCATCTGGCAGCCCCCCTGTGGAAAAGGTGGTCGCAACTGGGACGAGCGAGGGCGGTCACAGCGTGAAGAAGGCGGAATGCACGGGGACGAGTGGCAAGCGTAAAGGCGATGGGGTCGACGAACGTGCAGCCAAACGCGCAAAGACGAGCAATGACGACTGAGTGGTGAGTGTCGAGGTAAAGGAGCGAGCGATGCTTCCAACGAGATACATCGGTAATCGGAGCGAGTTGAAGTGTTGGTTGCAGTGTGTTTAGAAGTTTTTCTTATGTAATTTTTGCAACGCTTTGCAGGGCGTTGCGTATAATTGTTTTTCATTCCCGATTGTCCAATCAGATTATAAAGTGTAGTTTGTATGCAATTTTCCTGCACTTTTATTGGCTAGTGATAAGATCTTAGTGTCTATCCCGCACGACCGTGATTCGCGTGCTGCCTCTCATCTCGGCCAGCTTGCACCCGATATTATCCGGCCTTGCTCGTCTCGCAGACGATCTGGACTGCGCCAAGTTGACCAGCCCATGTCGCCATCACGTGCTTACCGAGAGCTTCGATCGATGCGCGAGCGCACCCGGCACATTGCAGACCAGCAAACGGAAACGTGTAGAAAAATCCGTGTACCGACGATGCTCGCATGACGTGGAATATGACAATTGCAACAAATACAGCATCAATTTCAACGGAGGCGGATAACATACGTGTGTGTACAACAAACTTCTACGGATAATATTCGAACAAATGAACGCTTTCATCCTTCTCCCGACATCTAAAATGCTGTTTCCCCTTCGATTTCATCCGATCACTCACCGCAACAAGCACCGTCTCTGTGACGAACGAAACACCCTCCACGTTACAATACTTGACCTCACAAGCGTCATTCCTCGGCAGCTGATAGACGCTCCCATGACCCAATCTGACGCCACCAGCACCGACCTCCAGATCGGCGATGTACACCGCCGATTCCACCTGCGAAGTCACCGCGATTTTCCTCGAGCCCCAGACGCCGATTCCGGAATAGTCCTCAAATCTCACATCGTGCGGAATCTTCACCGTGTCCACCAAATCAAACACGCAAACCCCGTCCACATACCCGCGACGCAGCACCAGAATCCGCCCGTTTCCGGGCGCGCGTCCCTCGTCCCCGCCGCGGCAGTTGTTTCCCTCGCAGAGCGCGAGCAAATAGGACGCCCCGTCCGGCGTGCTGACGATCGCCCCGCCCTCGATGCCCTTGTTGTCGCCGGAGAATATGTAGTCGATAATGCAGCTTTCCAGCACCTGTGTTCCATTATCGCCTAATTTCACATCAAAGACGCGCGATTTCAATTCGTCACCCACTTTGTGCACCTCCTGCCCCACCAGGAATGACCCCGATGTCGCGTTGTATGCTATGTATTCAAATTGACTGTCCCCCTGTTCCTCTCCTGGCCATTCTAAAATTCCGTACTCGCGCCCCCCAGATTCCGCTCCCTCGGCCCCGACCTGCACGTCCTCTCTGTTGGCCGAGCCCGTGTCCTCCGTCGCGTGCTCGCAATGCCCCCCGTGGTGGCCGTGGCCGCCGTCGGTGGACGAGGAAGGATACGGCGAATTGCACGGTGGAGAATGATGCTGCCCGTGTCTGTGGCCGTGACCATGCCAATACCCGTGGCCGTGGCCATGGCCAAAGCCGTATCCATAGCCATGGCCGCGCCCGTGTCCGTGCCCGTGTGTGAAATGATGGTGGAAGAAACGAGCGGCGAGTGGAAGTCGGATGATATGGAATGAATTGTCCAGGACTATGTAGATATCCTTGTTCTTGTCTATGGTGAACACAACGTCTGATGCCTCGAATACACGAAGAGGATTAGTGATGTCCACAAGTGACGAGATTGGCGCTTCTGCTATCAGTTTGAGTGTTTCTTTTCGAAAGTGTTTTCGGTGACATATCGTGTCTGGATGATCGGACTTGCGGGTCACAAGCATCGGAAAGCCGCGATGTGGCGTATCGCTCCCAATGAAGAACGTCACACTGGCCAGGATGAATGCGATGGTGAGTAGCATGGTTGCCGTCAGGATGCTTGGCGGTCGCCGCGGCAGCATCCTCACGAGCGGGGTGTGCTCAGTTGTCGACATTGTGGATGTTTTGTTAGGGAGCGAGCTGTCGTTTTCGATTATTCTGTGCTGGAGTTGTAGAGTGTGCTCATGTTGTGTTATACATCCAGGAGTTGAGGCTACGTATTTGTTTTTAACGCTTTTTCAAACGAGTGTGTATTACCGTGAGATGCAACGCTGGCTTTTTTGGTTCCACTCTATTGGCGAGCTTCGATGAAGTGAGAGTTTGGAGAGAGAGAGTGGTGGTCTGTCTGTCTGTCTGTTTGGTAGAAATGTACCGGCAGTTGGTCTCCATTTCTTTTCTGATTTAACGATTACTTTTTGCGCGACGGTCTAAGGTTGGAATATGGACTTGGACCAGATACAGCAAAGTTACATCGCAACCGGGGAGATGATCCATTAAAATACTTTGTGAAACCCAATCTGCATCAGCAGGGATGGTTTCCCAGGTGCCGTTAGGCTTACGTGTTGGTAGATATTTCGCTTTGCTCTTACATCAAATTGTGTTGACTAAGGCACGGCGCTCTAGAGCACATCGTTTTGCATATCGGTAAGCTGTATGCTAGAGGATACTTACCGCTGAGTCATCACACACACAACCTCGTCACGAGGCTGTTGAGAACGGTAGCCTTCATAGTCATCTACAGATTCAACGTACAAATTTGTACATTGCTTCTCCTCTATATCTAGAAAATATGATGTGCTCCTCCAGAGATGTATCCGGGGTACAATACCCGTGTCGCAGTTACAATACGCATAGAAACCGGAGCAAACGCGTTGAGTACAATCATACTCTCCGATATCACAGACGTGGTGCGTCCTTGGACGGACATCTCGTACCCAATCTATCTAGAACTTACCTTAATCTTCTCTTGATTTCGCTGGAGAAGTGACTGAGAAAACAAGAGGGACAGAGGATCGCCTTGGCAAAAATAATTCAGGCAACTCGCCGTTCGTTTGGGGAGGGACAAATAGTAGCTTTTCCCAGGTTGACGTCTAGAGCCTGGAACTTCCCACAACCTAGCGCATAAGGTATAGGTAATAGTTTCTGCGACCACGTCAAAGAGATGGCATTACTAAAGTAAAATTGTACATCTGTAACGTTGTCAAAAAATGCTACTTCTGTGAAAGTCAGCTGGACGTATAGATTGGTGCCTCCTACGTTAGTTATTACTAACAAGGGTTGAAAGGACGAGTTGTATTCTCCAGACAAAAGGCACTGATTGCCTCCCATCCGTAAATTATGTGCGCGTGCACACTGCTACTCAGACCCACGCAGAGGAAGAAGACGAAATTCAAGTCTTTTATGCAGGCATTCACTCGCGCGCTCCTTTCCATGCTTCAGGTAAAAAAGCGTAGTATCAAATATGTCGCGGGCCCCCTCCGACATGGCTATTTTTCTTGTACTATCGTTCGATCCGAAGCACCCAAATCTGACTCTATTTTACCGGCCTCATCGCAAGATTGTCGCTGTCGGCTGTATATTTTTTCGGTCAACACAGCGCTGGTTCAACGTAAAGGTCTTCAACATGCAGGTTTGCCAATATTTTTGCGAGCCGAACACAACGGCTGATGTGGTTACATTGCAACTTTTTTGGATGAATCGAGGATATTACCGGGGCCGCGACAATATCTTAGATGTTACTGCGGGTAATCAATCACGGGATTTGCTACCGAAGCGGATGACCAGGGACGCAGATTGATGTCTTCTAGGCCACATACAATTTAGTTCGCTCCAAAACACATAGAGGAGATCGTCAGCTGAGGCAGCACCAAGCGGTCCGTTCCCCTGTTGTACGTGTTATGAATTCAATGCATTGTTATATTGAAAGGGAAAACGCGCCACTGAATGTTGGGGCGCGTTTTCTCAGATGCAATGAAATTCATCACCATTATGATCTTGAAGCGCTAATGAACAGGCCGGACCTTGTGACATGCAAAAACTGTGATCCACAAGCTGTGTAGATAGCCATTTTGAGTGAAATTTGCCTGGAGAAGTTGAATCGTCAGGACTTCCGATAATATCCAGGAATGGTCATCTCTATCTCAGTTGTGAAGGAATTTAATGCTGGTTGCATTGCCACATTGCATTAGACATTAGAGATCATTGAAGCTGCTTGAATTAGTGAACAGATGATTTCGGATCACGTTGGTTTTGTTTTTCAAATTGTCGGGAAACGAATTTGCGGATCAGATCTTCCGGTTCCCGTATAGACTGGTTAGTGTTCTCAAGTTTATCGTGAACTTATTCCTGTACTATTTTTCGGACGTCAGACATCGTGACCGGGCTTTCACGATCATTATCAGAACTTGATTCTGATAAGATTGGAGACGAAATTTGTGACCTCGATTCTGATGTATAGCTAACATTCCCCATAAAATTCACTACCAGACATCAATTCTCCACAATTCTCCACAACCCGCTCTTCGCTTATCTGCTCGAGATCCTGTACCCAAACTCTTCCGCTTATTGCTATTTCTCCCATTCGTAAGGTTTACATCGACAATTTGCAGTGGTATGTATTCAGGGTGCGGTGCACATTTCTTTCAGACTGCTCTGGAGAGCTTTCATCCCCCGCGCTACAAGCGTTACATTTCCCCAACATACTACGTCCAATGTGCTTCGCTCTCCGCACCAAAGGAGGACAAGACGTGTCTCCCGTTGGCGTTTTCGTATCAGCCAGCTTGTCAAACTTCAGCTTCAACGATTCGAGTTGGCCTTCCTCTTCCATTAGTCCACTCATTAAACCTGCTTGCGACAAGACACCATTGATCCGATGCCAGGGATTCTATTCGTTCAAAAGTATCCAGCATATGCACCAGTTCTGCTTCCGTGAAATTTGGTGCCCCCGCTTTCCCTTTCCTGATTTTTCCACTAACGATCTCAGATCTTTTTCAGCATAACCAAAAGTAAGTGCCGATGAGGGTCCGCCATGGCTATGTTTTTGGCTTGGTTTAGATATTGGTGCAGTTTCGGCAGCAAGATTAGGTGAAGCAATCATTTCGGGTTTCATACTTTCCATCCCCTTTTTGTTTTACTCCTCTGCGACAACATCTCTCGGTGGTTCGAGATGCTTGCTCAGTTCCATGGCAAGCATGGAAACACACGCAACTTGTTTCGCACTGACTTGCGCACACGCTGCGTGCACCCAGAGACTTTGAGCGGTACAATCATGGCCCAGGACAGATGGGAAACGCTCAAGGCGTTGACGTCGATATCGGAGTCGATGTATGGAATGGCTCCTGATATGCTACAAAAGTAGTTTGGTTCAATGTCTGAATTGCATGTTATATGGCGTCACTTTTGTCAAGTAGTCAACTGATTATTTCTCGAATGCACCCAATAGTTAGAACATGAAGGTCGTAATGGAGAGGAAACGTTTGTGGAGTCGCAAGCAGCATGTATTGTCATATTTTGATGATGTGCTTATGGTAGGCATTCCCAGAGTTTTACGACATCTTGAACCCCATACTTAGATGATATGTGTCACCTCAGCCACACATCCCATTCGTCAGCACGGTGTGAACCGTGAGGCATATATATTACAGCTTAATGATGATTTAAGCATTGTCATCACATAGAGTGCCATAGAGCCGTGTTTTTCGCACTTCTGCACGATTGCTGAATGTTCTTCAGAGTGACCCGAACGAGCCCATCCAGCCATAAGATTGATTGCGATTAATCGCCGATTCGAAGATGATACACATCGTTAAGAGTAACTGAATACATTGCGACGCGTGACACGTCTGAACTAGACAAAATCTTGTCCTAGAAAAACCTCCCATTGGGATGATAAGGTGCGTTAATAATACTCGTATCGGAGCGAATAACGATACACTATACGCATACACTGGTGTTAATTCCCCTGCCACAAAACAACTCTTGTTTGGCTGCTAATCCGTCTTCCTCCCTGGCTATCCATTTTATGCTTAACCGCACAGACGGCACCCCGCTCCTCTCGCTCCATCAAGCGCTTCATAGATTTGCAGGGTGTCGCCAAAATGACACGCATACCTCTCTTTGATTGTAACTAACATTCTAATCTTTTCACAGGTAGTGTGCGGAGAAAAACGGCGCAAATAGCGCATGATTGGAAGCGTGCACCATCACGGGAACTCTCAGGGTTGGCAAAGCCTCGCTCATTGCTCCTCTTGCTATGCGCGTCTCTAGCTTGTGTTTCAGTATAAGTCTCCCTACATTTCTTTCGCAGACACAAGTCAACTGTATAGTTTACACTAGTGTTTTACCAGTTGGAAGATAGAGCATTCCAAATTCAACTTCACATGCGACACTTTACACAAAACTCTCATTATCTCCGATGCTTACTACCACTAACAAAGCTTATCCACTTTTCCGACATTGAAGATCCTCCTTTCGGCCTTGGCACCGCCATCCCTGGCGAACTTCTGACCATCTGTCCGCTACCCTTACTAGCACCCATATTACCGCCATGCCCCTTTCCAGCCGGCAAACTTCTCGCCACACCTGGCTTCCGCCCCTTTGCTTGCGACCCAAACTCCTCGTTCCAATCTTCCAACTCGCGAATTTGCGCAATGTTACTAGACGGTCTTACGATGTCCAGCGCCTTTTCAAAGTCCCTCATCGTACATGGCCGTACATGCTGCACTGAAATACGTGAAACTTGTGCACCCAGTTCTCGTAGCGGCATGAGTGATGCTTCTCGACACAATGCCTTCATATCGGATCCAGAGTAATTCACCGTCCGTTTCGCAATCATTTGCAGCTCCGCATCTGACAGCGTCCATTTCACATTTCTATCCTTTGCCGTAAGCTTCACAAGAAACTGCTTCCTCCCATTCATATCCGGCAACGGCACATAAATCCGTCTATCCAACCGTCGTCTCACAGCATCGTCCAAATCCTGCGGCCGATTCGACGCCGCCATCACGTACACCTGGTCGCTTCCCTTGCCCATAGCGCCGTCAAACTGCGCCATAAACTCAGTCTTCAGCCTTCGCGAAGCCTCATGCTCGTTGTCACCACGAGAGCCAAGAATAGAGTCGACCTCATCAATGAAAATAAAAGCGGGCTGCCGCTCTCGTGCAACCTGAAACAGCGTGCGTACCAATTTCTCGCTCTCGCCATGGAACTTGCTATTGAGACTCGACGCAGAAATCGAGAAGAACGTCGCATTCACATTGGTGGCAACCGCCTTTGCGATGAGCGTCTTGCCCGTTCCGGGCGGTCCGAAGAGCAGAATTCCCTTTCCGGGCGCGCGCAGACCGGTGTACAAATCGGGTCGTTGCGCGGGTAGAACGACCATTTCATTCAATGCACGTTTGGCATCCTCCAGACCGTAGATGTCGTCCCATTGCACATCGGACGAATTGTCGAGGATTTCAGACTCGATTGCCTTCACAAGCGGGTCATCGCGCGAGAGCGTGCTGGGTCGCGTGTTGCCAGATGGGCTGCGAAGCGTTTGCACACGCGCCTGGACACTCTTGAGATGCTTGTCGAGCGCAGAGGTCGTTTGTATCACCACTTGCCGCTCGTGGAGTGCCAGTTGTTGGAACGGCTTGGAGGTTATGGAGAAAGAGTTGAGATAGGTGGTTATTGATTGGATGGCACGGTCGTATGCGACGAGCGCGTGTTGTACCTGTGAATTTTCATCGAGGGAAATAGCTGCGGCTGTCTGGGAGCGCGCGTTTGCCGACAGAGAGGCGTGTAGTTGAAAAGCTTGTGTTTTCTGCATCGGATCTCAAGATGTGGGCATGAACTGTGGAATAGGTTGGTTCGGGGAATAGCGAGCGATGTTATGTACTACAGTCTGGATGCGATGATGATTTGTTCTTGTTCTATACAAGACAGGAAAGGCGAGAACAGTCATTTGGGTTTGGTGGGCACTGCTGAGATGGCTGTTACACACTTGATGTGAAACAATAGCAGACGAATGCCGAGAAGACAGCAATGATGTTCCGGTGCACTATGGTAGAAAAAAAGTATGAAAGTTGTGAATAATGGATGCAACAGCAATGCTAGACAACTGCGAAAAATTTGTGTTACCTATGGAGGAATAACAAAGTTCAACCAATAATGTTGATACCCTCCCCATGTCAGGTGTCTCATGAACACTGCTGAGTAGACATTTTGCTAGTTCAATGCGTGTCCAACCATTCTTATCTGCTCCGCTGTCATTTTTCCTCCCTGCAATGCTCGGCCCGGCATTTAGTGAAGCTACTTCGCTTCTATTCAACAGTTTCCCTGGGAACATTGGTATCGACCAGCATACTTTCCTTCTAACATTTCGACATCACCTTGGCTATAACGAACAGTAGATCATTTCCAGCCTCTGCACACTTGCACACGTTGACAAGGTATGGTCTATACACACATTTAAGATCACATCAGCTAACGACATACCGCTCTTCCTTCGTCTCGTACACGCTACTAAAATGGGCGAGTTGATCAATAATGACGTGTCGAAAACGCATATCAGAACAAATTCTGAATAGAGGCGACTTCCTTCCGCACAGCTTCCAATTCTGCTTTGATATCGCCTCCAAGCTTCTTATCAGATATCAAGACAACACTAGTTGGGCGCTTAGTCAACCCAGCTGCGCCTAGCTCTGTCTTCCGCGAGACAAAGCAGTAGGGAATGTTGGATTCTTCACAAAGAAGTGGAATATGTGCGATCACTTCCACAGGGAACACATCTCCAGCCATTACGATAACGCCGTTCTCCTTTTTCCGCAATGCCAGTACAACCTCTTTGATGCCTCTACGGATAGCTTTTTCTTTTGCTGCGTGAGAAATAAGCTTGAAGATCTTCTTCGTCAACTTACGACCAGCCATTGCTGTAGAATATAAACAGAGGATTGTGCAGCAATGTTAGTTCCTGTCAGCATGATTGTCATGAGCACGGGCGTCTGAAGTATGCGCCAGAATACTTACGAGTCGCAATGGGGGACAGCAGGGCAGGTACTTCGGGTGCCTCGTCAATCTTCGGTTTGCTCACCGAGTCACCGAGCGATTCTCTCGACTTCTTTAGCTTTTTGCGCTCAGATTTTGGAGTTGTATCCGCAATCTGATCGGCCGCGTCGGATTCCCTTCTCTTTCTCTTCTTCTCGCCCATTTTGCAGAATGTTAAGCGTTAGCGATGACGTACACCTTGACGAACAATTAGCCACGACCGTTAGGCTCCGACATAAAATAGCTCGTCGTTATCAACGCATACCGGTAATCAGCAAATCAACGGGCGGGGAGAATTTAACACGTGTACGCTTGATCGTCGAAAGCCTGCGACAGCTGTCCATTACCGAAAAATTACAGTAATAATATGATGAACCAATCGTAATGCATATGTGTCAAGTCTGACAGTATCCAATAAAATACCACAATGATAATTCTGCTGTCAGAAGTGTTGTGTGAAAGTCTCCGCTTTGGGCCCTTGAAACACTTTGATGATTCCTGCTATGGTGGAAGGCTGCTGCTCTGTTGTCAAGTCGCCTGCCGATAGAATCGCCTCCGTTCCGATGACCATTAGTCTTGACACAGCTACATCGAACGAGATCACCTCCGCTTGAAACTTGATTACGCCATCATTGCGCATTCTTCCCTGGACCCAATTGGACACCAGAAGCGTCTAGACTCAATTGTTCGACGTTCGTGCTAGCATTCCTCATTCATCATGGCGGCTGGACCGATCCGTCTCGATGAGGTTTTCTCCCTTCAATCCATTGGTGTCTCCCCGACCGCCCTCTCCTTCAACACGTGCACCATGGAGTCCGATACCAACATTTGCGTCCGTGAGGCGCCGGCGGGCGGATCGGGTGGAAGTCTCACTGTCATTGACATGAGTAACCCGACACAGCCCATTCGTCGTCCAATTTCCGCTGACTCCGCTCTCATGAATCCGGTTTCGCGCATCATTGCCCTCAAGGCCGGCAACCAATTGCAATTGTTCGATTTCGACGCCAAGACAAAGCTCAAGGCCTTTGTCATGCCGGAGGCCGTGGTGTTCTGGAAGTGGATATCGGAAAGGACAATTGGAATTGTAACCGCTGCCGCCGTCTTCCATTGGCGTGCTGATGATAACACGTCGGAACCCGTGAAGATGTTCGATAGGCATGCGTCGCTTTCTGCCTCGCAGATTATCAATTACCGTTCCGATCCATCTGAGGAATGGCTCGTGCTTGTCGGCATATCCCAATTGGACAACGGGAGCGTTGGTGGTAATTTGCAGCTGTATTCTACTGAGAAGAAAATTTCTCAGGCTATTGAAGGCCATGCTGCTTGCTTTGCTTCCCTTACACTGGAGGGCTACGCGACAACTCTATTCGTCTTTGCGTCTAAAACCGCCTCTGGTACGTCGCGTTTGCACGTCATCGAGGTCAATGTTGACAAGAAGCCCGCCGGCGCGCCCAAATTCGGCAAGAAAATGGAGGATATCTATTATCCACCGGAAATGGCATCGGACTTCCCAATTGCTCTCGTGCCTTCGAGCAAGTATGCTATTGTGTTCTTGGTCACAAAGATGGGTTACATCCACTTGTATGACGTTGAGACTGGAACTGCTTTGTACATGAACAGAGTCTCACAGACAACATTGTTTACGACGGTGCAGCAATCTTCTACGGGTGGTCTCATTGGTGTGAATCGTGCTGGCAAAGTGCTTGCAGTGAACATCGTTCCGGAAGCTGTTGTTCCGTACGTCATGAACAAGCTTAGTAATGTGGAGCTCGCCACACAGCTCGCATCGCGAAATGGCTTTCCAGGTGCTGAGAACCTCTTCAATGAGCATTTCTTTGAACTGTTTGAAGAAGGAAAGTACCGTGAGGCCGCTCTCGTTGCGGCTGATTCGCCAGGTGGATCCTTGCGTACTCCAGAGACTATCGCCAGATTTAAAGCAGCCCCTGCAGATGAGAGTGGTCGATCTGTTCTCTTTATTTACATGCAGACACTTCTTGATCGCGGAAAACTCAATGAGATTGAGTCAGTCGAACTGGCAATGCAACTTGTTGCCAAAAACTCGGTAAACATTATGGAGAAGTGGCTCAAAGAGGATAAATTGGAATGCTCGGAACAGCTTGGAGATTTGCTCCAGCCAAGCAGTCCGAATTTGGCACTCGCAGTTTATATTCGGGCAAAGGCCCACGCAAAGGTCATTCAGGTTTTGATACAGATTGGCCAAGTCGCTAAAGTTGCTCCCTATGCCCAAAAGGTTGGCCTCCAGATGAATGCAACAGAACTTGTTCAAATGGCTTCGCAACATTCACCCCAAGCTGCCCTGGAGTTGGCAAATGCTTTGCAGGCAGCAGGTGTAGGTGCTGGTGGGCAGCTGGTTCCAGCACATATTGCCGATCGAAGTGGCATTGATCATGGAGCCATGTTTGACACGTTTATGAACCGCGGAATGCTCCAAGAGGCGACTGCGTACTGCTTAGACAACCTCAAATCTGATCGTCCAGAAGATGGTGAGCTACAGACGAAGGTCCTCGAAGCAAATCTCATGAATGCGCCTCAAGTAGCTGATGCTATATTGCAACAGGATTTGTGGCATCAATACGACAAACCGAAAATCGCGATGCTTTGTGAGCGAGCTGGGCTTTTCCAACATGCGCTTGAAAACTACTCGGATCTTGCTGACGTTAAGCGTGTGATGCAGAATACACATGTTATCAACCCTGAGTTCCTCGTCAATTATTTCTCAGTTCTATCTGCGGACGACCGACTGGAATGCATCAAAGAGCTGATTAATTCCAATCCGAGGGCGAACCTCCAATTGTGTGTTCAAATCGCGGCCAAGCACACAGATGACATTGGTGCCGAACGCCTTATGGAAGTGTTTTCGGCTGTTAAACAGCAAGATGCATTGTTCTTCTATCTGCAGTCTATTGTTGGATTCTCAGATGATCCTGAAGTGCACTTCAAGTTTATCGAGGCGGCCTGTACGCTTGGTCAGTTCGCAGAGGCAGAACGAGTCACACGGGAGTCTGAAGTCTATGATCCCGAGCGTGTGAAGAAGTTTTTGATGGAAACTCGACCAAAGGATCCACGTCCACTGATTAATGTGTGTGATAGATTCGGCTTTGTGGATGAAATGGTGAAGTTCATGGTTAAGAATAGGCAGCTGAAGTTTGTTGAAGGTTACGTACAGCGTGTGAACCCTATGCAGTGTCCTGCTACGGTGGGTGCTCTCCTGGATCTCGATCAGGACGAAGACTTTATCAAGAAGTTGATTATGTCAGTGAAAAACACTGTCCCTGTGGAAGAGCTTGTGGAGGAAGTTGAGAAGCGCGGCAAATTGAAGCTTCTCTTGTCTTTCTTGGAGTCGCGTGTTGGTGATGGATCAACAGACGTTGGCGTACATTCAGGTATTGCGAAAGTATACGTTGAAAGCAACGTCAATCCTGAACACTTCCTGGAAACAAACCCATACTACGATTCTCGAGCTGTTGGCAGGTTCTGTGAGAAGAGGGATCCATATCTGGCATATGTTGCCTACAAGCGGGGTAACTGCGACGAAGAGGTCATTGATGTAACAAACCGTCATTCCTTATTCAAAGACCAGGCTAGGTATCTTGTCGATCGTTGCAGCAATGAACTTTATGAACAGGTTCTTGATCCGAACAATGAGAATCGCGCACAAATTGTTGAACAGATTATTTCAGGTGCGCTTCCTGAAACGCGTGAACCGAACAAGATTTCAGGCGCAGTGAAGGCGTTCATGACTGCTAATATGCCCGAAAAGTTGATGGAGATGCTTGAAAAGCTCGTATTGCAAACATCGAACTCCACCTTTGCTCGAAATACCAATTTGCAGAACCTCTTGCTTCTCACTGCGATCAAGGCCGATACTGGCCGTGTGATGGAGTACGTTCGTAGACTTGATAATTATGACGGAGAAGATATTGCGAAGGTAGCAATTGGAGAGGAACTGTTCGAGGAAGCGTTTGCAATTCATCAGAAGTTCGAACAGCATGCATCAGCTATTGGAGTTCTCCTTGAGCAGATGAAGGATTTCGATCGGGCAGGGGAATATGCTCTTAAGGTAGATAGCGGAGAAGTATGGAGCGTGCTTGGTGTGAAGCAACTTGAGGATGGTCAAATGGCTGCGGGTGTCAATTCACTCATTAAAGCCAAAGACCCTGCGCCATACATGGCAGTCATTGATGCTGCTCGTCAAGGTGGAAATCCTGCCGACTTTGAACTTGTTGTCAAGTTTTTGAAGTTTGCCCGCAATAAGGTCAAGGATATCCGTGTCATTGATACGGAGATCGTTTATGCTATGTGCAAGTGCGGGAAACTAACTGAAGTAGAGGAATTCATCTCTCAACCTCATGGGGGTGATTTGGAGGAGGCTGGAGACCGTTGCGCTGATGATGGTCTATATGCGGCAGCTAAACTGTTGTTCTCTGCTGTCAGTAACTACGGAAAGCTTGCTCCGGTTCTTGTGCGTCTTGGCGATTTCCAGGGTGCTGTTGAGGCTGCCCGAAAGGCAGACCGTGTTCGAACTTGGAGGGCTGTCTGTTTCGCTTGTGTGGATTCGAAAGAATTCCGCCTTGCCCAGATTTGCGGTCTTCACGTTATCGTTGAAGCTGATGAACTCATGGATTGCATTGAATACTATCAAGACCGCGGTCATTTCCAAGAAATCATCGATTTGCTCGAACAGGGATTGACTCTCGATCGTGCTCACACTTCTATGTTCACAGAACTTGGTGTGCTGCTCAGTAAATACAGGACCAAGCAGATGATGGAGCATTGCAAGATGTGGTGGCAGCGCTGCAACATCCCGCGTTTGATCAGAGCCTGTGAGACATCGATGCTTTGGGCGGAGATGGTGTATCTCCACACGCAATATAACGAGTTCGATAATGCCGCTCTCATCATGATTCAGCATTCACTGGACGCATGGACTGCCCCTGGGTTCACTACAGTTATCACGAAGGCTGGAAACTTGGAAGTAATGTACAAGGCGATTCAGTTTTATATTGATGAACAGCCAGAATTACTCAACGACCTTCTTTCAGTCCTCGCTCCTAAAGTGGAGTCTTCCAGAGTTATCTCTATATTGAGACGGTCCTACGCTCATGAGTTTGGTGAGCTCGGCCTTTTGCCTATTTGCAAGTCGTATCTGATGAAGGTGCAGGATGCAAACGTACCAGATGTCAATGTGGCTCTGAATGATGTACTTATTGCAGAAGAGTCGCTGGATGAGCTAGAGACAAGTATCGACTCGTACGACAACTTTGATCAATTCAATTTGGCTCGGCAGCTAGAGAAGCATCCTCTAGTTGATTTGCGCAGAGTTTCTGCAAAATTGTTTAGACGAAACGGAAAATATGAGCAAGCAGTGGAGGTTTCCAAGAGAGACAAGCTGTATCGGGATGCAATTGAGTCTGTTGCTGCCTCTGAAGATGCAGAGCTGACAGAAGAGTTGGCAACATTCTTCCTTGACAATAACTTGTTTGAGTGCTACACGGCGATCCTCTACACGTGCTTTGAGTTCTTGAGGCCTGATATGGCCCTCGAGCTAGCCTGGAGGTACAACGTACTTGATCACGCAATGCCGTTCATGATTCAGACAATGAAGGAAATTGGTCAACGGCTGATGGGACTGGAAGAGGAAAGTAAAGAAAAGCGCGAAGTAGAAGAAGAGGAAAAGAAGAAGATTGATGACGAAATTAATGATGATCCTTCTGTGCTTCTATTCGGATTGAACCAAAGCCAGACTGCAGATGTACCAATGTTGATGGCACCAGGTGCGAACGGGCCTGGCGGAGGTCAAACTGTTCCTCAAATCGGATGGAATCCGTCTGCTGCTGCCACTCTTCAACCAACGTTTGCTGGAGTGCCGCAGTAAGTATAGTTAATATGCTACTTGAGTGCAATGGCTTGTAGCCTGTTTGTCGCATGGACAAAATATCGTAAATGAAGCCATGATGGAGTTACAGTCATTCGATGCAGCGGCGATTAGTTGTTTAGTAAATATGGTCGCCGCTGTGGATCAGTTTACTGGAAGCTAGAGATTGAATACTTGAAATTTGACACTGCTCGAAGCACTGTATCGGATTGATTATCGCGCTGGACCGACGAGCGCGAACTAGAATCCATGTGTGCTCCAGTGCGGCAGTGTGACTACCTTCAACTTGCGTTTTACCCTCGAGGGTAGCTTATATATGTGTGTGCAATGCAAGGAAGCGGAATTGCTGTGCAGGAATATTTACACCCTCAACCAAGACTTCGTGCTGGTTAGAATATATTAGGGTTGTCAAGCTAAATCTGTGGTGGTGTCTCAGCCACTACCGAATTGAGTCCAACAACTTTTGGAGCCTACTGTATTGTTTGCTGTGCAGGAAGCCCTCGAGGGAAAAATCGGTCGTCTTTGACGACTCGAACACTTCTGTTTCCCACTGCAGAATGGAGAAGCTTGGATTTTCAGCACCCACCTCGGGGTATGCTGATGCAATACCGCCACAATAGAAGAAGAGATGGCGGAAACGTTTCTTCAGAATCCCCCATGCATTGCTGAAACTGGTAGATTCATCAATAGCATGAAGCGAAGCCTTGAACACTTCCTCGCGATGGTAAGCTTCCAGGAATTCACCAAACTCTTGCTCTATGTACTCAATCTCTGCCGGTGAGAATGTCGTAGAGAGTCTGTGCGCCTGGTTACGTACATCGCTGTTGAATGCCGCACGTGTGAGCTTGATCAGTTCATGAGGTAGCACTGGCGGCAAACGTGCTACAGGACTTCCTCCATCTCGGTCTCGTATAATATCTGAAAGGCGAACAACAGCAGAGAGGAACATTGTACCTACCTTCTTGATAACCTCGTCTAGAGTTGGCGGAGGCAATTCACCCATGGCAATATGAATGAATGACCCTAGACCACTAAGGAAGTTACGAATAGTAGACTTGTGTACGACATATTTCCTCTCTAGGATGAGGTCCCATTCAGTCAGCAAACTCAATTCATCATCAGTGATAGGCCCCTTGCATCCGGAGATGCGATGGAGAGTTTGGACAAGTTCCGACAACTCGGAAGTTTGTTGAGACACCATAGTTGTCAATCCACGGATACGATGATATGTCTTTTCCGCGGCATGCGTGAATTCCCATAGTGCCATAGCAAGGACCCACCATGACATATCGGGTTCACAGCCTGGTTTCTTCTCTTCTAAGTACTGAAGCAATCTTATACGATTCGTCTTGATCCATTTCAAACATTTCTCCACAGAAAGCCAACTACTCGGAGAGAGTCTGGGACATACGGATTTCATTTCTTCTATCAGGGTGTCTTGACGACGCAAGTAAGCGATGAGTTGGCTGAGAACGTCGTAAAATTCGTCATTGAGAATGGTATTGTATACATATTTCATGACGAGATCTAGTTGATTGGCTCCCGACCAGGAACGTATTACTGTAGACGAAGCCTGTCCTTTGATGGTATCGACTATGACATGAGTTGGACTATTGACAACTTCAAAGCCATCCGTAGAAAGGCCAATGAGCTTATCTCTCCATGTCGTGCACAGTACATCAAGAAGACGAATGAGGGACTTTGAGATAGTTTCATAGTTATAGCGATCAGGCAAGGGTAATGCGAGAATATGGAACGAGTGCATATCATCGGCTATACAGAAACGAATACGAACTTGTAGGAAGAAGGTTTGGCGGTGCGTGGAACGATCAAAGGAGAGAGAGAATGCCCACGAATCGCGCATGAGGTCTGCGAGACCTTGGAAGTTTGCGGCCCATACGCATCGAATGTAAGCAATGACTTTTTGTTCGGTACATTCTTCAAGAAACTTCATTGTCGATGGGGGAGAGGATTGCACTAACGGCATTTGAGTAATGAGACCTGTAGTGAGCTTTGGCGAGGCACCCAAAGCCACAAATTTAACTGTAACATCATATAGGCGCCTGTTCTTGATGTTAACAAAGTAGTCTGTAGTCGATTGTTGGGTGGTGGTGAAAGCTCGAATGGCGCGGTCTTTGGGCACGGATTCAATCTGTTGATCGAAGAGTAAATCGCCAATAACGACATCAACGATGGGCTTCTCGATCGCAAACTTGATGGGTCTATCTTGATCGGCTGCTAGCGCGCCAGCGGGTAAAAGATTTGGCTGGTCCACAACTGCGTCGGTGATAGGGGGAGCGGTCGACGGAGTAATGGGGGTAGGATTGCTAACGACATTTTCAATATGGGAGTAATCATTGGCAGACTGATCATTTGCGGAAGCTAGATACAAGACTTTGCGCTCAGGTGATAGGCCTTTGTATTCAGTCCATCTGGTGGGATGCTGTCCAAGATGGTGCTGATGATAATTTTCAGTGCGGAAGGGCTGCTTAAAATGCTTGACGTGTTGAGTGGCGCGGCGCTTAGCGCCCACCTTTTCCTCGCGTCCAAATTTTTCGCAGAAACGACAGGCCACCGCTGTGACGACATTAGTGACTGGGTCGCGGGACACCGGTCGGAGGGCATAGAACATGCCATGGCCGGGTTGGAACGGCGTGTTGCGCTTGCCCCTTGGCATGACGGCAGATGGTGGGTGGCAAGCCGGGTGCGATCGAAAGGTCGGCTCGAAGATAGTGACGTGAGCCGGATTGCGCAAGTAATTTATTTGTTTAGTCCCTATTACGGCGCGCATGCGCGGGAATATGGCGACTTTGGTGGTTGGTCGCGCAAAACTCGGCTCCAAACCTCGCAGGGCAAATGCCAACTGTCCTTGCACGAGCCAACCAAAACTTTACACGTGGAGAGGCTACTTGACGGCTACTCGACTAGCGACGGCTCTAGAGACTCGGGCGGACTAACGATGGATGTTGTACAGTAACGTAGACGGTCGCACTGTACGCGCTCTCAACGCCAGTCTGCTTGTCTGCCTGCGCTGTGCTGTGCACTGCACTGTCTTATGTGTTGTACAACCGCGTCCGCTTTGATCTGTCTGTCTACTATCTATCTCTCTCCCTCCCTCTCAACGTGACAACAACCTACCCCCTTTGCGCAGTCAGTCCAACCACCTGCTAACCAGCCATTCTCTCTGCCCCTCCCTCCAGATCACTCCCCTGCCCGCCCCCACCCATTCGCGCTGCTTACCTCCTAATCCTATTCGCTCAGCTCGCTGCCTCTCCCCAATGGACCGCTTAGCGGATCCGAACCTGCCCGACGACCAGTACGTCAAGCTCCTCGAGCAGCCAGTGGCCATTCTCTACACCTCTCCCAACGCTGCTGAACGCTTTGCTGCCCAGTCACTCCTTACTACCATCCAGGAACTCCCCAATGCTTGGGTTCGCGTCGATAAGGTGCTCGATTACCCCGCCTCATCCAGCAACGCAAAGTTCTTCGCTCTGCAGATTTTGGAAAAGCTAATTCGCTACAGATGGAAAACTCTCCAGCGCTCCACCTGTGAAAGCATCCGTAATTACGTCGTTAACAAGGTCATCAAGCTCTCCGAAACGGATGAATCTCTCAACAGAGAGCGCGTATTTCTCCGCAAACTCAACTTGATTCTCGTCCAGATCGTCAAGCAGGAATGGCCTGCAAAGTGGGAATCCTTCATGACTGAGATTGTCGGCGCCAGTCGCAGCAGCGTCAGCCTTTGCGAGAACAATATGAAGATCCTACGTCTCCTATCAGAAGAGGTATTCGAGTTTTCCAATGGTCAAATGACTCAAGACAAAATCGTTGAGCTCAAGAAGCAGTTCAACGATGACTTCAGCCGCGTCTTCCAGCTCTGTCAATACGTCTTCACTTCCACAGCAGATCTACAGAAGACAAGGCCCGCTCTGCTCGTTGCAACCCTTAATACTCTGGAAAAGTTCCTCTCCTGGATTCCTCTTGGTTACATCTTCGAAACTCAACTTATCGAGACTTTGGTCGGCTTCATGAGCGTCCCCGCCCTTCGTCACTCTGCCCTTCCCTGTCTGGTGGAGATCGCATCCCTCTCTGTAACAAACACTTACGACGATCGCTTCAGGATACTTTTCGTCGCCTTTGTCAAGCAGCTTGTCAACGTCCTCCCGCGAGACACAGATATTGCAGCTGCGTATGAAGATTCCAACGATGAAGTACAGGGATTTGTCATGGATCTCGCTCTCTTCTTCACTGGTTTCTTCCGTGCCCATATTTCTCTCCTCGATGTGGACGGTCCACCCGATATCCAAGAAGCACTCCGAGTTGCCCATGAATATCTTGTTAAGATTTCCAGGGTGTCCGAGGTTGAAGTTTTCAAGACTTGTCTTGAATGGTGGTTCCGACTCGCTTCAGATCTGTACGATAATGAATGTCATATACCTCCAGGTGCTGATCGTAATCGGCCGTTGCTGTTGGGAAACGCTCGCGATCATCCCCCTGCAGTCATTGGCATGGCCGGTGTCAGTGGTCCTGCAGCTGCAATTACAGTTTCCCCGAAGAGAAGCTTTTACGCCCCTATTTTGTCTGAAGTCCGTCGCGTAATGATTTCCCGCATGGCTAAACCGGAAGAAGTTCTCATCGTTGAAGACGAAAATGGCGAAATCGTTCGCGAAACCACCAAAGATACCGATGCCATCGCGCTGTACAAGACAATGAGGGAGACCCTAGTATTCTTAACGCACCTTGATACTGCCAACACCGAAGATATCATGTTATCGAAGCTCACATTGCAAATTGATAACACCGAGTGGTCTTGGAATAATCTGAACACTCTATGCTGGGCTATTGGTAGTATTTCTGGTGCTATGGGTGAAGAAGAAGAACGTAAGTTCTTGGTCACTGTAATCAAAGAGTTGCTGCACTTGTGTGAAATCAAACGCGGCAAAGATAACAAAGCGGTGGTAGCGTCCAATATCATGTACGTTGTCGGGCAATATCCGCGATTCCTTCGTGCACACTGGAAGTTCTTGAAAACTGTGGTCAACAAACTGTTCGAATTCATGCACGAGACACATCCTGGTGTACAAGATATGGCCTGTGACACATTCTTGAAAATTGCGCAAAAGTGCCGGAGCAAGTTTGTTACTTTACAATCAGGGGAGTCGCGGCCATTCATTGTCGAGATGCTGGAGACTCTACCCGAGATCATTCAAAAACTGGAGACGCACCAAATCCAGTCATTCTATGAATCCTGTGGGTGCATCATTGCGAGCGAACACGACACTACTACGCAGAATCAGTTGATCATGAAGCTTTTCCAACTTCCTAACAGCAGTTGGCAACAGCTGCTCTACTCGGCTTCTTTCTCTGAAGATGTACTGCGACAGCGAGACAAGATGAAGAATTTTTCGAGCATTCTGCGAACCAATTCTCGTGTTGCGTTGTCTCTTGGTTCTCCATACCTCGTGCAGTTGGAATGGATCTATGCAGACATGCTAAAAGTTTACAAGGCTTACTCGAGTATGATACAAGCATTGGTAGCAGGTGGTTCGCAGTATGCCACAAAAACGGCCGATGCCAGGAACATGAGAGCTGTGAAACGCGAAGTCTTACGTGTTATCGAAACCTGTATCAGTACCTCTCAAGACAAAGATCGAGATCAAATACGCAAGGGTATTGTCGAGCCTCTGACAGAACCAATACTTGGGGACTACTATTCATCTGTTGCCGATGCTCGAGAACCCGCAGTTCTGTCGCTGTTCTCAACAGTTGTGACATATATGAAAGGCAGCTTGTCAACTGCCGAGATCACAGTGATATTCAAGTCTGTGGTTGGCGTCACCCTTGACATGATCAAGAATAACTTTGAAGACTTTCCCGATGCGAGAATCAATTTCTTCCACTTATTGAGGTCGATCAATCAGCACAATTTTAGCTCGCTCTTCGCTCTCGATGATAATCCTGCGAAAGCGGAAGCCGAATTCCGTATTATCATCAATGCAATTGTCTGGGCATTCAAGCATACGGAACGCAACGTAGCTGAAACTGGACTTCAGATTTTGGTGGAAATGCTTCGCAATGTGGATAACTCTCCATTTGTGAACTACTTCTACAGGATTTATTTCAAGTCAATCCTTAATGATATTCTCTCCGTGCTAACTGATACCTTCCATAGACCTGGATTCAAATTGCATGCTCAAATCCTGATGCATTTGATAGGAGCTGTGGCATCTGGACAAATCACCGAGCCCATCTGGGACCAGTCGCAACCAGACCAAGTAGCACTTGCGACAGGGAATGGCAGCTCGCCACCTAGCAATGCGGTGTACTTGCAAAATCATTTGCTGAAGATTCTCAAAGATGCGTTCCCTAACCTGACTGAAATGCAAGTGTCGGACATTGTCAAGAAGATATTGTCCGCATCAGACGAAAAGACATTCAAGGGCCATTTGCGAGATTTCCTTGTGCAGACCAAGGAGTTCTCATCAGGTGATAACACTGACTTGTTCGACGAAGAGAAGCAAATGCTTCTGCTTGAAAAGCAAAAAGCCGAGACTGAACGGTTGGCAAGAACTCCTGGGCTAGTGGCACCGTCTAATTTCTAGTCATGCGTTCGTTTGAAAAGTTTCTCACGTTAAGTTTCCTTGAAATAAAAAATGGGATGAAGCTTTGTTCATCATGACGTTTAACACACTATGAATCAATGTCTAGCCTCAACTATCCGACACACAAGCGATATGTTACGTATCGACCGGCAGTCTCTGATGGGCGAGTGATTTTGACTACGTTGCCATGTACTAGACCATAGTATCTTGCAATCGGATCCTCCTTTTGAATTCGCGGCAATTGACTTTCCTTCAGTTTATACCTTGTTAGTAAATCCACCTTTTCCTCATCAGTTAAAACATCATGTCTCGGCACTAGAACATGTCTCGTAATGTTGACCAACAATTCATTCTCCAGAAACAACTCCATTCTACACTTTTCACCCGCACTCAATTTTTCCACTGCACTCTTCGCATACGGCGTCAACCCGGTCTGTACGATGATGATTGCACTATGCACGCCGTCCCTCTCCATCTTCTCCGCTCTATCCGAAATCGGTTTCACACCGAGCAATTTGTTCCGATGCTCGTCCGGAAAGAAAACATAAACCTGGTCGCCCGCGTTGTCCCTCTTTTGTCGCAACAACGTCAACGAATCTCTGTTGTAATTGTGCAGAGCGAATTCGCGCTCAAATGTGCTGCGCGGCTGCAAAAGATCCTCCTCTGTGTTCAACACCGCGTAGCCACGGTCGGAAAGCAACTCAAGAACAGTCCGTCGCACACGGAAAAGGCGTGATACTTCCTGCTCCGTGGCCGTCTCACTCATCCCTTGCATCTTGCGGAACGCTCACGATGCAACTGTGATAATTTCTAAACCTCGCCAGCTGCGTTTTGTTCTTCTGCGCGGTTCTGTCGGCGAGGAAAATGTTGTTGGGCAGTAGTCAGTCAGTAACTTGATGAGGAGGCTAGCGGCGTTGGCGTAGTAGGAAAACCCACAATAACGGATCAACAATCTTGCGGAAAAAAAGTGTGTGAATTTTATGTCGTACTGTACGGGATTTGGCGAATTGTCGTGCGTTCACGTTGTAAATTGTGAAATTGGACAGCGATCGCGATCGCGCTCAAGGCTTTGAGCTCTAAAGCTCTTTTTGTCTCCACTGAATTTCTCGACATCGCCGTCGCGTTCATTGGGCTTACGTCAACCCGCGTGGTATCTTTCACTTTCGAGAGATAGGCCACTGTACCTTCAGAAGTGACGTGAGCGTACGTGGATATTGATCGCACACCGCAACTGTCGTCCTTAAACCGAATCTTGTTACATCCCCATCCCACCGCAGCACCGATCGCGCATAGGGCGTCACTGATTATTTAGTGTGGTGTCTGGCAGTTGCAGCGCTTTGGAGTTTATCCTCTAATGGCATCCAGCGCAGCAGATATGGCAGATTCTACCGTTATTCCAGACTCGATGGTCACAGTTCCAGATTCAGGCGATTTGCATCATGGTGTTCCGACCGCCATTTTCTTCGTAAGTTTGAACCATAGAGACAATTTAATGACCTATGTTCCATCCATGCAGTCAAACTGACGGTCTACGATTTCCTCTCAACCACTGTGATTCGCTGCGGACCATGTGCCTTAGGATGACATTCCAAGCATTCTCAAGAACAAGGATGCTCGCGCGTTGGTAGATAAGCTATCGGCTCTGAGTCAAAAGTATCGGTACTTTGAAGAAAAGCTGGTGACAAGCCGACAATCTCTCGAGGAGAAGATTCCAGAAGTGGAAAGAGCTCTCAAGGCGGTTCGTGTTTTACAGGAGAGAAACTTGAGGGACGGAGAAAATGACAAAGAAATTGAGACCCAATTTGAACTCAGCGACGGTATCTATGTGCGAGCAACGATTCCACCTTCTCCTTCCGTTTGCCTATGGCTGGGGGCCAATGTCATGGTGGAATATTCTCATGAGGAAGCGATTGCATTGCTTACAAAGAATCTCGATTCTGCCAAGGCCAGCCTAGCAGATACATGTAAGGATATCGACTACTTACGAGATCAGTTGAATACCACTGATGTGAATCTTTCCCGCGTTTACAATCACCACGTACAAAATGTTCGTAAGGGTGCTGCAGAAGGCCAAACCGCACGTGGAGCTTCTAAAGCAGCGATTGCGGCAAAGTGAATAGTTACACAGGATCAATCACTGAAACTACAAGTTGATACATCCTTAGTCTGATGCTTAATTATATTTCGTCATCTGTCAATTGTAACTACGTAGAGGATGTCACTGAAACAGAAGGTAAAGTACTCGACAAACTCCTATCTTCCTCACCGGTAGAATTTGCGACATTTTCATTCGCATCTACGTTGACGTGTTCAATAATTTCACCCTTAGTATCCTTGTCCGAACCTGGTGCTTGTGCAGCCGCAGATATTGTTTCTTCAATATCAGGAAGAAACTTGCGCACTATTGCAAACGTCGCATTCCATCGTACTCGATGTTCTAGCTTCAGCAAGCCACAGTCGTACATGACCAATAGAATGTTCTTCACAGTCTCGGGGACATGCTCGACAAGCTCATCCGTTTCCCCACCCCGCTTTTCCAAGTTAGCCGCTCTCAGTTCAGTAGACATCTTTCTGCCGCTCTCAATTGCAATTCGGAATACTTCTAGTATTGCAAGCCAGAGTTCGGTAAATGCCTCGTCATTCAAACCCGCAGCAATAGAAGCATGATGCTGAAGAAACGTTTTGGATGTCAATGTCACTGCCTTCATCCGTGTACGATTGCACGCCGCTACTACAGACTGTAGCAGTTGTTCATCATGCTCTGGCGAGATGACGAAATTGCGGGATCTGCCTCTGTTCAAAGCTGCTGCTGCTTTTCGTTCATCAAGCAGTTTCTTCTGAGCACTTCTTTCCGCTTCAACTGTGGCATTAAGGAACCCGTGAGTTGTGAATAATTGTGACATGAGCGGTAACAAAACGGTATTCAGAGCTTGGCTCCACTGCCAGGCTGAAAGAAATTCGGTCGAACCGCCAGTTGCTAAAACTCTTTCTAGAACGCCTATAGCAGAATTCCTGACCTTCCCACGAGAATCCCGTACAGCCGATGCAAAGCCGAGGAACAAAGGGCCCCAGAATTCAGACCACAATTCACTCTTTTTGCCTTCCGATTCCGCAGCGCTCCCTCCAAGTACTGCTTTGTTCTCGAAAACCGTTTCTGTCGAAAACTTAGCGATACGTCGTGAAAGTAGGTAGAGCAACTCCAGTGCCCGAATTGAGACGTCCACAGACGGACATGAAGCAAATGCTAATATCGCATCAAGTAGTGGTGCATACGTCTCTGGTGATATGGCATCGTATGCAGATTGGTCAGTTAGTATACAAGAAATTGTTTCCAGACCAATTCCACGAGCTGTTTGATTAGAGCGTGCAGAACTCTCTGCAATAGACAAAATAGCATGCCACCCTGACGTAGAGTAGATGTTGGAGCCATGTGATCTAACAATGTTGTAGACACCAGAGGCTATTGGTATTGAAAGAGCTTCAGCAGTTTCTCCGGAGAGCCGCACTAAAAGGTTGAGACCGCGCAGGACATCATCTCGTATGGCGTCTCGATGTAGCAATCGTACACCAACACGAAGAAGAGCAATCACAGCACGCTCGAGTACTGCTGAAGGTTGAGTTGCGGGAGCAATTATCTTAACAATGAGACCGTGCAATGCTGGCCAGGGAATATGCAATCTATCCCGATTCTGAAGTGTCAGCTCGCACAGCATATCGATACAAAACGCCAACACAAATTCGCGAGCTTTCCGCTCATCCTTCTCACGGTTGGCAACTTCATACGATGGTGTGAGTCCAAATGAAGCAAAGTCTACATCTCTGTCAGCAGATGCACCTGCTCTTCTCATATTTGTGACTCCAACGATCACTGAAGAGTCTTGTCTTGGACTTGGCGGTGCAATTTCAGACCACGCTAGAACAGAATCTTCTACCATTGGGGGCTCTTCCGGAGCTTTCGTTGACTCGTCGTTAATGTCAGCATTCTTCCCTGCTTCCATGACACGAACTGCTGACCGTGCAATAGCTTTTGAAAGATTTTCTAAAGCAGTTGGTCTCAGGATCTTTGCCTCGTTGATTATGACATCTTCTATGCGGCAACCTGCGATACATTTCCTAGCTAGTTCTTGCGCTTCAGAGTCTTCAGGGCTTCGCATTTTGATGTACGTCGGAGGAACATTGGAAACTCGTCGAATAGATCGCCCGTCTGCTGTAGTGGCATGATAGTGTTCATCATCCTCGTCCTCATCAGAATCCAGTTCTGAACCGATAGATGCGGCCAGAATTGCCGCAAAGAACCCATTCGCACGCGGTGCCTTCTTCGGTTTTTCCCCATCCCTTTCGGAATCTGTTCTGCGATCCACCTGAGAAGGCCACCAGGAAGGAATCAAATTGGAGTTTTCCAGCACTTCTTTTTCCACACCCACCAAATCCCCGCCATATCCTCCGATTTGCTGTTCAAGTTCCACAGGTAACAAGCAAAGAGCATGCAGGCGCAACAGATATGCGACAAGGGATTGCCATCCCTCAGCTTCCAGCCAGTCGCCACATTGTCGGGATACGCCAGATAATGCTACTGCAGCCATTTGAGCCTTGATGTCCGTGCCAAACCGAACAATTGTTCCACTCAATGGTCCTTCGCGCAGCGTAGTCGCAGTTGTAAGAGACGAAATAACTGCATCAGTCGGACGACTCATTTTATATGATGTTGCACATCGTGCAACGGACAAAAAGCCTTCCAATGCCTTCTGAACAGAATTGGCATCTCCAGCTTCATTGAGTATCGCATTGGCACTGACAACAGCTGCTTCCCACGTTAGCGAGAAAAGTTCCTGGTCAAACAGTCGAGCTTCACTCCACTTTAGAAGCTTCCCACCAGACGTCGCCATGTTTTTGATTTGTTCATCCCATAGGAGATCGGTGAGAGCACCAATACCCGCTTCATCGCTCATTCGAATTTCAACAGCAGCGATGGAATCGAAAATATCGGATAAGAACCATCGCGGAAAGTCACCCCCGCCATTGACACCTCTGCAATTCCGAACAAAGTCGTCCAACACCATTTTTGTTCGAATAGAGTCATTGTGCTGATCTGTATTTAACATCACCACCGAGAAGCTCAGAACGTACGCTGCATCAGCAGTCTTCAGCACGCCGACACTTCGATTGCGGTCATCATGCACACTTTCCGCACGTCCATCTCCATCGGAGACGTCCGCCTGAGTCCCGTTTGTCTTGTCCAAGGCTACATTCCCATTGGGTGATGCAACCGCCACAGCTCCCTCGCCTCGTACTTCTGCTTGATCATCCTGGCTAGCCTCAGTTTCGGCCGTAGAGATATCTTGCTTGTTCTGCTCAAAGTACCTATTGGCAAATGATTGCACAATGCGATCAATCTTCTGAGATTCACCAGGGAGTCTAAAGCTCTCTAGGAACACTCGTAACGACTCTGTAAATGGACGGTTTGCAAATTCGAAAGTCGCAGTGTAGTCTGCTAGCACCCTCCGAGATAAATTATCCGGCTCTCCCAGTATTGTTCCAATCTTCCCCTTACTCAACCCAGGAGTTTGACGCAAGAAGCGAACAATAGCCCTAACATCGTCGTCTAATTCTTCATCGACAGTGGACGGTGCGTGTTTCGGAACTTCAGCAAACCCATGATCTCGCAATAGTGGTAGAAGCTTCTTAGCCTTGTTCAGAGAATCGGAAGTATTGAAAACTTCTGCAGCCTTCTGTAAACGAAGCTTTTCCCGGCGGATTTCGACACACGAACGCAGTGTGAGCGCATCGCTCTCACTGAGATCCGCAGGATCTACGGGCTGCAGCCTCAGCCTATCACCGATTGTGTCAACTACTGATAGAATCGATTCTGCGCACAATAAAGCAGCAGCTCTAGAGAACTTGGAGGACTCGAGGCTGGTACTATTTCCAATATTCATAATGTCCTCTTCATCGCTGTCCACGTCAGCTACAGTGCTTGCAATACGGTTGCTGCCACTGGAGGAAGCTCTCAAGCGCTTGCTTCGCCTCCGGAACCGCTTTGTTTTCGAAGCATGTCCGAGCACGGCAATGAGGGGAGTGACGATATCTGAGCTACGAAGATCACAATCCGCGGCACGGTAAACGGCGCACAAAAGACCGGGAGTTGCGAGTAGGGCTGCAAGTGATTCCAATCCTATTTCCCGAATGACAGGGTCAATTTCAACTGATTTGAGATCAGGTGTTCCAGCATTGCCACTCGGTGGCGCACCATTCTCTGCGCTGTTGCCGTTATTGCTCTCCGGCGATGAGTTTTCTGACTCCCCTGTTGTCTTCGGCAATACGTTTTCATAGCCGGAAATATAGTAAGGATATACTCTCTCCAAAAGAGCAAGGAGAAATGCAGTGCCGTCCTCTTCCAATATATACACGAGTTCGGTGGCAATCGTGAAAGCAGAAGAGATGATAGAAGTCGGGGTCTGGAAAAGCCCTAAAGTTCTGAGTAGACATCTTGAGCAATCTCTAACGAGAAATCGTTTCACAGAGGGTTGCTCTTTCAGTTTCGGACCACCAGACGTCAGCAATGAAGAAATAAGATGTAAACCCAATGAGCGCTCAGCTTCGGAAGAAGATACAGAAGGGTCTGCCATCTTTGAGCAGAGTTCTATCATTGCGGCAACTACAGCAACTGAAGCAGGCCCATGCTGGGAAAATGCATCCGCGTTCAACGCGTAACCAAACACAACGCCGTTTACACCATCTGCAACAACTGGCGGAATATTGGAGACGACGGACTGCGGTTCATGGGCAGAATTGGCGGTAATACTTTGCAATGCATAACCGAGTGCATTACACATGTCAACAAGGGCTGCATCGGCGGTCCTCTTGAGGAGATCGGATGCGCGACGTCTGCCAGCGGCGATTCCCAAGCAAGCTTCCACAGCGCGAAGGATCGATGCATCGGACAAAAAGGGCAACGCATGCGATGTAATGATCTGCGTTATGCAGCGAATGATGCGCGAGAGGACCACCTCATCGCCGGCGGGATCGGTCGCATCGAAGCGGCAGGACGCAGCTGCATCCATGATAGCGATGAGTGCGGGGGCGAACTGCTGCAGCATGCTGTGATCGTGCGCTAGAAAGAGGAGACGAGTGGTGATGCGGTCGAGCGATTGCAAGGCGACGCCGGTGATAATTCCGGAGGCGTCACGGGATTTGACAACCTCTAGGAAAGGTTCCAAAGCGCTGAGGAGCGCTTCTGGTGGTATGAGCGCATGTTGGGTCCAGAGGGATCGGTGGTGAGGGTCTGGAGCGGTCGGTGAGCCGTTTCGAACAATGTCACGCAGGGATTTCACCTCCTTCACGAGAGGGTGTTCTGAGGGCTGGGATGATGCGGTGAAGGAGAGTAGATATCCGAAGCGGCGATTGTGTCGGAGTGCACTGAGCAGTTTACGGGCTTCGCCGAGAAGAACTACTGAAAGCGCAATTTGGCCTGACATTGTTGTGGACGCGTGACCGACGGGGTCTGGCTGGGTCAGACTGAGGTCGGTCGGTCGGCTGGCTGCTGATGTGATGAATGGAGCGTGGAGACAGATGCGATTGGTGAAATCTGGGAGTTGCAGTTATAATGGGATAGATAAAGGAGGAGGGGTAGACTTGGTGGTGAGGAAGACGGTGTATCGAAGCCAAGTTTTCAAATTGACTGGAAAGTTTTTGATCAGTGATGTCAGCATGCAGCGAATGAGACTGCGCGGCTGTCAGGGGCTTTGTCATTTGATATGACCGATTAACGAACGTTTATTGGTTGGTGTTAATTATTACAAGGATCATACATGGTTTCGACCAATAAGATGGAAATTTTTCTACTATTTTGGCCCAATATTTAATAAATTCTCAAGTTAAATGAATTGCAAAAGTACTTTTTCCGCAAGTAGCTGAGGTATCGTATGTTACGAATGCCCATTACGATTCCGATGATTCTGGCCACATAAAATGAATGTTGACCAGCAGTTAGGGCCCCAACTAAATTAATTTAGTTCATACCAGCTCAATGAAATGTTTTATCGAAAAAAGAGGAGAAGAGAAAATGTTTTGCCCATCGCATTACGTTGGAGCAGAACACACATCCGGTATGGCTAAAGGCAACTAACTCCAACTCTTCGTACCCACAGTACGTGAATGCCCACAAAATTGCGACTAAAACCAATCGTATTCAAGCTATAGAAAAGCGTACACGAAAGCCAATGGTGACGAATCATTGAAGGGACGTTCAAATGTTCAGTCAAGATTTTTGGGAGGAGAAAAGCACACAAACTCTTTCTTTCTTGCCTTTGAGAGTGCGTACATGTGTATACAAGAAACTAATCCTATCAAATCGCAGCGGACGATCTATACACGACATATACCACCTCACCTATATCATGTCCGATCTTTCCTCAATGACCACCAGGGGACGTTGTAATATTCTACACGATGGTCCAGCGAACTACGCCCCCGGTCTCTATAACCATATGGCTTCGCTCAAACGAAACTCGCGGTCGACTCAATGACCAGTGACGTTCGCAAATCCTCCCCATGGTCTGTGAACAGCCTCTACTTGCAAGGATCCATGCTTTATCCCTTGGACGAGTTCATTCCACAGTCTCCACATTCTCTCGCCACGGCGAGGTCTAACCCAAAAATTGACAGGGAAGCTGTATCGGACCGAAACGGAAATTGTGAAACTAATATTGTAACGTTTCCCTCGCTACAACTTTTGGGCTTTACCGCATTATGGTACACATGCGCACGGGGTCCCCAGCTATAAGAGTGACCAGCTCATAAAACTGCATGGATTACCAGAGACGTAGACGGATGTTGCAGTTGTTTAATTGGAAGTCGTAGATGTCCTTCCTGTATGGAACGAGAATGCAAGAATCACTCCTCTTTCGGGACAGATAGTTTCGATAGCATACGTGGATAGAAACATGTTGCGAATGTGCACACAGGTGGGAGATAATGTGGTCGATGAAGTTTGGTTGAGTAGTAGGATTTAATTTATGATGAAGCCTTGCTGAAGAATGACCGGTCACGTATGTCCAGGCAGTTTTGCTCCGACACTATCGATTTCGAATAACGAGAGCCGTTAAATTGGATTCTGCGCATCAGCAACTGTAGCGCTGTAGTATCTAACAAAATTTATCTCTGAAAATAGGATGCTGCTAAACATCCAAACATGATTCTAACCAAGCCAATCCATCTTCCTCTTCCTGCTCATCTCATCAGGCAATGCATTTCTACACTGGTATGCCTAGACAGAATGTAAAGAAGGAATTAATTCTTCACTGTTGCTGATTTCCTCGACCAAGAAAAGCGAGAGATAAGTTTGGGCAGTTCTCGAAGGACGATGTCATCTGCCACGAAGACAGAGGTGATTTACAACCCGACGTATGGGAGGGGATGGTGCATCACGAAGAAGAAGACAGTATCTCCAACCACGGGGTCAGTGTAAGGAGTGTATATCATTTCATAGTCATACGTATTGAGATTGTTGGGATGAAAAGCTATTTCGGCAAACATTGCATCCAAGATGTTTGCCCACTTTTCTGAATGTGTACACACCTCCGTCATGTTTCAAATCACTGTGATATATGTGCAGCAATTCAGCTTGGTAAGCCGATAGGTTTGATAAAAACTGGTATGAGTCAGAGCGAGAACAAACCAGTGTCTCCACTCAGGACATGTGGAAATAGGAAATGAAGATATCGTTGAAACCAAGTGTGTGGTTTGGCGTCGTTTACAGCGAATCGTACCAAGCGCATAGAGCGGAGAAGCATTCTAGATAAAGCCAAGCTCTGCAAAGGCGGCACGGATTATTCCGGGTATGCAAACGCAGCAGCCAACGATATCGAGACGCGATGAATCAAGCAAGACGAATGGGCGCTTGAATTGAGGTTACAGAACGGTGAGTTGCATGATGTGGTGATGTGAGGCAAGAAAAAAGCAATAGACGATTGATTTGAGCGTAGGTTGTCACCGACGAGCTGTAAACGTTTGCACACAGCACAAAGCCTAAAATCGGGGACGAATAGACGCAAGTGATGCGTGATAGAGCGGGTGCAAGCGGACCTGTTGTGCTTTGCAGGGGGCATATGGACAGACGACACGTGTGTGCAATCGCATCAATTCACATCTCGGTAGACATTGATTGACGTTTACATCTGACGGTGCAATTAGCTATGAAACAGGATGACGCATGGGGAGAGGCAAGCGACTGGTGTAGAAAAAATTCCAATCTGGACGTAACAAGCGGCTGCAAGCTGTCAGCGACACGGGGTCGCGACGGGGGAGCGGAGCGGAGCGGGTTGAAGTACATCATCGGCTAGTGTGCCAGCTGCGAACGTCGTACAGTATGGGCGGGCATAGTTTCGGCGACGTGTGCGGAAATGATGGCGTGTCGCAAGCGTCTAAAAATAGACGAGGGGAAGGACCGAGTGGTCCGTGGAGCGACGTGTGTCGACGGACCGGAAACGATTTGTGCGATGATAGTGCACTGGCGCAAATTTAAGGTTGCCGTGCGTGAGAGTCGATTGTGCTGGTTGGATGCGGCTACTGTATGCCATGCATGGCGTCGCGTCGATGTTGTGCACCGGCGTGCGTATCATGGTTGCATCGCGATTGTGCAATGCGCAAGTGGCGCGCAGATTGGCGAGGCTATGACAAGCGCTATGGCGTTTATAAAACACACAAACTAGAGCTTGTGCTACAGTATTACAATTCAAATTTCTCGACTTGTCATACTGCACTAGCGACGGTACGACCGTCTTCGTCTTCGTACGGACCACCCACATGGCAACACTCCAGTCATTACCTTTGCTACCATTTACTCCCAAAGCTGCGCCCAACCATCGCCTATTTACACACGAGCAGACAAATAATATTCGGCGACTGTCCACAGAAACGAAAAATAAGAGCCACGCGTTTCCTACACCGACCTAGACAGCACGCACGCGCGCGCGCGCACACACACACCCCAAAAATCACCACTCTCCGACCCACTATACACAGTCCAAGCGTGGTCAACCCATGTACATCAGCTAAACGCCTTGCGCACATCCTTCATGTGCTTTGCCCGCTCCAGCAGCGCCAGCGTCTTCTCCAGTTCACGATCGTTTTCGTCCGTGTAAAACGCCGTGATCGGAATCGCATTCTCCGGCTGCAGCACATAGCTCAGCGGGCTGTTGTCAATAATGAACGTGCGCTTCAGATCGCGACCCAGCTTGGCAATATCCTTGACATAGCATCCACCCACGAGCACACAATGCTCTCGATACAACCGCAGCTGTACCAAATTCTGCGGGTCCAGCAGGTCCATGACCGGATTAGCGTACAGCGCCAACGACGCTGTAAATACCACTATCTCATACCATTCACTCACCCGCTTCAGAAACTCGTCCACCCCGGGTCGCTTCTTCACATACACCGTATGCGTTTCGCCCTGCATTTCCAGCGGTATTTCAAAATCAGCACCCGGGATCTCCGTAAAACTGCTATGCACCAACGTCTCATCCAGGTCCAGCACAAGACAAATGCGGTCGGCCGCCTGCGGCGGCCGCGTCGGTAGCAGCGGCGACGACGGCTCATACGTGGGTTCAAGCGTCTTCAAATGCTGGCCATACTCAAACTCGTGCATCGAATCACTCGCGCGCGTCGCGGCCACAAAGCACGAGCACAGTTGCGACATGAAGCGCACGCGGCGGCTCGTGTTCGCCGGCGGCGCCGCATCGAGTGCGGTGGGCGTAGTGGACGAGTCGTCCGTGTCGGCGTCGTCGGCGCGTGCCAACGAGGCGTCGATGCGCGGCACCGATTTACGTTCGGCGGGCGGCGAAAAGATGCGTCGTAAAGCGGTGGGTGACTTTTCCAGCTGCGAGGCGCGCGGAGAAAAGATACCAAACAGACGCGTCTTGGGTGACGACGGATACTCCGCGTCGTCATCGACGAGTGTCGGCGCGTCGGCTGTGCCCCGACGCTGCGGCACCGAGTGGATAATGTCCTTTGGAACCGACGCTGTTGATGGTAGCGTCTGCGCCGATGTCGCCGATGTCAGCGAAGCGGCGTTCGCCATGGGTCGCGACGGGTGCGCGCTGCGCACGGGATCGGCGATGATTTGGATGCGGCGCAGGGAGGATGCTGCGCAAGCGCTTGCGCTGTGTGGCGCTTATGGCGCGCGTGCGACGGAGGGAGAGGGATGGATGGATGGTCGCGTCCGTGCGGGTACGGTACGGTATGGTACGGCGTGGGTGCGGGCTGGTGGGATGTCGACGCGGTGAGAGGAGCACGATGGACGGTGGCAGCGGCGGCGGCGGGGTACGATAGGGGATGGAGACGATGATGATCAAACAGCGACGGGCTGGACTGGGCTGGGTCGAGCGAGACTGGGTGGCGTGGGGTAGAATAGGGTAGATAGGCTCATGGGTGATGTAGAGCACGAAGGGTTTTCATTTGGTTTGCTTTCGGCAGCAGCGAGAAAAGGCGGGCACAGCGGCTGTCACTTGTAGTGACCCGGTGTCGGGGCGTGAGTGGGCCACTTGCGTAGAAAGTGAACGGGCTGAATTGAGTATAAAACTATGAGAAAGTGTAAAGATGAGAGCGAGTGCTGTGTGACACGTATTTGATGGTGAATCTTATTTAATTTTTGCAGAAACCTATTTTTTCAGAAACGTTTCCTGATTTCTGTGCAATGGCATACGCGGATCTCGAGTGGGCAAAAATGGTCATGCCCCCCTTGTGTTTCGTCCCACCCCAAATTCATCGGCTGCATTGGACCGACAACCCTGGTCCAACGCAATACACTGCGCCCGTCGGGACCGGCTGCACCTCTACCGCTAGCGGCTGCGTAATAAAAGTGACGGCACACCAAACTTTACACCTTCACTTGATATCAATAACCGAATCGATCATTCCACCTCCAATAATCATATTCCAGGTGTCATTTTCATCCGATGTCATCACTCCTTACAGAAGAATCAAGTCGCGATCCGTTTCCTGACTTACACTCCACCACCGCGCACTGGTCTTACACAACTGCATCCGTTGCGGTCCACCTCAACCTCATTTTGCTTTTGCCTTGAATTGTGGCTGCAGCGCACCATACATGCCTCATGACACTGCCCGACTCAGCAGGCCTCTGCGACACTGCCGGCCAGCACATTTCAAACACAAGGTTACGACAACTACCCACCCACCCACCCGTCCTTCCGCATTGCCAGTCGCCAGCCGCTGTGTTGCGCTGCTTGCAAATGCGTTGTGATGTTCGCATTCTTGTCCAGCCCCGATAGGACCCTATCGATTGCGCACGCACATCTAAACTGCAATCCATTCCAGCCTGTCCTTTGCGCACGCCAACCAGCCGTCCAATAGCATCCAAACAAGCGTCACCGTACGCATCTCCTGTTACGCATGTGACCTCCAGAAGAAATCGCTCATTTCGAGAACCACCTCGCCAGATATCTGCCCAAGGGAAATCCAATCAGCCAATTGCATCCCTGCACGCACAAACCGTCATCCTGTAGGAGACGACCTGCAGCTGCGTTTTTAATTTTCACAATACCTCACACGCCTCCCCGAACACGACCGATACGTAAAGAGCAAGTCCTCTACCAATCTCGACGCGTCAGATTCCTGCCCTCCAAACACCAATCAGCTCCTTCAACCCATCATGGCATTCGTTCCATCCCTCACAGCCCCATTGCGCGCCACCGCCTTCTCCGGCGCTGCAGTCGACACCGCAGCCCCGCGTCGCGTCGCCGCCCTGCGCATGAGCGATGGCGCCAATGGCTCGTCCGAATTTGGAAAAGCGGGCGATTCGATGTGGAAGGAAAACTTGTTCACTGGCGGTTTCCCCGGCGGTGAAGCGTTCTTCAAGTCGTGGATTGAGGATGGCGGCACTGCTGATGTGCCCGACATGCCTGCCGATATGCAGGCGAGCGCCGAGTTTACTCCCAAGTCGACTGAGAAGAACACCCTTCTCAGTAAACTCGACAAAATTGAATTCTTCAACGGCTTTACATCGGATGCGCAGCCCGAGGCTGAATCTGGCGAGGACACGGCAGATGCAGTAGCTCCAGAATCAGCTCCCACTGTACCGGACAGCGATGTTCCCGACCCGGCGCTCTATGAACAGTACTTCCCCGCCGCTATTCGAAATCTTGCACCGGAAATCAATATCATCTATGAGAAGAACTTTGTCAAGGACCGCGTGTCTGTTGCAATGACAGAGGTAACTGCTTCGGCGACAGACTTGTATTTCCCCAAGTGGAAGAAGAACAAGGCACCTATCATCGAATTGTTCTACGACGGTTCTAGCCTTGCAACTGCAGCCATTTCATTGAAGATGGATGAGATTGAGCCACTACCTACTTGTCCGCCGCCAGCAAAGGTCGGTGAGACGATCACATCGTTGGTACCGGGAGCTGGAGGTGGCTTGAAACTGGAGTTTGCTGTGCAAGGTACCGGTCCCGTCAACGTATATAGTGATCCGAGATGCGTGGAAAAGTACAATGCAATGATCGGAAAATAGACGTCTCTAGTTGATATTAGATCGTCATAATAGTTTGTAAATGAGAGCTTTGCCCAATGTGGCAAGGGGGATTTTTCATGAACTGACGCCTGATAAGTAGATATGATGGATGTGCGATTGATCGTTGATGATATTAGCCGATAAGGGAAGGTTGAACTAGGATTGCAAGTCAAGTTGTGAGTGACAGCACAACATTGAACGATAGCATTCAAGTGCTATTATTTTCGATCGGCTGGCTGATGGATTGATGGTGTGCGTGAAAGTGTTGAGGTGGCTACAAAAGCGTTGTGACGACATCACTGCTATCAGCGACAGCGATAACAACTGCACGAGCGTGATCGTTGTGGAAAAGGGATACCTATGTTGTCAAATAACATCATCAGCCGACTCTCTTGGCACGGGCGGTTCGCGTTCGCGCAATCGTTGCTCCCCTTCCGGATCGATGGGATGGTGCGGATCCTCGGTTTCATAGCGCCGCCTTATTGGGTTTCGTTCTCGATCGGGATAGGGCACGCGGGTGGAATGTCTTGCATCCCACGGGCGATGCATATATCTGCCGGCGGCATCTTCGTCGAATCGGCCTCTGTACGGCGGCGCTCTATGCGGGTCTCGTTCCGCGTACGGATAGGGATAGGGCGGACGATCCATGGGTGGATAATCTCTGGATCGTTTCATTCCTGCATAACGATCTCGAATACGTCGATCGACGCCCATATAGGCGCCGGGCGTTCTGGAATGGGGTGCTTTTCTCTTTGCCTTTTCCACGGCGATGAGACGGCCTTCAAATTCGTACTCTCTGAGCCCCTCGATCGCGTCCTTGGCGCCCTGTTCGGTGAGCATTTTGACAAAACCAAAGCCGCGACACTCCTTGGAATGAGGGTCGCGAACCACGACAGCCGAGTCGACGCTGCCGTACTAAGTTGACACGGAGAAGAAACAAGACACTGTCAGTGTGTGTGTTTGAACAAAATGCAATGGGAAAGCGACAAACAGTGTCGGCACGACGCCATTGTACGATTGGGAATGGCAATGCGGCACGACGCAAAAATAAATTGAAAAACACGTCTCGAAGACATCCACCACCACCTACCTTACTGAACAAGTGCACGAGCTGCTGTTCCGTTACGTGCTTGGCGACATTACGCACAAAGAGATTGATGAGATCCTGTCCGGCGCGATCGTCGTTAGCGTGCGCATCTGCTCGATTGGCCGACTGCTGGCGCTGCGGGTCGGCGGCGTCTTCGGCTAGTGGGGAGCGCGCGGGGTTGGCATCGGCGTTATCGCGGTGCGATACGTCGGGCTGGGGCGAATGGGCACGGTGTGTATCGGGAGGCGACGCATCGTGCGGGGGCGTTGGTTGGCGCGACGGCGCATGCTCGGACGACGACGGTGCTGGTGGCGCGTCGTCGCGCGACGACGGCGCTTGCGCGTCCAAATTGGCTGTCATTGCGGCGCGGATTTGGGCCTCTACAGACGATGTGGCGACGCGCTTACGCGGGGGAACAAGCTTGGTGACGGCGATGCGTGTCGAGGTGCTGGTGACATAGGTTGAATGCTGATAATTGCGCCCCTCAAGGCTGCCAGAGCGCGCGTTGTGCCGCAATGGCCCATTGCTTGCACTGAGCAATTTATGTTTTACAAAATGCGACAACACTGTCGCTGTTTGCTGCTTTGTTGTGCGTGGCGTGGGTAGAACATTTCGCCTGTGATTATTATATTTTATTTATTTGCAAATATTTGGGTGTTTTATGCTCTCGAGTCGCACACTAATTTATTTGTTTTGCTTCATGACTTGCGTGCGTTCGAGCACGCGTGTGGCCAGACAAACGCAAACTCTCATTATGCAACGTGCTGCAATTTCCGCACTGAGGCGGGCGCACTCCGCCTTGCGTCCTAATGCTGTCAATGTGCCTCGTGCATATCACGACAAGGTCATTGACCATTACGAGAACCCAAGGTAAGTCACTGTCTGTAGCTGCTGTCAGTTCTCAGCTGCAATCAAAAGTATTTACTGACAACGCTTTGCGCGCTTTCGAGCACAGAAATGTCGGCAGTTTGGATAAGAACGACAAGTATGTCGGCACAGGTCTCGTTGGAGCGCCTGCCTGCGGCGACGTCATGAAGCTGCAAATTCGCGTCAATGATGACGGTGAAATTGTTGAAACCGCTTTCAAGACTTTTGGATGCGGGTCGGCGATTGCATCATCTTCTCTGGCGACGGAATGGGTCAAGGGCATGAAAGTTGACGACGCTACTGCCATTAGAAATAGTGATATCGCGAAAGAGTTGCGACTACCTCCCGTCAAGTTGCATTGTTCCATGTTGGCTGAAGATGCGATCAAGGCTGCTGTGAAGGATCTCAAGGCCAAGCAAGCGTCGTCGTCAAATGAGTGACCATCGCTTTGTACTCGCCGTCGGTTATACTGTGCTAATTTGATGCAATTCGCCCTGTTAATTCATTGCAACGAGTGCCCCATCAACCTTGCGTCGCGGTACTTCTATCTTGCTACATGTATGGGTCTAGTAGTGTAATCTGATACTTTGAGTTTGGGGTGGCCAGTCTCACTCGACTGCGACTACTTGGATGGGTTTTCTGGACTGTTGGTGAATATACTCTTCATTCGACGGAACTGCATCCGAGGAACAAATTCGCATCACCTTTTTGTTCGGTGTATACATCATGTACAACAATTCTGAGTATCCAAGGCTTAATTCGTAGAGATACAAACTACCTACCATAAAGCAGCAACACTACAATCGATTGGGAGATGTCGCAAGCGACGGAAAAAATTGAATGAGTCGACCGTTAATTGTTCCCAAGCCCAGTCTCCTTTAGTAAAAAGCGAAAAGAGAGTTTCATGACAATGGAACGCGGTCTGGCTGGAGAAGAAAATCGTGATGAGAGGTGGGGTGGACACTGGTTAAATAGTCCCCGTGGGAAGATCCGAGTCGCTCCAAGAGCCAAGACGAAATTGGATCAAATCGGTTGTAGCGGCGATGTAGAACACGGTAAACTATTATGGGTGCCAGAAGCAGAAGCGAAAATCGCGTTTTCGTATTTTCGAAGAAAAGCAGCGGAAAATGCAAAGTTTTGCTACATCTTTTCAGAATATCTCACAGCTAATAGCGTGGGTGGGTCGCTCCATCTCCACTACAACGCGTCAAAGTTCCACTCACTTCTTCGTCTAACAAGACGTTGCCGTTCCAATTTACTTTACAATTAGACAAGGTAACCTTAACACTAGCTTGCGTACCACAGCCACAATCACTTCTTCGTTTTCTTCATTTGCGTGGGCAGCAGGCCTTCTCGAAATGCAACAATTGGCACCGAGACAAACAATTCAATTCAAACTGTTAGAATGCTGCAACTGACAAATAGAAAGACAGAGATAAATATATAGACAACATACCGAATCGTTTTTTGATCGTAACGCGATGCCGACTAAACTTATCATCTGGAGAAAAGCGACCTACTCGAATCGATCATCACAGTCGTGTCAGAACGAACGCATGTCAAACTGAGTTGTGAGCGGTAGGAAACAAATGCGCGCAACTTACACGGATGAGCCGATTTGGTCGGAACCCCAGACGGGCCGATCTTCTTCAAAGTGTAAGTGCCATCTTCAGTCTTCATAAGATACATACTGCTGGGTGGCGAGAAACGCGACGAAAAGATTCCACTCAAGGACGGCAGGGCAGGCGAGGGCGCAATCAGACGGTGTGCGATGAGCGGCGTCTGTCGCGCGCATCGGCGAGTTGGCGTTGGTACAAAACAAAATTGGATAATAATAATGCAGCAAAAATAAGGGAAGAAAATCTGCGAAATTTCAACAATGTATCAAACGTGCGCATATTGATGTGTGTCGCGTTGCAACAAAAACAGAGTGTGTACCATTGCGGTTAATATAGCCAGCATGTCGCCACGGCAAGTAAACGAATGATATCTCCGGTCTATGCATCATCCACCAACTGCAGCAACAGTGCAATCAACCCGTTGAGCCGCGCCAGTCGCGCTCCCATTCTCCCCCGCAGTTGAGTAGCGTCCGATGAGACCGGCGTCGCGAGCCGTGCACGATCATTTCCACTTGCCATCCACGCGCCACCGAGCTGAGTGACGCGTCTAGTCCAACCGAGCCGAGCCGAATCGAGGTGAGGTGAGTCATTGCGTCGTTCGCGACCGCACCCGTCTGTTTGTGCTTACGCTTATGAGGAAGAAGAGGCTGCATTATGGGGGGTACTGCGTCGCAAGAGGATGACTATAGTGCCAATAACCAAGTGTCCGATAACGATAACGATGATCAAATTGACAGCAGACCAGAGACGCCACCGCGTCTTCTGGACGACAATCGCAAAACGGGCAGTATGTCTAATATTGCCACCACAGAATTTTCATGGACCTTTGGCGGTCATTCCGTGTATGTCACCGGTGCATGGGATGATTGGCGCGTCAAAGTAGCCCTTTCTCGAACGTCTCCCAACAGTTTTACAGCCGTTTTGGCGCTGCCACTCGGCGAGTATCAATACAAATATATTGTCGATGGTAACTGGAAGTAAGTTTGGTTTGTCTTACATTTTGTTTCAACTTTTGGCGTAACGATGCGATCATTTTTGTCTAACCTGTACTGCTTTCAGACACAATCCATCTTTGCCTACTGAAAGAGATCAACACGGTAACTTGAACAATGTTGTTGTTGTTAAAGCGCAGGTTCCAGAATATGACTCCAACACACCGCTTCACAGTGATTTGTTGTCAACATCTCCGATCGAATCGTATGACTTTTCGTTGCTTCCTCAGGAAGATCACACGACGGAGCCGCCCACACTGCCACGTCTGTTATCGCGGGTACCTTTTGATCAAATGTCCAGTGAACCGTGCGAGGGCGTCAACTTTGTGCGTTTGAATCACATGTATTCAGCCAAGTCGGATCGCTTATATGGATGTGACGAGGTGCGCACATTGGCAACAGAAACGAGATATAAGGCTAAAGTTGTGACGACTATTTTGATAGCAGCCAAGAATACTGTTGCATCATCTATGAATTTGAATGCGGCGCGTCCATACGGACACAAAACTGTGCAGCGTCTATCTACATCGCAATCGACGCTGTCCAGTGTACCACCGAAAAACGACGAATCGCGCTCGTTGATCCTGGACGCTTTGAATAATGTATGAACGTGCAAGTACGTAGCAAGTTTTTAGATACAGTAGTAACAAACGTGGTGTTCAACACTCGTTGATCGCCGAATTGTGCCAAGTCGTTGCGAGACGAAGCACTTGTGAGGTCGTCGAAACAATTTTCTACGCGACACATAAATTGCTTGCCCTTTGTCCATCACTTTTCAACTGCGTTCTCGTAATCGTGGCATACAGGTTGTGGGTCCACGCCTGGTAAATGTCTCGAGCGTTGTGAAGCTTGGCCGGCTGGGTGACGGTCGAAATGACTGGACAGAGAAAAGATTGCAGTGGGAATGGACGCCCAGAAACCAAAGAAACACACTCTTCCTCCCGAGGCGGTTGTCCAACACACAGGACCGAGCAATCGCCAGACCATAATTGACAGTCACGAATGTGGGAGTTGTGAATCGGTTTCTGCAACAAGACAGGCAAGATTTCGAAACAGTGGTATGATGACTGAGCGGATGTCGCAACGTGCTGCAATGGAACGCGGACGATTTGGACACACAATCAGCACACGTGTTGTTAGCTGTACATGTGACCTCAGAATTGCACCAGCAATCATCCAAAAAGAATAGTTTCTGCTGGGACTTGAACCCAGGCTTCGAGATTCAGAGTCTCGCGTGCTAACCAACTACACAACAGAAACTTTCCAGTTGTCTGCTGTCTGAGCTACTAGGAGATCCAATTTGAAATATGAAAATACTAGCTTCACTGCCAAACTCTAGAATCGCCTAGACAACTTCCAGGAAGCGACTACTAACGGACACCCGCAGCACTTTCGACATCGTCTCCAATAATGGATACCGATGACTCTAGCGTCTATTGGACAAGCAATTTTCATTTTCATCAGATAAGGTCAACCTTTACCTCATAAGAGCCTGCGAAAATTGGCGAAAGATTGCGAAAGAAAACAGCTTCTTCAAGCGGTGCAACTTGAAATTTTTATCTACAACTTCTGCGTTTAACGGTGTTCAAGAAGAAGAATAGAAGATGGACGAACCGATGATGTGATTTAGAGACTGCAGGGGTTGACCTTCCCGCGGCATTCAGCCCTCCGAAATCATGAAACATACCGAGGCGTCTCCAACAAAAAAGGTCGACATCTCAGCAGCATTTAACATTACTGGCAGGGGGATGACTGGAATTTCAAAAATGGTATCCAAATTGTCATATACCCCTTTCGGCACACCAACGATACTTTGATCTCATCTCTGAAGACCACTCTCTCTCTGTTCGAATAGCACACCAATCTGCAGAAAATCTAGCTGCTTAACGAGCAGACGGCATGGATCGCAGAAGCTACATTGTCATCCTAGCAGTTTGTTTAGGTATTATAGCACAAACAATGGTGGCTAATCACGAGGCACGCAGGTGTTCAGAGAGGCCGGGTAGGATAAGAAAGCGCTCCAAACGCGCTTTAAGGAAGCTTCAATATCAAAAGGACACAAACCTACGCGCATTGCCCGCACTTCCACCCAGCCAACGCATCTCTCGTGACAAAAATGATGATACTGTTGTGTCGTCGAACGAACAAGAATAGAAACTGGCCAATATTGTGAAACGATGTGGAAATACTGCTTCGGCTGAGATGTCCTTGGGGTTGGTGCCGATGCATTGCATTGGTTATTGGGCGTGATTGCAGACCATAGCGATAGATGCGGATGAAGCAGTTGCTGTTATTCAGAGTATCTCGATTCGACGAAGGACAAGAGCATCTGATTTCCCCGTTGGGTCGTTAAGCGTTTTCCTGTCACATGATACGCAAAGAACAATTCTCGTAGTCTGGATTGAAACTTGAACAGACTGACAGGACATGTAAAACCCATCTACTTTCCCGAGTTTCTCATAGCAACGTTACTGCATGGCAAAACATGTCGTCCTGAATGTTCGTGCCATTCCTTGTGCTCGCTGCAGTAAAATTGACACGCACTGTCTTCTGAAATGAATCCTTCGGCATGAATACGCAGACGTTCGTTGTGTAGCGGAGAAAATATGTCTATCCCATTGCAGTTGCAGGAAAGATGATGTGAGCAATAACTACCATCCTCAACCAAACTTGAGCAGGTATGAAACCCTGAGCTCCTTGCATACATTGGTGTTGTACTTTTCAGAGTCACATTTGAGACATTGGATGCATACAATGCCGATCACACAACCAATAAGAGAAAGTGATAAACAGATCACAGTATGCAACATCTAAATGTGGATTTTGCTGTTTAGTGTCGAGATGTTTCTGGAGATAACCAATGCAGAAGTTTTCTCCCGATCTATCACACCACAACTCATGTCATCTAGTGAAAGCAGGGCATTGCTGACGACGAAGTTCGCGCTAGTCAATCGCTGCAGTGCTGCTGTGATCATGGAGGTGCGATCAGAAGATAGGAGCTTCCATGCGCTGCATGTGTCTCTCGGATTATACTGGTCTTCTCTCTGCTGATTCTACTGTGCTGCGGATAGATTTCCGCACACATAAATTCCTTTCGAAGCAATGCAAGGTTACAGTAATTCGCTGCTGAGAAACTGGTATCATCTACGCCTGTAGTGTCTCTGTGATAGGGTTACGATGTGAATTTGGGTTTAATCATGTCTATTTCGAGGTAGTGCTATTACTTTAGCTCTTGCAAACTGAGGTCACTCACCAAACGACTGGGTTCCAATGTTGCGTATAGAGCCGAGCTGAAAATACATAGAAAATCACAGGGAAAGGTTAGAAAGCAGTGATTGACGAGGGTGTGATGTTTACAAAGTCTATCAGCCGGTTACGTTTTCCTCAGACAGATTCAGGGTTCAAGTTTATAATCGATAAATCGATTGAAATCCTTTAGACTAATGCGTAAAGTGTGATCGCAACTTACCTTTGTGTGTGCGCGGATAGCGAGCATTGACTTCAGATTGCGACGGCATCGAGAACTTGAGGATATAATTGCACGGGCTATTTTAACCATTTCTCGGCGCCGATGGCGGCGTGGAAAATACAGAAATGTGAATTCTAGCAAGGAAAATATTTTGATATTGGAATGCGATTCACTCCGATTCATAGCCATCTTTGAACGCAAATCGCGAAGAACATTCGATTGCGATCGTTACTCCTTTCATTAAAGCGTTGGAGTACACGAGCATGAAAGGTATGATTTGTGTGGTGAATCAAACATTGGAATGGGAATTAAGCGATGACTGGGATTGCCGCAGCGGTAAGCAGTGGTGCAGAAGCACAGACTCACAAGACTGGTTCAAGTAGAGGGAGGGTTGTTTCAAGAAATCATAATGTAGAGTTTGTGACGTTACGGCCGCTCCGATCGCGCTGAGTGTGCACTTGATAAACTCGCTGCAGGATGTCGTCGACACACAGCCAAGCGGAACAGGGGCCAAGAAACGTTGGTAGACGGCCGGTCAGCAATATATAATTTATGTGTAATTTGTGTATTGGAAACATTCGGAATACACTAGGACAGCAGTGTATTATGCAGGTGTAGAGAAACTGGCCTGCTATTTGGTCGAGCCTCCACATCACAAACCTACCAACGATCATGCATCCAACTTTCTCCAGCGCAAGTCTTGCACACTCCACAATCAACCAACAATTGCCACATCTGGCCATACGTGACACTCATGTCCCGATCATGTTGATTGCCGTCGTCTAAACCATACCATACCATCCAGCCGAGCAAATCACCTCACATCTATCTAGTCACCAACCGCACATTCTGCGCTCTCTGTCTGCCCTCGCGCTCACTCGTCTGCCGCAGCTGAGAATGCCCTCACCATGTCGGACCTCTACGAAAAGTGCCAATGCATCGGCAAGGGGTCGTTCGGCGAAGTGTACAAAGGCAAGGAGATTGCGACCGGCAAAGTCGTCGCCTTGAAGCTCGTGGATTTGGAAAAGGCCGATGAAGAAATTGAAGTAATTCAACGCGAGATAAAGGTCATGAGTCAAATATCTAATCCGCACGTGGTCCAGTATCACTCGTCGATGATGAAGGGCTCGACACTATGGATTGTCATGGAGTTTATGTCCGGCGGTTCACTCAAGGACCTTGTCGACGTCGTCGGTCCCTTCCCGGAGGACGCCGTAGCGACTGTCATGAAGGCGCTTTTCAAAGGCCTCGACTACGTGCACAAGGGTCGCAAAGTTCACCGCGACATTAAAGCGGCCAATATTCTGCTCTCCGAGCACGGCGAGGTCAAACTGGCCGACTTTGGAGTCGCCGGTCAGATGACCAGTACTATCCGTCAACGAAACACTTTTGTTGGATCGCCGTTCTGGATGGCGCCAGAAGTCATTCAGGAGAGTTTATACGATGAAAAAGCTGACATTTGGTCGGCAGGTATCACTGGAATCGAGTTGGCAAACGGTCTTCCACCGTATGCTACCGAGCATCCGTACCGCGCCTTGTTTCTCATTCCACAAAACGATCCTCCGCGACTGGACAGTGCCCATTTTTCCAAATCGTTCCGCGATTTCATCTCTCTCTGTCTGAAAAAGAACCCAGCGGAAAGACCGAGCGCCGAGCAGCTACTGACGCACGCCTTTCTGCGCAAGGCGCGCACATCGTCCATCAAGGAGCTGCTGCGAAAGAAGGAGAACCAAAACGAAGACGACGCGGGCAAAGTGATCATTGGCGGCGATTCGTTACCAGGCTCGATCAATGCGAATCTACAGTCGCCAAACGACTCGCAGAGCCGATTGGGCAGTGGACGAAGCAATTCCAACCCCGGTCTATGGGAGTTTGATTTCGGCTCGTTATCGGAATCGCATGCCGACAAGAGTGAGACACAGGATGCCGTCGACGGCACTACGAGCGGCGAAACGGACCGTGCGGACGGCGAGCAAGGCAAAGAGGACGCGCACAAGGAGGAGACGGAAGATGGTATGGCGGCGGTACGTAGTGAAGTATTATCGGAACTGATTCTGCCGGTTATTTCCAAGATTCGTGCCGATGTGGATACGTGCGGTATTCATAATCATAGCTTGATGGCGAGTCTTGGGGCGTTGGAAGTCGCGTTTGTTGACGCGGAAGCGGCGAGACCGGGGGTGTCGGACACGCTTCTCGAGGCGTTGTTCGTCGAGGCTCTCATGTCGAATTCGAGTCAAATTCGCGCGACACTGGTACGTGCACTGCAGAATAGAGATCGATCAGACGGCAGATAGCAGGCAATTACTGCGGAAGATAGTGCGCGTGTGTTTGTTTGTTTGTTCTTGACAGTTGGAAAAGTGTTGGATAAAGTGATGGAAGAGATTACTACCAATGACCAACGCGACTTTGGGATGCAAGTGTAAGTCGTAGCTTGCATCGGCGCCATTGCACGTGCGGTGCGACTTTTGACAGCACTTTTAATTGAAATGTGATCATTTTAATTTCAACTTGCAAGTTGATTCACTGCTTTCATTGGGTGGATTACACGTTGCATCGCGGAGAATACAGTAGTACTGTATAGTATAGACTGTATTCAGACGTGTGTTGCTGACACTCATATATATGAGATTGTATTTATGATCCGAAAGTCAGTTTCATACACAGTGGTCATACAAGGTTTGGACAGATCTCGAGGCATCCATCACCATCACCAGCGCAGCACGCCGAGCGGTCCAAACCTGCAGACGGCGTGCACAACACAGGTTTATTCACTTGGGGTATATAATGTTTACAGAACATTTGATATGTTTTGCTACGAGAGCTAGATGCAACCCGCGACGAGAGACCGGACTGCAGTGCAAGAGGTTGGAATTGGCAAACTCGCGTGGGGTGGGGACCGACCTTTTGCTTCCGTTAAACAACGAGGCGCCGGATGTGTAGCATTCCATGTGTCAGTGCTGCAGGTCATGTCAGTTTTGCAAGGTTGGCGTCAGACAAGCCATGCCGTCCGTAATCGTGTGCGTAGAATTTTGCAATTGATTTGCACCAATGGCACGCGAGCGATTGTCATATCGACGCGGGAGAGTAACAGCGCAGCATTGCAACGGGGCTGCAGCGACGTGTAACAATTGGGCGATCAAATATTTGAGTAGGAGGGGTGCGGATTGAACATTTTGCACCGGTGCTGCCCTGCACTGCCCTTCATCCAATCCAATTCAATCTACCGCTCAGCTCACGTACGTTCCTCCTCTCTAACAAAACATCACATAGTTTGCGTAGCGCAATCGCCTTTATTCAACGTGGCGAAGTGTCGCTGTTCACCTAACTTTCTACATGCCGCACCATGCCATGCCATGCCATGTTATGCCGCACACCCAACTAGACAGACGCTCATCGACTAGAGTTCATGCACCTATCCTCTCCAATATAATACATCTCCATAAACTGCCAAACGATTGCAAAAAATTAATACAAACCCTACTGTTACCTGTGCGCCTCTTCGAAACCAGTCGCACATTAAACGGTATTCATCCTCGTCAACACCTCGTCCACACTTTCCTCGCCTGCAATCATCAGCCCGCTTTCCACATCCACCTCTAGATCATGCGAGCCACTATCCACGCGCGCACTATTCCACAACGTCGGCGACGCCAGGGCGCGCTGAGCGCCCGCGGCGGCCGCTGAGCGTGCCCTCGCGCGTCGTTCAAACGAGATACGCGCGCCTCCATGCGCGCTATTCGACGCGGCAACGTGTGTCCGATGAGTGCGTTTGCGCGCGAGAAAGTTTAGAAACTGCATAGGAAAGGGGCGTCGCGGTTGTTCAACAGTTCTGAAATGTCGTACACGCGCGACAATCTGCATTTCAACATCGTGCTGTCTAGCCTTTTCGAGCGCCTCCTGCTGACAATTGGGGCATTTATTCTCTCGTCTGAGCCAGTTACGAATGCACTTGGAATGGTACACATGTCCGCATCGACGGATGACGCGTCTACGCTCGCCGAGCGCGACATCTTCCAGACAGATGGAGCATGTGACGGGCTCGGCGGCGATTTCGGAGAGGGCGACCGAGGTGATCGTCGCGAAACTGACGCTGAGATCCTGGGCGGGACGGTTGGCGGCGGCGAGGGCGCGCGTGGTTTGCTCGTCGAGGAAGACGGCGTCGGGGATGGTCACAGCGAGCGGGGCGGCGATGTCCACTTCTTCTTTAGTGAGTCCGCGCGGCGATAGGGTCGGATGGTAGAGTAGCGATTCGTTGTGTAGACGGGCGGCGCGCGCTGCGGCATGATGCTCCATGGCGCGCAGATAGGCGTGGCGGAGATGGCGCTGGCGACGGAGTGCGCGGAGGATGACGAGTGCGAGCACGAGGATAATGAAGATCCATACGATGATGAGCGAGAGAAGCCATGGTTGTAAAAACATGATGCGCTACGACGGGTGCGGTGGGTGCGGTGGGTGCGCGATTGGCAGCGACGCAGCGAATGGTGGACGCGGTTTGTGGCGCGACGCGGTGTGGACTGCGGTTGGGAGAGGGCGGCATTCGACGCGAGAGGCGAGTGGCGGTGGTGCGGTGTTGGATGGTTGATCAAGTTTACTGGCGGGAAGAATGGGCGAGTTGTTCCATTGTGTGTACGGAGTGGACTTGGGATGCTCGACGTATGATAGTGATGGTGCATGACGTGTTTATGACTGACGGTGGTCTGATCTGTGTGTTGTGTTCGGGCCGCGGGTGTTTGATTTGCGCGTTGTTTTGAATTGAGTTTGAATGCTGAACGGGTGCGCCGATTGTTTTTTTAAAAAAAAAACCAGCCAATATTACACTCTCGCAAGATCGCGGGCCGGGCCAGTGGGGGAGCGTGCAGCCAGCTATGAGAGTTGCAAAGCTTTTCTCTCCCCTGATCTCCGCCTTTCCACACATGTCCCATTGTTGAAATGTTTTTAAAATTTGGCCATTGTTTTTGAAAACATATGCTTTTTGCCAGCCACGTGGTGACTACTGCCGCGCGCTTTGCCAATCAATTGAACGGCTGAGCGAGTCGAGCCGCGTGGGGCAAATCGGCGCATTCATGAATGCTTTCCGAGAGGCGATATTTTCTGAATCAAACGCTTGCACATGTAAGCGAAATAGAGCGATATGATTGGACAATAGTACAGCATGAATACAAGATTGTGTGGCTGGCAGTGCAAAGAATGTATTGCGTGAAGCTGTACGTGGCCCTATATATTGCAGTTTCCAGAGGTATCTAAACTGCGGAGATAGAGTCGTTTGATTGGATGCTCTCTTGAAATAAGTGTGGAGAAAATCGCGATCGGCATCTGCATCGCTCAACTTGTCCGATGGTCGACAGCAGCAATTACACAATCTTGGTTGCCCAAAAACATTTTGTGAAAGAGCAAGCAAGCCGATAATCGGTCTCAACGTTTCGTGATTAACGATGTGTAAGTGGTGCCAAGTGTAAACGAGAACATGTTCGATGGCTGAGGTGGGTGGGGACGCGAGAGCCATCAAGGGCGACGATGACAAGGTAAAGATGGAGCGTGCATCTCCGGTGTGGATAAAACAGCCGTTGGCAGATTTGTGTGTGATGTATGCAGTGATGTGATTGGACAGGATCTGAAAGATTTTTTGTGCAATGTCATGCCAGATGTAATGACATTGATGCAACGCATCGCCATAGAAACGAATCTGTCTGACACACCCTCCAGCTCAGTGATATCAGCCAACCACTGTCTATCATTTCCACGTGTCCACACCACACAAACCCTTCTTAAGTGCCGACTCGTCAAATCTTCACTGCCATCGTCCTCCGTAACCGAAACCGAAACCGAAACCGAAACCGCCCGCTCGACTCGTTTCATCACACACACCCCATTCGTCATGGAAGGAAAGCTTACCATTTGGATCCAGGATGGAAGTTTCACCCACGCAAGCGACTTGTACATTCAAGTTCTCGTCGACGACAACGATATTTGGAGGACCGACGATAAGGACGGTTTCTCTCCCAACTGGGATTCTACCGTCATCAAGCACATCAAGGGCGAATATGAGGCCATTACGTTCAAGCTTATGGATGAAGATACATGTACGTGATCAATGTCCAATCTTATTGCTCTATGCATCTGACACAACTGCGCGCACACATGCTCACATGCTTTTATTCTTACCCTGTCTTGACGCATTTAGTTTCGTAAGTTTGACGCATGTTGACGCCCAGCCAAATTGCTATTCGTGTTACTAACCACACGGGGCGTGGATGGTGTTGAAATTTTGTGTGTGTGTGTGTGTGCAGACGCGATGATGTGATTGGTACTGCGACAATGCCGATTAGTAGCGCTTATGAAGGTATTAACGGACCCATTGAGCTGTGCGATGCGGACGGTAATGTAGTCGGAACTGTCAATGTGTCTGTCAACTTTGAAGAGGGCGATGGTAAGTGTGGACGCTGATGATGAGCGCGTCGATGGTATACAAAACGTTCTAACCACTCTCACTGTCTACAGTCAATGTGTTCCAGTTGTTCGGCTCGATGCTTCACAAGGAGGATTAGGTCGGGATAGAAGGCTACTACCTGCTAGACGTGCATCTCATCTCGTTAGGGTAAACAACTGCAATCAGCAGTGGTGCGCGCTTACAGTGTCATGACATGCATGTAAGCAGGTTTGGTAATAAAATTGCAGAAATGTTGCTCCGCAAATCATCGTCAACGCGGTACAAACGATTGTCGCTGCCGCCCAACGCCAGCCGAGCTATTCTTGGCACAGCCGTTGATCGCATCGCAACCCATTCCAGGATATCACATGTGACAGGCCTCGTCACCGAGCTCTATTCTGGGACGTTGACGCCACGCGGGATACGCGCCCATCGGTGGAAATTGTCCTCGTCGTGGACTTTGCATCTTCACTTGTTGTGCAGCTCCTATGAATGCGTCGTCAAATTGACTGACCCAACACCAGCACATTCACAATTGATGCACACATCACGTCTGGAAGACGCATCGCAAACAAACAATGCGACGCGTCGTCGAAACAAACCACCAGTGCCACACTCATTGCTTGCTGCATCGCATTCGAGTAGAACATGCTCATTCGTCTCACCGATGATATCGATATCTGTACAGCTCGTTGATGCGATTGCACATATTTATAACATGCGATCCATGTACGTCTTACATGCAGTAGATGCCTCCTTGTGTCACTGGAATTGACAAACTGCTCTTCCCGCCCTTGAATACATCATTCGTTGCACACATTAGCGTTCCTTCCATTGCTGGCGGCTCTTCCGCCAACATCGACACCCTCCGCTATCTCCTCAATAAATTTATTACGTTGGACTACACCTCACTGAATTCATCTCAAACCAATGCACCGCTGCAATGGAATCTTCGAACAACAGTCGCAATTGCAGTTGTGTCCCTGACACCTTAAATCTCCTCAAACCAAACTTCCTATTTGTAAGCATTTGGGACAAATCTCGCTCAACCACAACCAGTCCACCACACACTCTACCCACTAGACCTGCTCACATATCACTCCCGCTATTGTGCTGTAACCAGTCACTTGCTTCACGTTCCACTATCGCACAAGACACCGCCAAACACACAACCTCCACGCTGCTAACTCGCCCAATTTTTCCTTCAAATACCACCCGCCCCAACTGCTGCAAACCTTTCAATCACAACATCTTCATCATCCCTCCTGCACACTCATCATTCTTCAACAAATCTCTCTAGCACAATGGGACGAAGATGCAAAGGCGGATGCTATGGTGGCGGTGGCTTTTACGGTGGCGGTGATATAGACTGTTCCTGCTCCTACAGTTACTCATATTCCTATACCCGTGTCTACATTAATGGCAAGAAGGTAAGCCCTATGAAGGTATCCTTTTTGTACATTCTCTTTCATCCCACTACAAAATCTCAATCTATCATCCTCTAACACTTTGTCCATTCACAGGTATGGCAGTCCGGAGATGCCGGTTGCAGAGATGTAGACTACGATTGTGATGCCATCAAGGACCTCAAATGTGACAACAATGGCGTCATTATAAAGGTCAAGAATCGCCCTCAGATTCAGGATTCTTGTGGTTGCGGCTGCGGTGGTGGTGGAAGTGGGGGCGGCTGTCAAAGCAGTTCTCACGGCAATGCTAACGACGACAATGCCAGTGGCAGCGGTAGTGGCTCTGGCGGTGGCGGCGGCGGCGCTTGCGTTACAGGTGGTGGCGGTGGTTGCGGTGGTGGTTGCGGTAGCGGTGGCAAGTGTACGTTTGGCGATTCCATTATTCTGTTTCATCTTCATCGTTTCTTTCTAACTCTCGTTTTCCTCTCACGAACACGGACGGTACACATCTTTATACGTAAGTGATTTTAAAATATCAAGTCGTTGATATCAGACCTTCAGAGGATACGCAGTGCGCTAACCTTTTTCTACTTTCCTTGTCCAATATCACAGAGGCTGTGTTACTTGCTTTGGTTGCTTTGATCCGTGTTGTCTCCAGAAGTGTGCCTGCTAAAGCCGACGATTGCGCAAGAGGTTTGAAGTATGACTCAGTCACGAGGCTGTCTGTTGCTGTCCGAGAAACCATTTGGTTTAGGATTGTGTCGGATTCTATGATATTTGGCTCAGCACTTCGTATTTCTCATCAAGTTGCGACGTGAAGACAACTGAGTGTTTTAAATCAAGAATTGGGAATGACGTCTTGCACTAAACGGGCTGAAGGAAACCGCCTGTGCATTAGAAGTAGAGTAGAAAATCAATAAAGATGATCATCATTCGTTGTTCGGATATGGGCGGAGAGTACTCAAACATTAGGGAATAACAGATCAAGTTTACTACTACTAAGACTACAAATATAGAAAGAACAATGGGCTCCAGTTTATGAACGCGTCGGAAGTAGGGTTCGCGCTTCATCAAGTAGACCATGGGCTTCATCGCTAAAGTGGGTAAATTCATCAGGCGCAACTATGTAGAACAAGGCGGGGCCGGCGACGCCGCCGAGCAGTTCGGCGAGAATGATCCAGCCCAGGTAGATGAGGTTGGTTTTCCAGAGACCTTTTGTGATTGCAAGCCCGATGGCAAGAGCAGGGTTTAAGTAAGCACCACTGATACTGGCCACAGCCAACATACCTGCAAAAGCAGCGGATCCGATTGCCACTGGAATGAAAATAAAATCGGTCAGAAAATTATGCCAACAAGACGAGAGAGCGAGATAGAAGAAAAACAACTTACATCCGTAGAAGGAATTTCCCCGCGTCTTGCTGTTGGCCAACACGCCGAGGTGTACCAAGCACAGAATGGTGGTAAAAGTAAACTCGGCTAGAAAAGCTTGAACGAGATGAAATCCTTTACCGATCTCAACTGGGGTGAAGTGGCCACCTATGATGCCACCAAGTAAAGCAGCGAGAATAGCTCCGATGACTTGGAATGTGCAATACACCGACATTTGGTGCAGGGAGAGCTTACCATTGATGAAGGCAGCTAGAGAGATTGACGGGTTGATATAAGCACCCGAAACTGGCTCTGCTATATAAACAGCGGCAGCAAAGGCAAGACCAAAGGCGAGATAATACGTGGCTGAACTCGGAGTGCCAAGCTGAAAGACGAGGACGATGATGGCGGAAGCTAAGAGTTCCATCATAGCTTTGCCGAAACGGGTGCGGAAGTTTTCTAGAGCCATTTTGAGGTGGGATAGACGGTTGTAGGGTTTTAGCAAAGGCGTGCTCTAGAGCGTAGGAGGGTATAAAAAGAAATAGAGACTATAAAGGTGTCGAAAAGTTGTCTCGTATGTGGAAGATTACGGAAAAATCTCCAACATATCTCAACTTATTATTACATTCAAATCAGCGCTTCTCGAACAAGTATAGAGCTACATGCCATTCCTGGCCATTATTATATCCAAATAGCTCCGCCACAGCGAGATAAAACGTTCTCCAATACGCCTCCCACTTTGTAGCATCAGCGCCATACGTGGCGCGAAGAATCGGTCGGATCTTACCAATGTTCCTGTCAAAGTTCTGCAGCCAATGTTCGCTCGTCTGAGCGTAATGACGTCCGTCCACACGCCATCGGTCTACAACTTTGACGTGTTCTTGGAAGTATGTCAACAAATCATCGGACAACATCGTACCGCCGGTGAAAAAGTAGCGCCCCATCCAGTTGCTCGCTCCCTCCGTCTCGAAATTGTACACATACTTGCTATGGCAAAAGTAGTGTACGAACAAACGCGATCCATGTTTCATCCACTTGGAAATCTTGTGCAATAACGCCGAGTAGTTCTTCATATGTTCAAACATCTCAACAGACATGATGAGATCAAACGCATTATTGCCGACATCCAGCTTTTCGATCTTATTAATGTCGGCGGTAACGATAGTAATGTTTTTCAGCCCGCGTGCACGTGCCTCACTTTCGATAAACTCACGCTGCGTCCAGGAATTGGAGAGACCAGTAACACGACAGTTGGGGTAGTTGTCTGCCATGTACAGAGTCAAACTGCCCCAACCGCAACCGAGATCCAACACGGACATGCCATCCTTGAGCCCGGCACGCTGGCAGTACAGTCTGAGCATACATTCCTCTGCAGTGTCGAGCGAGGTGTCGGCAGACTCGTAGTAGCACGACGAGTACTTGTTGCGCTTGCCGAGCGTCAGGGTAAAAAACTCAGTAGGCAGTTCGTAATGCTGCTCATTGACCTTTTCTTGACAGACGGCAATGTCGCTGGATTTGAGCGACTGGATCATGGCCATCTTGTGACGCATTTCATGCTCGATGGAAGAGTGAGTCTCACAGGCGAGTCGCTCAGCAAGCAGACGACGAATGCCGATGCGCGTCACCCAATCCGGTGCTGCATTGCGCTCCAGCAGACGTTCGGCGAGGTGCATCATGTCCATGGTGGCGGCGATCGAGTGCGGGTGAGGGGGCGTTGGAAGGTGGCATGTGAGGTGTACGCAAAGGAATGATCAAGTTGAGAGATCGACACAATTCATATATATGAGCTGCATCGTAGCGCGTGGGAATGTCCGTTACACAGTTGTCTGTATATTCCACAATTTTTTCATACTATTTTTATTTTCAAAGTCGAGACAAAAGGCGAAACAGTGGCAGTACTCCAAACATTGTGCAACTATGCGTTGCTCACATCCCTACCGCTCAGCTCAACTGGTATCTCCTCACAATACGCATTCTACACGTTTGGAAACGCGCAACACACATACTTACGTCCGTTCGCACACAACAACCAGAAAGCAAATTACCTTCTATATCTCTGCAATTAGAAACAACCGTTCACCCTACATTACACAACTTGCATACTGTGAAAAGACGTTGATGCCTCTTCCAAACATCTCAATTTGAATCCCATGCTCGCCACTTTGATGCAACCCCTCTGGCTCCTGTATGCACTATGCTCCCCCACCGCAATTATTCTTATTCTTCACAAAGTTCTTGGTACATAACAGCTCCGTTGCAATTAGTCAAACATGAGTGTTCGTTCCATTTACATCCCAACCTCAGTCACCCTCTCTAAACGGTTGCAATTAATGTTAGGTACTGTCGGACCAGCAATTCTGTAGCAAACGCAGAATTTCGTCATGCCTGTCCACCATTCTACTCGTCTCTTCTTATCCGCAATCATTTTATACCTTCTATCTCCACTTCGACTTGTGCTCTGATCAAAGGTTAGCAAATTTCGCGACTATTCTCCTTCGAATCACTCTTGCTCTCCGCCGAGTTCCGTCGAGTCTACCGAGGAAACTTTTCCGGCATTGACTGCACGCTCCAACACCACCGAGCTTTATCGTCTTTGACAGCGATATCGTGAGCGACAACTTCTCTATTCCTCTAAACCATCTTGTATAGTTGTTTGCTCTTTTCAACCATGGTTGAACCCGTCTTTTTCCCAGACCTTGATATAACTGCCACTGAACCACATGCATCGGAACTATTGCTTTTCATGGAAGCACCAGAACCATACGCGTCCAATCCAGTCCAAGATTCAGTTCACTGGATTGACGATGCAGTGGCTTCTGGAAGCCGGGTTGAATTTAGTCCTGCGGATGTCGTTAACCAACACGCAAACCTCGTCGATATTTTGACAACAAGCCAGACACGGGAACACTATCCAAGCACTGCACCTAGTGTAGACAATCACCAAACAAATGAAGCCGATATCCAATTATCTTTTCCACTCAATGAAGAGGTTTCGCCTCTTACCGAAGCAGATGTTGATCCGTTACCTCTTTTGGAAGATGCTTTTTCTCTTGATAACGAAGTATCTCCTAATTCATCATATCATGAACTCTCCACTTCACCGATTGGTTCCTTCAATGATACCAAATTTTCGGGTGACTTGGTCGGAAGAGAAGATTGTGACATTGGTGAAATTGCTCTCATGGAAGTATTCGAGAACGTAAAGAACTCTTCTGATCCTAATGCTACCATTTACAACACAGAAGGTCCAACTAATCCACTAAGTGTGAAAAAGAGGGGCCGAAAAGGGAAAGGAAGAAGAAAGTCCAGTGCATCAGGTTCTCTATCTGTCGACAATTTCTTATCTCAAGAGCAAAAGGACGCTATTTTGAAGGAGTCCAAGCCAAAGATGACACGCCGGAAGGCTCGCTTTCCACAAGCCCAACCCTCCAAATTCTGCCATGTTTGTGCTCGGCAGAAAAAGGTCGCTCGGCAGATGGTATGCTGCAAAATCAAGGAGGGAATTTGTCGCAAGGTAATCTGTGAAAAGTGCTTCAAAGAGAATGGATGGGACTGGGAAGAGGCCACAAACGATCCTGACAAATGGCAGTGTCCTCACTGCTCAGGTATTTGCCCGCCGCGTTCTCAATGCAGCACTTACAAGCGGGTAAATGACAAGCTCAGAGAAGATCGTATTCTGACGCAACATCTTAGACCCGTGAAACCAGCCAAGAAAACTGTCAATGAGTCTTCTCCCGGGACTGGTATTGGGGCTCAGGCAGCAGCAATTTTACCAAGACCGGAAACATCAAGTCCAAGCTTATATGTGCTTCCATTGATGAACCCAGCTCTTCCCGATCCAAGCGATGCCATAGTCATCCCAGAGAGCTTGTTCGATATCTAAGCAAATTTGAAAACTAGGCCTTAAGGTCCAGCCACTCATCTACAATAACAATCACCAAACACACTGCCGTCACCCGAGAGAATTTTTGCACCCAGAGCTTTTCATGGCGTTTTGTGGAACTTAAAGAAGCGGACATATGAAACTTTACAATCGAAGTCACTACTAGGGACGTTTTGCGTAGTTGACTAATCTCCCAACATTATCATCTCAAGTGGCTTTAGTAACATGCAGGTAATACATGTACATTCAATGCCAATAAAGCTTTCAACCATGTATTCAAACCCTGATCTCAGCTGTACTACCTCTTCCGAAAATCTGGATGTCGCGGCAACCACTTGTGTTCCAATCAAGAATTAAACACGTTGATGCTGTGGACAAAATGGACAGTGAAATTAGGCACATTTGTAACAGTTCTTCCAATTCAGTGAGGGCATCGTTCCCGCATGCAAGCAATGAATGATATATTACATGTGTTATGCAGTTTCAAGATCCCAAATTCACTCAAGAAGCTCACGTGGTTCTCCTGATATAGCTCGCCAATAGACATTCTGCATTAGTCATAGTTGTAGTTTTGTCTTGTATGATACATCCATGTTGAAATTTCCACTACCCAAGATGATACCCAGGGATTACCTAAACCACGAAACCACCCTGAAGGACATTTTCAAGTATGAAAATGCCTAGGGGATCAGCTGTTTGTTTCAACAGCTCAGACCGCGAGCTGCAGACTCTAGGATTTCCAAGCACAACACAATTTACATGATGTTGGAGTTGCCTTGACCAGTCCCGTACACACTAGGCCAAATAATGATATGTTTGAGCGCTGTTCTCATCCCGTTCCAGGTATTCCCGTTCGATCAGAGATTCAATTCGCTTCTTGATATCATTTGGTCTGTGTGGGAATCGCAACTGGTTGTAGATTTCCGCAATAAGTGCTGTATGGTGAAGCGTTCTTCTTGTTTTCATTATACGCACAAGAGCAGCATCAATTTGGCAGTTTCGTTCTTGAAACACCTTCTCTGTTGTTGCTGCGTTCTCCTCTACTGTTTCCTTCATCTGTATCGCGTTAACTTTGATGCGAGTTTGGCGATGGGCGAACGTTTTGTTAAATGTAAAGATATCGTCCCTGTCCACCTGAGGACCTTTCGGCATTTTCCGAAGAACTCGTACCTTACCACAAGCAAGCGATAGTAAAGTACTTTTCAATTGCTTTTCATCAATACCAGTCGCTTCCGCTATGCTCGAGTACGTTAGGCTGTCGGCGTCGTTGAAGAGTACTATGACGATGGTTTGATACAACGAAAGACTGAGAATCTTTGTGCCTTTGGGAAAATAAGACATGACTGTACATGAGCCATCCATGTGTTGCCACGATAGTTTCCGACCATTATGTTTAGTGAGATAGAATCTCTTAAAAGTCTCCTGGTAGTCGATCAAAGTTTGCGGGAGTTTCACTTTCGTAACTTGACTACTGAGCGGCCATCTCGCCGCTTCCAAAACATATACATTTAGCTCAACGGCACCACCCAATCTCTTCCTAGAAGCTGCATGAGACCTGAAACTTTGCATGAGATCCTTACTGGCATCTACATCGCGGAACATCGCTTCAAGTTTAGATGTAAACTGAGACCCACATTCAGCTTTGAGTTTAGAAATCATGCTCTTCTCTAGGTCAAGACTGGCCGACTTGTCATACAAGAGGCGCTTGGCGAGATCCTTCTTGTAAAATGCCTCAAATACATCTTTGCCGTCGATGAAACGGAATAAGGTTAGTGCCTTGTCCAATGTACTTTCCAGTTCTTCCTCAGAAAAGCCCTTGTTTCCCGTTCGAAGAATGCCATCTACAAATTTAGCGATTAGCTCTGCCGGTTTGTTTTCGCGCGCATTGACAAAGGACTCAAATGCGAGGTTAACAGCGTTGAGGAAAATTTCTGAGCCAGAAAAGGAATAAGCGACGAGGTCATCCAAACGAGACTTCAAATCCAGTAGAGATTGAACCATCTCTGAATCCTTCTCCCTATCCATCACGATACATCTACCAACGCTGCGGACATACTCGATTACTCGGGCTTTCATCAACTCGTGTGCGCTTTCGGATTCCGGTGGCATATGCTCGTTCGCTCTGGAGAGGACTGAGAAGCATCGCTTGATATCATCCTTGCGGCCTTCATCACACATGGCACTGAATCCTTTGTCCAGAATGGTTACGACATGGTCCGCAACGATACGCTTCTCAATGGTACAGATAAGCGGTTTACGAGTTCTGGAGTCGAGGTTGCGAAGGGCACGATCTGATTCTTCATGAATTCTGCGTTCTGCATGTTTGAGATAGGTAGGGATATCGGTTTGGGAAATGAGCTTCTCTGATTCTCGACAGTAGTAGGCGTCGGTTGCAGCTAAAAACGGAGCTTCAAACGCTTGCTCATAAGTTCCAATCGCTGAAAACATAAGCAGAAGTGACTTGAGGAGAGAGTTATCGACAGATTCTCCATCGCGTTCGCGATCAATCAACTCGAGGATAGATTTAACTGTTTTAGCTTGCACATCGGCCGTTGCTGAGAAGTGATTACGGAAGAGCTGTAATCCCATTTCCCAAAAAGACCTTGCATCTGGATTGCCACCTTGAACAATGTAGGTTCGGTCAAGATACAAGAAGATGTTTCGAATGCGCAATTTCTGAACGCAGTTTCTCTGCCAAACTGCATCGACAGCTCTGAGGAAGGCATCAACAGCCATTGGGGCTGTTTGCAACAGTGCAACTTCCTTACGGGTGTGCTCGTCACAAACTTGGCGAAGAGCGGCGTAAAGATCGGGTGCAAACTTGTGGAGACAAGCATCTTCGACAGTGCGATAAAGCTCTTCGAGACTGGTGGGCACGGGGGTGCAATTGTGTACAGCGTAAACGGCGGGCTGAAGGAGATTAGTCCATGCGGAACTGAAGAAATGCGGTGGCGCACGCGGAGGTTGTGTATAGGGTCTGATGACGAGTTTGCGGGCTGTGGACGGGCGACGACGCTCCATTTTTCTTGCACGCTTGGGGGCTGCTGCGCGCGAAGGCGATGCTGCGCCCCGCGTCGTCATCGACTGGCAGGACGATGCAGATTATGTCGCATGCCCGTCTGGAGCTTGGCTGCGGAAAGTGAGGGAGGTAGCTACAGCTCGGGAGCGATTCGGCACAAGCGAGCACAGTAGGTTGTGTAACGAACTTGATGGGCTCCAGCTCCAGAATCGTATTACTGTACAAAAAGGGACTGTACACGTGTCCATTTCAAGCTTTGAAAATATTTGGTTGAATTCCATGAAACGGAATGGACACGTGTACAGTAGAAGAATGGCGTGGCAGATGATTGTCCGAGATCTACACATGACAGACGCGTATGATTGGAGTACTCCCGCAACGATTGTTACCGAGCTACCGCACATTAGTACAAAGATTCAGTCTTAGCTTTTCCCGTTAACGTCGCTCCCATCCCCTCTTTCACCATCCTCAACATCACTCGATTCTCTTCTGTGACCACCACTATGCATTGCCACGCTTTCATTGTTCACGCCCCTCTGCCGACCCGTCGAAACGTCCGTCCCGCGCGCACTCCCATTCGTCGCCAATTAACTGCCAGCGCATCACCACCTGCACCAGCCGCATCTCCGCCCAAACATTGGCGTCGAGTATTTGCAGCAGCTGTGCTTGCACTTGGAATTGCAAAACCAGCCCCGACTGAAGCACACCTCATCTCATCCCCGTCGACTCCATCACCCCCGATAGCAGTACACCCTTCCAATCGCCGCCTACGCTTCGCTACCGCTGTCGCTATCCAGCCCTCTGCTCGCAAGTTGCCAAATATCACTGACGTGCGCAAAGGCGCCTTGCAGATTCGAAACAATTTGATTCTCGCCCTCGATTCCAGCGATACTCATGATGCTCACAGTAGCCATCAAGCCGCTGTCAATGATGCATTGGTATTATTGCTCACAACTGTCGTTATCATTCCACTCGCTCGTCGTCTTGGTATTAGTCCGATTCTAGGCTTCTTGGCAGCAGGAATCGCACTGGGCCCCAATGGCTTCGCTCTCGTTCGCGATGTAGGTACAAGTAAGGCGTTGGCAGAACTAGGCGTTGTATTCTTCCTATTTGAAATGGGACTTGAATTGAGTACATCCAAGCTCAAATCATTGGGAACTGATGTCTTCGGCCTTGGCACCGCGCAATTTATTGTAACAGGCGCGCTAATAACTATGGCGACTATCAGCGCAGGAATACCGACCCAAACGGCCATTGTCATCGGTGCAGGCCTTGCACTATCTTCCAGTGCCTTTGTCCTACAGCTCCTGGGAGAGCGAGGAGAAGTCGGTACCCGCTTTGGCAGAGCCGCGTTTGGAATTTTGCTCTTCCAGGATTTGGCTGTTGTCCCAGTCCTGGTTCTCACACCTCTTTTGGCTGGATCTGGTGGTGCCGCAGCTGTCCTCCGTGCCATATCTATCGCATCTGGCAAGGCTGCTGTCGCCCTCGCATTCATCGTCTTTATGGGCAAGAATTTCCTGCAACCAGTTTTCAGATTTGTCGCGCGCGCCAAGTCCTCTGAAGCCTTTATAGCTGTGATTTTGCTTACCGTCCTTGGTACTTCTAGCTTAACGCAGGTACTCGGCTTGAGTGATACTTTGGGAGCTTTCCTTGCTGGAGTGATGCTCGCAGAGACAAAGTTCAGACATCAAATTGAGGCGGATATCAAGCCTTTCCGTGGACTGTTGCTGGGTTTGTTCTTCATCACCGTCGGTTTCTCCATCGATCTTAATCTTGCCTGGGCAAACATCGGCGCTGTAGCATCATTGGTTACGGGTCTTCTAGCCGTGAAGGCTGGTGTCATTGCAGCTGCCGGTGTAGCTTTCGGGCTTTCTGTTGGTTCCGCGCTGCGGACTGGTTTGCTGTTATCGCAAGGTGGTGAATTTGCCTTCGTTATCTATGGGCTTGGACAAAGCGTAGGTGTGTTGCCGGGTGATCTCTCACAGTTACTTCTTCTAGTCGTGGCCCTGTCTATGGCTATGACACCATTTTTGGCCGAACTTGGCCGACGTATTTCAAGTAGTCTGGAGAAAAAGCGCGGTCTAATTGGAGTACGCATGGAAGACGCCGATACTGCTGACGCCCGGGACTTCGTAATGGTTGCCGGATGGGGGCGCGTCGGACAATCGGTCTGCGAAATGTTGGATGCGAAACTAGTAAGATATATGGCGTTTGACATGTCTCCAACACGTGTAATTGATGCTCGCAACAAGGGTCTTCCAGTTTTCTTCGGCGATGCATGTCATCCTGAGGTTTTGCGGTCGGCGGGGGTAGAACGGGCAAGAGCAGTTGTTGTAACTCTAGATGAACCCGATCAAGCACTCCGAGCTGTCCAAAATATTCGACGAGAATTTGAAGGTATTCAAGTTTTCTGCCGAGCTCGCGATGGAAAACATCAGCGATTGTTACAAGCAGCTGGAGCAACTGCAATTGTCCCTGAACTTCTTGAAGCATCTTTGTTGCTAGGTGGGGCGGTGCTTCTAGATTACGGAACACCCATCGAAGAAGTCAACGCACTCATTGAAGAAGCACGATCAGATAATCTTACAGAACTTGGTATTGCGGACTCCACGTTGGCGGCACTGAGTTCAAGCTTTAAAGCACTGGAGGTATTGGAGGAGGACAAGCCTATGGAAATGAGTCGGGAGGGAGCCGACCTTGATGGGGTTGATGTTTCAGGCTCGGTAGTGGTTGGTGAAGAACCACCACTGCCTGCAGCAATGGAAGTGTCTGGTGATGACAAATCAATTGGCGTGATGGGTGTCACTCCCACCGAAGATATTTATGAACCGGGGCCTAGCCCTGTTGTACAATTGGATTCATCTGTTGAGGAGGCACCAGGCAATTCAGTGCCAAAGGCGGAGACAGTTGTGGCTGCTGAAGAATCAGATCAAGATAGTCTGCGATAAGTTGGCGCTTGTTTGTTGATTTATATGAATGAAACTGGTCAATAACGTTTTGCACTGCACAAATGCAACAGTTTTGAGACGTTTTGGAGTCCACGTAAATGGTTGGGCTGTCTAACTTTTATAAACACTATTAGTCCTTGAATGTGACTTAGCACACAGGAACGGGATACTTGTTTTGTCGCATGTCCTTCCAAACAATAACGCAATGCTAGTGTGTGGAAAGCAACGTGTTACCAACACTCCAGAAGAGATTGGAGCATTCTATAAAACCATGTAGAAACTTCATGACTCTGCGTCCAAACTAAAACCATCAAGGCTTAGTACACTGTAGACGAAAGAGAGCCATTAGCAAATGAAGCATGATGCCCCTCAGGCGGAAATGACTCCAGCAGTGGACTCTTCGGGAAAGTTGACAATAGTCTCGATAGCGGCACCCTCGTATGCAATATTGTAAATCAAATGCATGAATGGGAAATCCTCTACACACTGATCCCTTTTAAGAATATTCATGACTTCCACACACGTACTTGTTCCCTGCAATTTCTGTCCATTGAGCATTTCTGCTTCAAGTTCTTCCCAGGACCGTTTGCCACCAGCTCTTCCAAACGCCTCTGATACACGACGATTACGGCCGCCCATGCAGGTAGTGATAAGATCAGCAAGTCCACATGACTCTACCATCGTGGTGTCATTAATGGGACCATAGTACTTTTGAGCGAAACGATGAATTTCAAGTAGACCAATGCGAATCAGTGCTGCCTTTGTATTATTTCCCATGTCCAGCGAATCGCAAAATCCGGCCCCCAGGGCAATAACATTTTTAATTGCGCCATACACCTGCACAGCTTCAACGTCTTTCACGAGCGAGATGCGGAATGTCTTTTCGTTGAACATCTGGTAGAATATAGCGGCATTATCGGAATTGGAGTATCCGATGGTAGATTCACAGAACTTTCTATCAGCGATTTCATTGGCGATGTTGGCACCTGAAAGTACAGATACATCTATGTTGAGCTCATTCTTGATAATATCGGACATGAGAACAACCCCCTGATCATTGAAGTCAATTCCCTTGATGAGTGAAATAGAGATGGCATCTTCTGGGATGTTTCCTTTCAGTGTGCGGCAGGTCCTAGGAAGGAACTGGTGGGGCAGCACAAAGACTAAAACATTGCAGTCCCTTGCGGCATCGAGAAGTTCCGGAACAGCAACGACATTGTCTGGGAGAGTGTGATTGGGAAGATATTTCTTGTTGACGTGATCAGTGTTGATGATTTCTGTCAATTTGCGGCCATCGACAATTTCTTCAAACACCCACATGTTGACTGTTTTGTGGAAGTGGTCGAAACGCTGGACGTTTCGACCAATCATCATGGCTGCAACAGAGCCCCAGTTACCGGCACCAACGATGCAGACGCGTTTGAGAGACATTGGAATTGTTTTGGTTGACGGAATAGAATGTTGAAGTGGATTTCCCTGGAAGACGAGTAGCTGGCTAGACGGTGGCGGCTCGAAGGCGGCTTAATGTGATTTAAACTAAATTAGCAGATGTCTGGTTGAAATGGAGGGAATACAGATTTGTGTAGTTTCAGTTACCCGTAAAGGATGTGCGTGCTATTAAACAAAGAACTTGTGCACTTGATAGGTAGCGCCTGTTGTTTGGGAGACATCAATTGTTGTGGGTGTGAAAAATGATGAGCTCAGCTTGGGTGATGCCTAAAGAGTTGTGAGGCAGACATGAATTGCAAAATCGCAGACCATTGGCTAATCGAGAATGGCTGCTTTCATCAACCAATCGGTTTGCATCCGAGTCATACGCTTCTCTCTTTCTGCTCAGTCTGCGACGTGAACACTCTTGTCCACCAGTTCTTCCGAGTTGTTCTTTAGCGATTGGCCATTCAGGTGCAATCATGCTCTGCTGTCTCCACCACAAAAAAATTTTGCGCCTTTGTCAATGCTCCGTATTACACGTGTGCGCTTTAGATTGTATCGTAAATCTAAAACGAATCTCATTATCCACCAATCAGATCACAACTCTTTGTCAAACGAAACACCAGTGAAATATAATTCAACGCTTGATCTCCCGGCTTTGTTCACTCGGTCACGCTCATGCTCCAACGACATCTCTCTGACTGAGCAGTCCCTCATTCTGCTCAATTAGCACTACCACATCTAGGCAACCATACCATTGCATCCCTTTATGCTACCAAAACTCATCCTTCAAAATGGGCATCCCAAAGATGTTCCGCTTCCTCACAGACCGCTACCCATTGATAATGCAGCGTCTTGATGAGGACCATGTCTTCGACCACTTCTATCTTGATATGAACGGAATCATCCATCAATGCACACATCCAAACGACGACAAAATCGCCATACAAGATATTGATAACATGTTTGACCAAATTTTCAACTACACAGAACGTCTCTTCCGTATTGTGGCTCCCACAACTCTCATGTTTCTTGCCGTCGATGGCGTCGCTCCGCGCGCGAAAATGAACCAGCAACGCAGCCGTCGTTTCCGATCCGCAAAGGACGCAGAGCGTGCAATGGCAGAAGCTATTGCCCGTGGAGATGATATACCCTCTGGTGTTCCATTTGACTCCAATTGCATTACCCCTGGAACAAAATTCATGTACGATCTTTCTCAGCGCTTTCGTCGTTGGATACATGAAAAAATGAGCTCTGATCCCGCATGGCAGCAGGGCTGCACTGTCGTCTTCTCCGGCTCTGAGGTTCCAGGAGAAGGTGAACATAAGATCATGGATTACATCCGGAGCTGGAGAAACTCTGACGAGTACAGTCCGCAAATCAGACACTGTATGTACGGCCTTGATGCAGATCTAATGATGCTCGGTCTCGTCGCCCATGCCCCGCATTTTACCTTGATAAGAGAAAAAATGAGATTCACAAAGGGTGGTCGAAAAGTACCGCAGATGCGTGGTACAACGAGTGATGCCAATGAATTTCAACTTCTTGAGATTGCCATGTTGCGCGACATGCTCTTTCTCGAATTTAAGCGGGGTGACAGTAATGACCCGCTTCTGCGATCAAGTCGCCGCCGTTCGCCTAGCAGGCAGGATCAGCAGACAATCAAAGCAATGTCTGATACGAATGCCGATGCAACGTCTTCTGAAAGGGCGACACAACCCATGAAAAACCCGTCTTTTAAAGTGAACGCGGCTAGGATCGTGGACGATTTTGTCTTTATGTGCATGTTGGTTGGAAATGACTTCATTCCAAATATTCCTCATCTTGATATTGCAGAGGGTGCTATCAACCTCATGTTCCGCATTTACAAGGAAATGCTTTTTGATTGGGGTGGATATCTGACAGACCGACACCGTTTGCATCCTGATAGACTCGAGTCGTTCTTTGAGCGCATCTCACAGACCGAAATGATGTACTTCGAGCAAAGGGGTACGGCCGAAAATATTCCAGAGTACAAGTCATCGGAATTTCGCGGCGAATACTACAGACAAAAGTTTCAGTTTGATGTTGAAGGTGATGAGGGGCCTCGACAGTTGCACAGATTGCGCCAGATTTATATGGAAGGCTTGCATTGGGTTTTACAATATTACCATAACGGCGTCTCATCTTGGAACTGGTTTTATCCAGACTTTTACGCTCTTCTAGCAAGTGATCTTGTTAATCTTCGATCATTGAAGATCGGCTTCCAGAAGGGCAAGCCCTTCAGACCGCTAACACAACTAATGGCAGTGTTACCTCCAGAATCAGCAGGATTTCTTCCAGAACCAATGCGTGCCTTGATGACGGATTCGGATTCTCCCGTTGTGGACTTTTATCCCACTGAATTTATCACTGATCCAAACGGAAAGAGGAATGCTTGGGAAGCAGTGGTTGTTGTTCCTTTCATAGAAGAGAAACGGCTTTTGAAGGAAGTCAACGCTATCGATAGGGAGAGGGAATTGACAGAAGAGGAGAGGAAGAGAGATGAAACAGGACCAGAATACTGGTTTTATGCAAAGGACTACCCGTCTGCATCAGAGCGAACAGCACCTGTCCGTCCATCAAAGTTTTATATTCCTCAGTCCCGAAATTCTCGTAGTCCTTCGCCACGTGGCCAAGGCAGTTACAACCGTGGAAGCCAATCTAGGAGCCGCAGCCCGTCGCCATACAGAAGAAGTCCTAATGTAGATCCACGAGAGCGCCCAAGCTTCAGTTCTAATCCGAACAGAGCTGATACTGGCCGAAGAGCAGGTAGTGAATCTGATTGGAATCGTGGCAAACCGGGTAATTCGGGAAATCGGGGGCGGGGACGAGGTCGTGCTAGAGGTCCCTCTCGAGGTGGTTCAACAAGGGTAGTGGGTTCACAAACTGACACAAATCGTAGTACTGAACACAATCGCGGTGAGACCACACGTGGCAGGGCTAATCGAGGTGGGTCAGCACGAGGTAGAGGACGACAAGTGCCGAAGGAGACAACTGGGGATGTGGGAAGTGGAAGTGAGTAGACTAACGCGCGTTCAGAGCAATTGCTTTACATGTAACATAGAATACTCAAATTGCCGGCAGCCACATAAGCGCAGTCCGCATTATTTCCTTACGTTCGATTTAACTTGTGTATTGTGATCCCTAATCTCAGACGAAATGAAAGCTCAATCACTCACAGCCGCCAGCTCGCATCATCCTCACACCCCATTGTAATGAGCCAATCTAAAGCAATAACTACGTGAAATTGTGCTCAAGAAACGAATCTACGGATACACCATATCCGCGCGATCGAATCCAATTGGTTCAAAAGCATTCGCAAATTCCTCAACTTCCGCCTTGAGGGCAGCGATCTCTGAAGCTCCTGTTCCTGCGTCCAGTGCCTCACGGAATGCGGCCATCTTTGCTTCTGGTCCTATAGTTTTCTTAACGTCCGCTGCAATGTTGATACCACGATCGAGGAAGTTTGCAATGGCCTGGAAATCAGCCTCGTCGCATCCACGCGTCGTCATCGCATGGGTTCCCATCCTGATGCCACCGGGATTGAACGCAGACTTGTCTCCAGGCACCGTGTTCTTGTTCAATGCAATACCGCTCAATTCCAAAACACGCTCGGCGCGCGCACCATCCATACCCCGCGGCTTCAAATTTACAAGCATCAAATGGTTGTCAGTTCCGCCTGAGACCAACTCATAACCGCGATTCACGAGTTCCTTTGCTAGCACTTGAGAGTTGTTCAATACGCGAGTCTGGTATTGCACAAATTCTGGCTCTTGTGCCTGTTTGAGAGCAACGGCCAATGCAGCAATGGTATGGTTGTGTGGTCCACCTTGCAGCCCTGGGAATACGGCGGAATTAATAGGGTTCTCATAATTGTACATAACCTCTTCCCCCTTCTTGTTGATCGTTTTCACGCCTTTGCGGAAGAAAATAAGGGCGCCACGAGGTCCGCGCAGGGCCTTGTGAGTAGTAGTTGTGACAACATCAGCATAATCGAATGGTGATGGAACGACACCAGCCGCCACCAATCCCGAGATATGGGCCATATCAGCGTGGAGGATTGCTCCAACACGGTCAGCAATGGCGCGCATACGCGGGTAATCATAGTGTCTCGAGTAAGCTGAGGCACCAGCAATGATCAATTTGGGTCGGAACAGAACAGCAGATTCTTCAAGCTTGTCGTAGTCAATCTGTCCAGTTTCCTCATTCAAGCGATATGGCATGGACTCGAAGAAGAGGGAGGTGGCACTAACACGTTTCTTATCTGTCATAAATCCATGGGAAAGATGGCCTCCGTGGGGAAGATCGAGTGACAAAATCCTGTCATGAGGTTTGAGAAGAGCTGTGTACACAGCCAGATTACTGGGCGATCCCGAAAGGGCCTGTACGTTGACTCCCCAGTCCTTGTCCGATACTCTAAAGGCAGCTAGAGCGCGACTTTGGCAGAGGCGTTCAGACTGATCGATGAACTCGTTACCACCATAGTAACGAGCACCGGGATAGCCCTCAGAATATTTGTTGGTCATGACTGAACCGACAGTATCCAGAACGGCACGCGAAGTGAAGTTCTCAGAAGGGATGAGCTGAATCGACTTAATCTGACGGGCCTTCTCGCGCTCGATAATATCAAACATTTCGGGGTCCACAGTTGAAAGAGGTTGGTTGAGGGCTGAGACGGCCGGAGCTGGGGACACAGCCGGCGTCGCTAAGCGACGAGTGAGCGTGACAGCGGTACGTCGAAGCATTTTGGGGATCTACACAAGAATGAAAACGGGAGCAGGGAGGCAGGGTGGTAGGGAAGTGATGCTTCACTGGGCAGACTTGATAAACAAGATGATGCAGATCAGAGGATGAAAAAAGGGATATGAAGATTTGTCTACTTCATGAAGTCGAAGGGCATCAGTGGCCAGTATGCTTCTATATGCATCGTGTTTTGCAGTTGAATCTAGTGCTGTCCGAGTATGATCTCAAATTATTATCCAATCGCAGACGACGGGAGCACACCTCCCATGGCTTCACCACACGATCATGAAACAGCAAATTGTAAAAGTTGTCCACAGCTCAGTTTGTGGTCTCAAAACAATGCACGTGTCAGACGCATTCCTTGCTGAGGCTCTATTGGCCACGCAGCAAAGTTGAACTTCCCTCCTGAAGAGCGCCTCTTCCATGTCTGCTCTGCTTCTGATCGACAATGTCTCTGCTCAAATATCTAACCCAACTCGTCACAACTTCAGGTTTTATACAATTACATTCCGCCCTGCTTTTTAGCAGCCCTGGTCTTTCTGTTGTGATTCCTACTACCACCACCACGCCCTCGCCCACGTGCTCTGCCACGTCCTCTACCAGAACCACGGTTACTTGTAGTTCCACCTCTCGAGATATTATGCCCTCCATTTCCATGCCCTGCCTCAGCGTGATATTGACTAGAACCTTCAGAAATTCGATTAGCTCTGCGCCCATCTTCATATCCGTCGCGCCCAACTTCGCTTGTATCTAATCCACCTGCCCCATCATCACTGTCATCAGTATTTCCCATGACACTAGCCAATGATCGCATTGCCACCTCTCCTTCAAGTTCCCCATCATCGGGTTCATCATCATATACTCCACCACTAATGTTGAGTTCGACAAAATCTTCTAATCCATCTGTAGCACTATCCTTTCCTCGTGAATCTTCCATACCGCTCTGAACCGCTTCCCGTGTCATCCTTTCCTCTTCTGCGATTCGCGTTCTTGCCTCTTCTGCGACGACCCTTCGCGCATACCACTCCGCTCTCCCAGCTTCTATTTTCTCGCCACCAAAAGATAAAACTTCTCCAACACGCTTCCGTGCACGGCGATCAACTCGTTTGCCAACTTCTGCGCTTGATGCAGGTCGCCATCCATCCAGTAGTCTCCCAATAGCTTCTTCAACAGACCCTGCGCATTCCACCAAAGCAGCTTGTGCAACCGCAGTGCTGACATCTGGTATCATCTCCACAATACTGCAAACTTCTGGAGTAGGTGTTTCTTTTCCTTTTACGTCACTGTCGTCCCCAGTTTGAGTGCGGATCACGACACGCCCTGGACCTCCTTCAGACGGTACTGGAACAGCCAAGATGGTGTTCATGAGTACTGCGCCAGTTCCTGCAATAAACTGTGAGGTTGTAAGCCCATTGTCAAGAAGTTCATCTTCTACTTGTCCCTGTAGATCTCGAACAGCGCGCAACCATATTTCAACCCGATCGACTGCGTCAGAGCGCTCACCCCTTAGGGAAAGCGCACGCACAATAGCATTGACTGCTCCAGCAAGTGCAGAAGACAGTAATGCATCCAATCCATTTGTCAGATACTTCAAAGAGGAAGCGTTCAGGCCCACTTTTACACTCTGATTCAAAGAGCGCACAAGTTTTTCAATTACGGGTTGTATTTGAGAAATATGCGGCTTCAGCAGATTACTTACTGAGCTTGAAGGGAACAATGAAGCAATGTCAAGAAGTTCGATACCTGTCAGAGTATCAAACTGGGTGCGCTCAAGATGTTGAAACACTGCTTGGTCCAAAGATGTGTATGGTTTTCGGGAACAGGGCCGGAGGCGTGGACGTGTGCGATGCGCTAAATAAGTTGACAGAAAAATGGGGGTTAGTGGTGTTGGCAGAGGACGAGAGTTTGGTGGGACTGAGAGGTCTAGTTGAAAATTGTCAGATGGATGAAAGAGATCCATGGTTGGTTTGGATATCAAAGAGAGCGACGTAGAGTCGGAGGCATCAGCAATCTAGTCGGAAATGAAGGCTGAGAGACTTGAGATGGAATGGATAACCTGTCGTGGTATGCATCGCTGGCCAGCAGTCAGCGATGTCAACAAGGTTGACATCATGATTGGATCAAAAGTTTTGGATCCTAGGGATAATGGCCCAATGGTCTATTGGGAACTGCGAGGTCAACCGAAGCTGCCAAAATTGCTGGGAATTGCACAATGAGCGGTCACAATGCAACGAGGGCACGTTTCAATTGATGAAACTGTCCTCCAACCATCTGCCATTATGCGGAATGACAAGTTCATTTCGAATGCATTGCAGACACACAAGATAGAATCTAAGGGTTCCTGTTGCCGTGCTCCATTTGTTGAGTTTCTTCGTGAGTAACACACATCGGCTTTCCATCATAGATAAGTCATCATCGTTTGCCTCACCACGATCATTTCGGATAACGCATTCCGCATTCCCAAACACAACAATGGCTTTCATCACTGGACCGGTTCTGCCCACCACCACCCGCAGCAAGACCACATCTCGCGCAACTGTTTGCAGTGCATCCCCTCAGCGAAGACCAATTTCTCGCAGGGATCTACTGTCAGGAGCTGCCGCGGTCCTTTCGGCAGCTGTCTTTGCACCGAAGGACGCGTCAGCCGCTAATTTCCAGAGTGCAGTAAGCAAAGCGCTGTTTCCCAAGCAAGGCTTCAATGCCCCAGACCTTCTGCCAACTTCGAAAGTTGTGTTGGACCGTGATATCCTTTCACAGAAGGAAGCCACAGCTGCGCTGAAAACTTTGCACGGCTATGAAACCGCTATATCTGAGCTTTACGCTCGCTTCAAGTCAGACCCTCAAATCGAATTGAGTGGCTCTGTCAAGTCGATGATTTCAATTTCAGATCTGCGAAATGCGCTCAATATTGTCAACGAGGCTATCGATGAAGAATCTCAGATAGAAACCGACAAGGTCGTGAGAGGGATTATTCAAGATATAGGAGAATTAGAAATGGCTGGTGCGTTGAAGACTGGTGTTGCCAGAACTACAAAGAAGATTGAACGTACAACTGATTGGTTCGACAAGTTGAAAGGAGACTTTTCGAGATTGCTCGCATTTTACTCTTAAGGAATGGCCCCGGTTGCCATAGTCGCATCTGCGACAAGTAAAGTATATTCTAGCAGTTTACCTTCGTGACGTCCCCTAACGACAGACGCCTTGCATCAAAATAGGCTACCTTTACGTCGAAATATCAGACTCATCGAGGCCTTGAAATTCGGTGTTCTCATCAAACATATGTGCAATTTCCGCCATTTCTGCGATTTCCACCAACTCCTGCCCTTCGATCAATTGTAACACTCCCTCGTCCTCGGCAAGGAAGTCTTCTTCTTCATCTTCGTCATGCTCATATTCATTTGATTCCATCTCTTCGTCGTCCTCGTCGTTTTCCTGGCCGTCCTCATCATCATCGAGAGACTGCCCTGGGCGTAAGAGAGCAACCCGGGAAATATCAACTTGATGCTCGGAATGAATACCGTCGACGCTATCTCGGTGAATATGGGGCAAATCAGCAACATCTGTGTCTTTGACAAGGGCTTCACCATCTCTTCCGCGCGCTCTAAGTCTTATGTGAGAGCGTATCTCATCCACATCATCTACGAGAACACATATTTTATCTCCAAGCCGCAAGAACTCGAGCGTTTCTCTAGGTTTTTCACCCCACAATGCACTTACGTGCACAAAGCCTAATCTCTCGGAACCGATGTCAACATATGCTCCATAATTTGTAACGCGTTCCACGAAACCATCATATATGGAGCCAATATTGATATCAGATAGAGGCATGCGGTTTTCAAATCCGAGCTTTGGCTTGACCATAGTAAGCCCAAGAACGTTGGAAACAGGATTGACATATTTAACCCAGACAGTAACTTCATCACCAGAGCGAAGAAATTGAAGCGGAGAATGGACAAAATCCACACTCATATCTCTGACATGGACCATTCCATCCCGAGTGGCACCGATGTCGACAAAGGCACCATGGCGAACAATATTCTGAACAATGCCATTCATTTGCTTTCCAACTGTGAGTTCGCGCAATGGAGTTCCCTGTCGATTGAGCGAGCGTCGAGATTGCATCAATTGAGCTTTGCGCGCGGAAAGCTCCTGAAAAGTGGGGACAGAGGATTGGGACGAATTGGGAAATTTGTGACGTTGTTGCATTTTCTTGTATGTGGGAATGCGTTTTCCTGAGGGCTTGGCTTTTGGGAAACGACGAACGAGTCCTTTGGAAGAGGGTGCTGGTGCTGGAGCATCTGCAGTCATGCTGAAATGGTTACGATTACATATTCGAGTTGGTTTGCGTGAAATTTGCACGGGTGAAGCAGTGGAAAAGGCTATAGAGTTCATGTTGATTCGAGTTGTGAAGACGTCGTCTTGTTCGTTGTTTGCCGGTCTCGCCGAGTGCTGTGATCTCGGTGATGGATTTTACTAGATATCTTGTGATCGAATGAGTAAACGACAAGTGTCATATTTGAAATGGTTGTAGAGACGAGCAGCGCAATGAACTGTCGAGCTCTCAGAGCCTGAGCAGATCGCGCTCTATATTGAGATTTGGATGACTTGGGAATTGCTGTACCGTACCCATGACCATCGCTCATGCCGTGTAATACGCTCCAACACCAAGTTCTGACCAGTCGCTCTTGTATCACGCCGTCATGCCCTCGCACTGTGCCTTCGTCGGCGCCGCGCCGCTGCAACGTTCTCATCTCCACTCTGTGTTAGTGCGATCCCATCCTCCACCCATTCGGTTTCGGCGTCCCCGAGTTCGAACAGCCTTTGTCGCCGTCGCCTCCGGCGGTGCAACACCGCCAGACCCCGATGCCACTCTCGCCAAGCCCGATCTCGATCCGTGCCCGCAGCCAGCAGCCGATCATCGCCCAGACTGGGCTCCCAACTGGTTGCCAAATTTCTTTCTCACCCTTCGCGACAGACCATGGCTTCAAATGCTCATTATGCTTCCGCTCTACGCTATCCATTTGTTCTTTTTCTCCACCAAAGGGTGGAAGTTCAAAACGGCACTAATCCCGAACAACAAAAATTTATTTCAAAGCATCGGTTATGACAGTGTCATCGGTGCCATCGTGGCGCTGGTCTTTCTAGTGTGGCGCAAGTGCTTTATGAAGCCCAGCGGAGCCATCTCGACAACCTTGCCCAATCTACTCAAAGTCGACAATCCGCCATGGAAGGTGCCGCGAGATGCGAAGCGTAAAATTGGCCAAACTACGCTTCTTCTCATCGTCGCATACCTTGCATCTGGTTACGGGGCGGTTTTCAGTGAGCAAGTGCTGTATCTGTTGGCAGGCTCTGGTGTTCCTCTGACCATAGCTACCACTCGTGCCTGGAAGGTGCTTTTGGGCCATTTGATGTGGGTGTATATGGGTATTCGAATTTTGCGGCGACTCAACCCATTCTTTCCCAAGAAGGGCACTTGGCTGCGTTGGAAGTGGAAGTCGAATTGGGTGTGGTGGGCAATTGGCGGCTACTACGTGAGTGCTCTCTTTTTCAACATGGCGGATGTACTCAACCAACTTTTATTGCCAGCCTCGCTGTTCGAGGAGGAGACTGTAGTGAGCAAACTGATAAATCCTGAGAATAAGGACCGTATCGCTATGGCCATTGGTTCCATTGGACCGTGCGTTTCAGCACCGGTTTTCGAGGAGGTGCTGTACAGAGGCTTCCTTTTGCCTGCACTGGCCTGTTTTCTGCCCATGTGGGCCGCCATCCCGGCGAGCTCTGTTCTGTTCGCCATTCATCATCTGAATCCGACGATGGTATTGCCGCTGGCCATGTTAGGATTGATTTGGGCGATACTATATTCAAAATCGCGCAATCTCACGGTCACAATTCTGATACATGCCATGTGGAACAGTCGCGTTTTCCTAGGCTCACTACTGGGTCTAGGTACATTCACTGACTTTGAGTGAGGTAGCCTCGCGCATTAGCGCGTAACTTGTGTAAATTTCGTTGACTATGGGTGTGCTTTTAGAATTTAAGCTTCTGGATGTTTCGCCAGCGATTACAGTGCAGTGCTGTACCGTATGGCCTTTTCTTGTGGAAATGTTTCCAGATGCCCAAGTCTTCCCACATAGATATTTCCATCCTCCATTCGCCACCAATGTCCAACCTTTTCAAATAGCAACTTGCCCACCACATCTCCCAACATCATGCGTCATCGCCCCCATGTAGCGACCACACCGCCATCCGACCCACAGCCTTCAACTAACCCGGCTACCAATCTCTCTGACACTGATGCGCCGACCGAGTCCATGTTCGAATGCAATGTATGCTTCGATACTCCGCATGACCCCGTTGTGACCCCGTGCGGACATTTGTACTGTTGGCCATGTCTCTACCGTTGGATGCGTCTGCATCCCGAAAGTCCACAATGTCCCGTTTGCAAAGCTGCCGTCGATAAACACACCGTCATCCCCATCTACGGTCGTGGACGTTCCGAAAGTGACGACCCGCGCGAACGAGCTCTCCCAGACGACGATCTTCCGCCGCGCCCTGCCGGGCAGAGACAAACTGCTCCACAACAACCGGGTATGCATGCTGCTCCTGCATTCCGAATGCATCCCGCTTTTGGAAGGGTCAATCCGTACGGCCCCAACTACGAAAACATTTCCCTTTCCACTTTTGGCCTTTTTCCGTCTTTGTTCGGTCTACAGATTGCGTATCCGCACATGAATGAGCGACGACGTGAGCAGCCGCCCCCAAACCCAGAAGTCGATATCCAGGAGCAAGGTTGGTTAAGCTTGTTCTCATTGACCTTGTTCGATATTATCTCCAATACTAACTCGTTTTTCTTGCACAGTTTCGAAAGTATTCATCTTTCTCGCGTTGTTTATTGTTGTTGTAATCACACTCTTCTAAACATATATAGCTCACGTTGCATATCAACGATCGAGTTTCTGATCCACTCTACAATCTGCCCAACCCACGATGGTCTTGTAATATCTGATATTGCAACGAACTAGCTCTTCTCAGCCCTAACCGTGTACAGTTTGATCCAGGCACTAGGCCGCCAAAGAACATGATACAATATGCATATATGCTGTGCAACAAGGCTTCCAAACATTTAGTGACAAGTTCGACACGTACCGCTCGCTAATAAACTATTTTGCAAGTTCACCGTCAAACAACATTAAGCGGCACCACCTGTCTTCATGCCAGACTACTCTGGAATCCTGTTACGCCACTATCGTAATCTGAATGGGGTAGTCACGGTTTCGAATCACTTCAGATCTGCGCGCAATGAGCACGTGGTCGGTGTTTGGATCGAAAACTAGGTTCGACGTGCTCTGCCGAAAGTTCACATCAACATCAATGGACCGAGTAAGGGGTTTTCCCACCATTTGCAGGCTTATATCGAGGACTGTTGAATACCTCATACCATCCGTTCTTGCCTTTCTTGCGTTCAATCGCCATGTAACAGTCCGCAGGTTGACCTCCATCACTGCCGACCACCCCTCACTGTTAAAGTGTACATCTTTGAATTGAATCATGCCTGACCATCTCCGTGGAGACTCTTCAAGCTCCTGTAAATGCTGTAGATGAGTCTTCATTTCCTGCAATGTCTCTTCAACTCCTTCGCTGAACGTTTTCAACCTTGTCTGTAACACTTCAATAATCTCTGTATTCTGGAAGTGAGCAAGACTATCTCGTGCCCATTTCCGAACTTCTCCCCAATCTGGCACAGTACTTGCGACGTTAACAAATGGAGCAGCAGGATCCACAATTACAAGCGAACACAAATCACTTCGTGTGTTACTCGTCTTCAGTAACCCTTTTGATATACAATGGTCAATTGTCCTTTGGTTATAATATGTTGTCCAGCTGAGAAAGCATTTGGGCATGCTATCATCGGCAATCGCATCTGACTTGGTTCCGCTTTGAGAAGATACTATTGAGAGAAATCGTCTGAAAATTGTCGCGAAAACGTCCGGACTAGGTGCAGATGCAGGAGATCCATGGAATGCTTCAAGCATTAAGAGTTCAATAAGATAATCCCCAGGACTATCCTCTCTCGTCATGAAATCACAGGACTTTCTCCATTTTTTGGCTACTCGAACCATGTCCTTGTACAAAGCCGGTTGACTTCTAATGAGTTCAATCCGATATATGGCACAAGTGGTTTCAACGTGTACTCCACGGCTTTCTGGTTCAGGATACTCCGCCGAAGTAGTTGGTAAACTTTCATTCACATTCACACTACTGCGAGCAGATTTGGGAGTTCTACGTGGTGAATCATAGAGCAGCAAATCTTTCGGCCCACCATACAGCTCCCCCGCAGCGAACAAACGACAGTTGATATCTGAGAAAGTGAAATGGACTGCGAGACCCTTATCCTCCACATTAACGAATTGCGAATGTTTGGACTGCACCAGAGCATCTTGAATTGGCTTCAGAAAGTAATCAAAATATCGTTCTGGAGAGAAATGTTGAAATACAACATACATATCAAGATCTGAGTCCCCATTTATCATCGTTTCTTTCCCGAAAGCCCCTCCGCGCACAACCTTATCATGTTGTACGCCCACGGATCGCAAGACATCACTGACTTGAACTGCGATTGACTCTAATAAGTTCAGTTGCTCGGGAGATGGACGCAGTGATCGAAATAAATCATTCCAGCTCACTCCCCAGGGAGTTTCTGAGATTTTTGAAGCGCCACCGTTCTCGAGCATTACGATTTCGCGGGGGCTTGACGATCCAGGTTGTACTGAAGTCTGTGGACACCATCTATAAGGATGACAGAATTTATTGCGTAGAAAGGATAAAAAAGGGAATTCCTTGGGAGACAACTTCCAAACCTACAGAAAATCCGTGACATGAATTACAGCTGTGCGGAAAAGTGACGAATTTATCACCAAAGTATAACATAGTGTTTTTGGTAAATTCCCATATGACAAGTTCAAGGGATTTTCATGACTAAGGGCCATTTGTCGAATAACTTACACATTACACCAGTACTTACAGTAGCTATTTCGTACTTGACCGCACGGCTACGAACTCTCGTGACGAAGTAAAGGAGATCAGACCATTAGTCTCACGGTTATGTGCCCATACGCTCACACCACTGCAAACCGCCATCCATCCACTCCGCCTACCAACAATCAACCCATCCTGTCTTCTGTGCTTAGGATCATTACTCGAAAAGTGTGATCCACCCCAACCAAACTGCGGCGACATCCGTTTACTCTGCAGACCAGCCACGGAGACACGCTGTCTATACTCAAAAAATCAGACACCAGCGCACTCGTTGTTCTATCCTAAACAACTTTCTCATCATAGCTCGAAAAGCTTGATCGTATGAACATGATTATCCTCCAACCAATCATGGACAATAGCCCCACAATCCCCCGACACTGTGTAACCTGCCCCGATCCAACATCAATTCGAAATACCAGCGCTCACATATGGCAACTTCGTATCCTTGAAAATCACAGTTGAGCATTTTGCCAGACCACAATGTGTACATGAATACTTATTTAATGCTCCACCCTCCCCTCAGACTCCAACGCAGCAGTAATTCTGTGGTGCAATGCCCAGAGGAGGGTTTCCCAACGGCACAGCGTGAGGACAGTTCGAGATACTCCTATTCCTGGTAGGTGGTAGAGAGTGGACTCTCCGGTGTTCTTGTAACGGGTTGTAAGTCTATTCCGGAGACTCTGTTTGAATCTGAGGGATACAGTCACTTTCAAAGTTCCCGGAGTATCCCATTTCAGATACTGAGAAACTCGATAGAACGAAAAGGTAGCAACGAGGTTTGGTTACTGAAATGGTGGTCCACTTGGCGGATGTGAACCCAGAAAGAAAGGGAAGTGGTTCAATGGAAACAATGTGAACCGAAGGGGGAGGAAAGAGAAAGAAAGACGGGCGGTCAGGTGCAGATGGCCGAGTACACCTGGTGGGAGGGTGGAGCCTTGGATGGGTGTACCCTCGGGCGGCCACCAACTTGCATTAGTGTAGTGCAATGGCTTGGTCGATTCGACAACGGGCAGCCTTGGCTGTAAGCCGAATCGGCGAGCCACCGCGAGGTGTTCGAGCCCTCCTGTCGCGGTAGTCAGGCTCTGGTCGAGTGTGGTAGAGCAAAGGCGAATCGCCTGCCTTAGTGTGGGTTGTAAGGCCACACAGACGATCCGTCTAGAATCCTGTGGTCACATGGTGAGTCATGGTGGTGCACCAAGAGGATGGTGGTTCACCAACCCTAATAGGGAAGAAGGGAGGACACCAGGCACAAAAGGGGTGAGTTCCCTGTATAAGAAGCAAAAAGAGAAGAAGAAGGGGGAGCCCTATAGGATAGGGCGGTCGCTGGTACAACGATGCATACAGAGATACGCTGGTACAGCGGGAGAGGGGCAGTGGCTCAAGAGCCGGGCACCAGGCACCCGAAGATACCTGATCGAAGGGCACGCGCACCACCGGTGACGCGTGGTATCGGGGAAAGGGAAGCTGATCCAGCAGAGTAACCAGTCACAGACTGAATCAGTTGAGTGACCAGTGTCGGCGCGGTCCGCGCTATAGCCAAAGACGAAGCACGCTTCCATGAGACTGCAAAAAGATAGTTGGGAGCACATCAATAACCAAGTCCGATTAGTCGGCGGGGGGGCTGCTGAACCAGTACGACGGCCAGGACAGAAAGATGATACAGCGGGGAATGAGTTCCAGAAGCAGGCCAGACACTATAGCCAAAGTCGAAGCAGGTTGCAATGAGACTGCGAAACGCAAGTTGGGAGTGGCTCGCAACCATACCTCCGGATGGGCACCAGGCGGCCGAAGACACCTGATTGAGGGGCACGCGCACCACTGGTGACGCGTAGTAGGGGCAATGCTGATACAGCGTCCCGACATTGAGAAGCTGAATCAGCGAAAAGGGACACCGGAAGAGTGCCAAGCACCATTGCCAAGGGAGAATCACACTGAATCAGTAGGCAAAACGCACCCTGGGGGTAGATTGGACACCGAGCTTCCGGCTGGCTTTTACAATCAAAGGACATGGCGGTTCGCCTCTAGTTGAATACTAAATTATATGTGGCTTGTAGCCCTAAATGTCCTTGTGGTTGGTGTCAAATAGTTAGGCTAAATACTGATACAGTAGGGTGGTCGAAAAACCCTAAGTGACGGGTGCGCCGGCGGCGCTGGCACACTGTAAATACAGTGTAAAATGTTAGCTGTAGTGTATAGTTCAGTGTATCACTGGTGTCACGTGCCACGTGTTCAGTGATTGCACTGCTGTTAGAATAGATAGTTCAAAATAGTTTCGAAATAAAAGAATTGGGTAAAGTGCCAAAAATTGGAGGTGAAACACCTAGCTGTAAGCGCTTCGCCAAGTGGCATTGCACTACAATTAGTAAAAGGGGAGCCACAGTCCACTGCCAGTCGCCAATCCGGTACTTCGAAACGGAGAGAGCGGAGCTCAGTGGTTGATAGGCCGTAGGCCACGGGGTGAGTCGGATGGCCACAGTAGATGAGCCAGTATCGCGAAAATGCCACAGGCAAGCGCAGAAGTGGGCGGTCGCAGGCCGAAGTCCGGTAGGGGTGAGAAAAACGAAACGAAATATCGAAACGTAAGTTACAAAATAAAACGGAAGAAAGAAACGAAAAAAGGATGGAAAGGGGAATGAGATTTTCCAGGGTCACCGCACTGATGAACCAAAGGTTGTTATCGGGGTCCGGAAGCGCGCCAAGCGTAATGAGCCACAGTCACAGACGAAGTAAAATTTGCAGAAAAGGTTGGTACCACTCTAGCAGCCAACGTCCGGGTACTTTACCATCTGAAGGGTCGAAAATACCCTTGGTATAAATATTGCTGCCGGGGTCGGCCACGGCCAGCGAAAACCCCGAGAAATCCTAAAATACACTAAAATATAAATACGTAGCTAAACTAAAACAAATTACAATGTTTCGAATAAATAATGTGCTTTGGACAGACTGTCAGTGATATCCCAATGAATAGATCGGGACCAAATCCAAAGTGTCACACGTGTAACGTGTGTTGCACTACACATCCCCCGTTTAAGAGGAAGCCACATACTTTCCCAAAACTTTGGGGTTTCGCAAAATCCGTCTTAAAAAAGTTTCGAAATATCCCGCTGTACGGTATAAAACATCCGGGCATCACGGAGATACTGTATCGGCAGACTCCAAGCTCTTCCCCAGCTGCCCCCTATATTTCTATATTCCTCGATAATGCCCCTCCATCACGGAATAGATTTCCCAACGTTCAGTGAAACGTCGACCGCAGGTCTTCTTGAAGACCCAGTTCTTCATTTTCAGGCTCCCTGGTTTTGTTTCGATACTGCTAATGATGATATGTTCTTGCGCAAGTTTGTCGATGCCGACGGGACTCTCCCAGGCGGGATTCCCCTCTGTAGTGCAATGGCTTGGTCGATTCGACAACGGGCAGCCTTGGCTGTAAGCCGAATCGCCGAGGCACCGCGAGGTGTTCGAGCCCTCCTGTCCCGGTATGTAGTTTACGCGGCCATTTCGAAAATAGCAAACATTTACGATTTCCGCGGAATTCATTAGCCTTTTTTCCGTAGTGTATTTTGATCTTGTAGTTAGTATACGTGGCCAATTCGAAAATGGTGAATATTTACGATTTCCGCGGAATTCGAATTTCGGCGGACACGACCGGCGACAGCAATGTACGAGCATTGCTGGCGCATGCGCGCGCGCAATCGGCACACGTGTGCAGCGAACGGACTGGCACGCGGCCAACGGACCAACGGGTCCACACGCGCGACCCACAAGGTCCTTTCCCATTCGGGGACGTTACGAACAGTGTTTATACTGTAATGCGATGCCATCGTGGCTAAATAGGTATTGGAAACGTGCCGGGAGGGAAAAGGGACAAGCATCGATCGGGCAACGTGCTCTAGTCTACGTTTTCGCTTTACGTTTCTGCCTAACGAGGCTTCGTCTCCGTCGAGCTGCGTACTCCCTGCCCATTGCCACACGTGAGGCTGATCACGTGTCGTGCCTACGGGCTTGGTTGAGAGCGCCTCCGGTGACGTGCCACCTCGTTCGTTGACGTAATCGTCGCGTGGATCGTTCGTCTTGACGCCCGTGTCTACCTGCTAACCTACTCTACCCTATCCTTTCTACTTCGCTACCAATACAGTCAAACACCAGCGGGTGGCACTGTTTCGTTGTTCGTTCGAAGGACACCGTGTCCGTAGCTCGTACCAGCTGACTTCTAGAACTACGTCGTTCCACACTGGTCTCTCGACCTAGAAGTTGCTACGAGCAAGACGAAAAACATCGAGATTGAGTGTTCTTTACGTTACAATTAGCTACGAGCTAAGAGACTAACAGTCTATGAATTACGCTATGTCGAATTCAAGCACGTCGACCAGGCAACCGTTGCCAACGTCAGCGGACGCCGAAGCCGACGTGGCCTTGTCAGCAGAAGCGATCTTCGCGACCGATCGATCTATCCCAATGGATATCGAGGCGATCGGTCGACTACCACGCACGGTAACTCCGTTCGAGTCCTTGGGTATGGACCCCGCAGCGCGCGGTCAGCTCAATGAAGGGAACGTGACTCCCACGGCACTGCGTGTAGTGTACGAAGACCTTCGAGGTCACATTGAAAGGGCGAGCGACGCGGCCGTCGACGAAGCCGTAAGGTAGAGACTCGGAGTCTCGGAGCGCGAAGCTTCTGCGTTACGTGAACGCTCGGCTACCCTCGAACGGGAAAACGCAGAGTTACGAAATCGCCTCTCCAACGTGGAGGGAAGACTCGACTCGTTTGTCGCAGTATTCAACGATGTCCTCGCCAGACGTTCCGCTCCGCCGAGCGGAAGCGTTCCGAATTACGAAGAAGGCTCGCGCGCCTATAACTCGCAATCCTCCCCGGCCGTTCCGGGAGGATAACTTTCAACACCCGGACCGATAACTGCAACTACGGTTGGAAGGGGGGCGGCAGTGCAACGAGCCATCGCCAACCCCGACGAAACGCCACAAAGGCAATTGCGCTTTCACGATACCCCTGAACACGTGCGGTCAGCGGGCGCAGAACGAACTGCACGATTCGGTACGGGAGCTCCCACGCCGCACGAAGCATACATTCCGTGACTGGGTGCGTTCGGTACGACGGACACGCGAGTCTACGAAAACGAACGTGCCGACGCGGTACGCTTACCAGGTAACGCCCTTGGTCCGCCTCGCCACGCGTTGGCAGAACACACATCGATGCTCGACGCATTCGCGAACGTGGTATCGTACCGCATGTACCGACTTAATGATGTACGCGAACATCTCTACGTTAACGAGAACCCAAGCGTGCACAAGCTCAAACGTGAGCTCGAGGGACTTTTCCCTACGTTGAAGCCGTTCTCCGGGCGGAATCCGATTACGTTGCTCGGATTCCTTGCCCAAATACGTGATGGGTTCAGCACACTCGGAGTGTGCGAAGGAGTGACAGTACGCGCACTGCACTTCTTTCTCGACGGAGACGCCCGACGGTACTACGATTCCCAGTGTACGACTGGCGTGATCACGACTGATCCAACGAAGAGGTTCTCGTGGCCTCACATAATCAACGTGTTTATTAAACGATACCTGTAAGACGACGTGCTGCAGGAGGCCTACGAAAAGGTCACGATGATCACGCAGAATCCTAACGAGGACGAGAATCAGTACGCCGACAGACTCGACACTGCCACGGGGGCATGCAACTACGTGTTTACGGATCAACTCCTCGTTCACCACTACGTGCGTGGTTTACTTCCCTCGACGCGGACAGCCGTGACGGAACGACTCCGGTCACTCCCCTAACGAGAGAGGAACGACCTCACCGTTGTGAGACGATTGGAAACGGCCGAAGGAACGACATTCCGTGTGTTGGAACGAATTGGTCGCTTACCGAGCGTTTATTGAATCTGCGAGCTCACTACATTATTTGTATTCTCGCCGAGGTGCGCCGGCGGTGCTAAGGACAGCCTGTTAATAGCTGCTCCAGACAGTCTGTCACTGACAGTCTGTCCTGGTAAGCACCCGCTGCCAATCTGGTACACGTGGGCTTCTCTATCATATCGTCCACACGTGTACACTTATCATAACATTTTCCCTGTGCCATGATGGCAACCCATCCTGGCATTTCTAATTACTAATTGAAAGTCTGAGAAACAAATTGAAACTTCAGACGCTATTATCTCCATGAAGAAAGGTCGTAGAAGCTTCGGATAAGTTGCTACCCGACTAATTCGGGCACGCTGAATATGATGAGATAGGTTTCGGAGCGCCTAGAGCACTCCTAGGAGAAATCGAGGGTCAAAGTTTTCTCACGTAACTGAGCCCCTCAGGGCCTATTACAGTGAGTGCTTCAACCGTTTTTCAACGAGGAAAACGATGAGCCATATTTCAAGGCTCCTAGAGGACTCCTTCATCGAGATTTTCACAGGATATTCTCGAGATTGAGTACTTCAGTTACTGTGATTCAATTATTCGCAACACCGTGCACGTACGGCAGCTGTCGCGTCAGCCACGAAACCGAAAGTGCGGTTTCCGATGAGCCTACGTTGGCTATTCCCGACCACGAGTCGAGGAAGTTCGCGGACTACGACGAGTCCGCGTACTTACGAAATGAATGGGATAACGAGCCCAATTACCACGATGGTAACCCGAACATCCCCGCGAGGGACGATGACGACGTATCGCTCGCAGCGGCTCACGTTACCGAGAATTTGAAGGCGATCCTCTTCACGGATGGGCCGCCGCCCAACGATACGAAAATGGCAAACGAAAAGCCGGACGAGCTCGAAGCTCGATTGAACCGTCCATGCGAGGACGTGCCGAAGCTCACGAGCGAGCAGACGCAATTAGCGCATTCCGTAATCCCGAACGATTACTGGACGCTATCGCGTTGGTCATGCCGCGAAGATGGCCACTCGACATTTACGTGTCCGCGTTTGACGGCAGATCAACGGATCTTTTCCGCGTACAAATATTACCTCTTCCACGTGAAGAGCAACCCACGGCAGGCTGAGTACTTCCGCCAACGAATGGCTAAACGAAACCAGGAACGACCTGATGAAAGAGGGGACGCGAACCCGCGGAGATACGGCACACCGCCTACGATACTCCGAAACCCCAATCGTGACGGGGGGAGACCATTCGATAGACGCCGCGGCGACTTCCGTAATGACCGACGTGATCCCCGTCCGTGGATGAATGAGCGAAATGGCCAACGCAACGGCCGCAGCGGAGTCTACGTGACGACTTTCGCTGACGGAACACCACTCGAGGTGGGAAAGAGTCATGATGATGAAAGAGCTTCGTGGGCTCACGACGACGACGTGTCGAACGGCCTCGCGCCGGAAAACGACCAGGCGATGTAGGTCACGAGGCACCCACATCGCCTGAACCCTTACGTGAGAGGGGGACGACCGACATCGATGATTGGTCCTCCGCAGGCTCACCGACGAACGATAGTTACGAAAAACTCACGGCCGCGAAGGCCAACTCGAGTCACACGATACCCGACGTGGGGGAAGAACCGCAGTCCGACGGGATGAACGAACCTCACACGAAGAGGAAGTCTCGCAGACGAGAGAGACGCGCTACCCGGAAGCACGACGCTTCAGAACGCGAGAAAGCCAAGCACGCGGCTCATACGAAGCGTGCCGACGCACAAGAAGCCATACAGGCTCATGCGGTGAAGCGACGAACCGCGAATGAAGACGGAGACGGCGCGCCGGTCAGGACCGAACCGATCGTTCTCGATGGGCATACGTGCCTCCTCGCTTCGAAACATTATATCGTGTCCGGAACGATTGGACTAGACCTCAACGTGATGAGGGCGATTACAATCGCGATGGATACGTGCAGCGGCTTCAAATTGATACGAACAAGTTTGCTACCCTATGACTGGGTTGACCGCTGTCTACGTGACGAAGAGCTACCGAAGCTCGGAGACGCCAACGGGCGACGTCTGCCAATCGAAGGCGCCATCCTGCTTCGCGTCAGGCTTGGGACGTCTGTGTTTTCGGAAGTGGACGCGGACGTCCAGTCTCTCTAGTACGGGTCCTAGTCGGCCCCGAGATTTACTAGAACAAATGAACGTCCGCGTCCAAAAAAAATTAAAATTTTTTGGATGCGGACGTCCACTTTCTCTAGTACGTTCGGCGGAATACTAGGACCCGACATCCACTTTCTCTAGTACATATGGCGGGATCCTAGGACCCGACATCCACTTTCTCTAGTACGTTTGGCGGAATACTAGGACCCGACATCCACGTTCTCTAGTACATACAGCGGGATCCTAGGACCCGATATCCAGTATACAATATATCAGCGAAAACTGGGAGGGAAGAAATTACAGCGGATGGTAAATTCAGGGCCCATATCGGACCGTATTTTATTCTCTCATTTTCGAAACTGCTGGTATGCAATACGTCTCTCTAGAATAGGAGATACATATCTGGTCAGAATAAGAAATAAATACCCGGTTAGAATAGGAAATACGTATCCAGCCAGAATACGGAATATGTATCCAGCCAGAATATGAAATACGTATCCAGCCAGGATACAAAATACCTGTCAGCATATCGTCGATCACCCATCTCCCTCACTATCGCGTTCTCCCTACCATCCGAACGCCATGCACCACCATTCGCACATACTTCAAGAACCCTCACGACGTAGATTACAAAAAATCCGCTCCTTCCCAATACCATCCCCGCTTTCCTCGACACCACCCCAGCCCATTAAATCATCAAGACATCAAACACGAACATGGTCAGCAAAATCTTACACGACTTGAAACCCACTCTCACTTCTATCGTATGCCCCAAAATATACACATACCAGAAACACCTCACAGCTTCATTCCCCATCTTCCTAGATCCCTTCTTCACTCTCCTTCAGTCCTGCCGTTCCTGCTTCACCACTCCTGCATCACATACAAAACATCAACCCCAACAGTCAGATTCAAAAGCAACGCTTACCACGACAGATATCCTAGAAACTCCCTTACTTACCTCTCATCCATCCTACACACAATACAAACCATGATCCAAAAACCTTGCAATGAATAATAAAAGTCAGCAGTTCATATCTTCGCAAAACACATCCTGGCGCTCAATGAACTTACCTTCCGTCATCACCATTCCTGCATCATCTACACAACATCGGAATCAACCACAACAGTCAGACTCAAAACCAATCTTCCCTCGCAGCATACTTTCAGAACTCGCACACTTACCTTCGCTCCACACAATACACACCATGACTCAATAGGCTTCTAATGAATGAATATTGGATCAACAGCAACAGTCAGACTCAAAACCAACCTTCCCTCGCAGCATAATTTCAAAACTTCACGTACCTCTCTTCCATCCTCCGCTCAATACACACCATGAGTCAACAGGCTTCCAAGGAAAAATATCGCATCAACGGAAATAGTCAGACTCAAAACCCACGCTTCCCTCAATGCATACCCTCGAGGGTAGAGGATGGAACGAAGGTACGTGCGGGAATCTTGATCAAGATTCGCGAACGTACAAAGCAAAGGCGGTCAAAGAATATCAGTCGGTGATGAGGGCGGAGTGGAGCCTGCGGCGTCGACCGGACAGCTTTCTGCGTCCGCTTAAGTCTTGCTGTGCATACTCGAAATCATCGCCGGCAGTGAGATTGAGTATGGCCCAAGCCATGGTCTCTGAATCCCCGAACAATGAGATCCGGATCGAGAACAACGAATATAAACATATAATGATATATATGAGAATCCATTTGCCTTCCTTACATGATCCGTGGCATATCCGCTGTAAAGCACATTCAGATTCCACGAAGTTCGGAAATAAAAAAGTTTATTATTACAAATGAATTAATCGAAAATTCATCTCCCAGGGCGGTCGTTCGTCCTTCCATGCACACGTTTCCAGCACGCAATGTGATGTAACAGTTGGAAATGATTGAACTCTCGGTTAAATTCCACCGTTGGGATGCCAGTGTAGCAGGTAGAAAATCCGCTAGAGCGGCAAACCACCCGACAGGTGTCCCGAGCCTCGGTAGAGGAAGCGGTAGAGCAGATGAACCTTATAGGTACCCGGCGGGTAGTCTCGTGAGAGAGAAGGGATCGCTACCCGGAAGGGGTTGTGCGATTATAGCGCTCACGCGAGATGCGTATTAATGGAGCAAAATGACGTAATCCGTCGAGCTGTTGGCTAACCCTAAGGTTTTCCCGGACAGGGGTTGAACAATAGGTACGCGAACACTGTTCCTGTGGGTCGTAATTCCACTTGAGTTTACGTTACTCTAGAAACCGTGCCTACTGGCTATTCCAGTGGCAGTTTTATACTAAGTCTACTGTAAGCTAGGGTTAGTGGTTAGGAATAAATATCCAGTTAGTGACCAATCAGAACCCGATTACTGGCGCTCGCCTACCCGCGAGGTCATTGCCAATAGGCTTACATTGTAATGTATGGCTGATCAGCCTAAGTTAAAATTTGCCCCTTGTGGGGTCTTGGCCGGGGCCGATAGGCCCGGGTGGGGTTATTTGTCAGCCTTAGCTGGTCCTAAGTATAGGAAACACGCCAGTTGGCTGGTGCCTTCTGATTGGCACATCCCGTAAGTGGGTACCCAATAGGGAAGCGACACGGCTCGATCAGCGAGGACCGCCAGGCGGTACGACACGGCCCCCTCCTGAGAGATTTGTCGTCCCGACAAAATTTGATCAAATAAAATTACAATTTTTGGCTGTGGCCGTTGCATTGTGCAATTCAAAATTTTCCCGCGCGCGGCACGTGCACACTAAATGTGTTGTCCATCCGACTCTTCCCGAGTTCCGCCCGACCGTTTCCTATTGGAATCAATACCTGTTTCAGGTTCATCATCGTCCTAACGCAACACAGCGTATTCACCCCTTCGGTGTCCAACTGCATCCACGCATTCGCGTCCTTTCCATTATCCCTCAAAGGGTTTTTGCGTCCATCTGCTAAATAATTAGCCGCGTGATCGCACGAGCGGTGCCAATTCGAGGCTTGCATTCGCCGTTTCGGCCCATTGCCTCGCGATCCCCCTTCCTGGGTTGAATAGCGCAGCTCCCTCCCGGAGACTTAAGCCAATAGGCCACTTGTTCGTCCCGCTTCAGGGTTTTTATCAACGTCCGTCATCGCCTCTACTGGCTTTAGGATGACCCCTCGTGCTCCGATTCAATTCGAATCCTCTGAAGAGGAAGGAGACAATATGGGTTCGCCCAACCGTCCTACCACACGCTCCAGCGTTCGCCGTCCCACGACGCGCCACCAGGCTTTCTCCTCCCGCACCGGGGTTCCGCCTACACCGGCTAAGTCTTCGTCGACTTCAGCGCCACGCGTGCCGTCAGCCACCGCGGCTCAATCGCAAACGCGAACGCGTTCGACTGCCGCCAAAGGCACCGCTGATCCAGCGTCGCCTGCTGGCAAGGTTGTGAGTGCGCAAGCACGTTCCGAAGAGACGGTCCCCCCTACCAGGGCAAGCGCACAAGAGCACGACTCTGTTCCGGCTGAATCGCCTGCTTCCCCGAAGCCTTCCACCCCAGTGGCTAGTGTCAAAACGTCATCGGTTAATCCGCCGTCACGCGAAGGTGAGTCATCGAAGGCCGCCGGCCCGTCCCCAAAGGGAGCTATGCCGGCCGACACCGAGGAGGTGATAGAAGTCGTCGCCGAGGGAGGCGCTACGCCCAGGCCAACAAGGCAGCCGAACGTCAGGCCTTCGCCAAGTTCGCGTCCGATTACTTCTCTTCCTTCCGCCCCTGCGGCTCGTACCTCTTCTGGTCGTGACGCTTCAGCGAATCCCTATCAGGACTATGGTCGCCGCAACCAGCAAATACTGGCGGACGCTCGAAAGCGTAGAGAAGAAGAATTGCGCCGCGAGGCTGCTCGAGCAGAAGCCGAGAAGGCAGCAGCCGAAAAGGCTAATGCTCAACCTGTCGAGAAGGTCATAGACCCATATGCCTCTACTGGCAGAGTTACCCGGAGTGGGTCTGGTGCGGCTGCCGCCGATGCCTCTGTAGGCGTAAGACCGTCGGGCACCGCCCTAGTTGACCCTTACGCGGTTGCGTCTGCTCCAGCACCAGCTGTTCCGTCACACGACACTCCCCCTCGGGCACCTAAGCCGACTGCCAATTGGCGCTCCATGGGAGAATTCTACCCAGCCAATGCTGATGAACTGGTGGTATTCGACTCGCAAGCCTTGCCTTTCAGGCGTGAGCTCGCCGCTCCTTGGGAACACTACCCGTTTGCGCGACTCCCTCGTAGGGACTTTACGGATCGCCCGAGAAGCGAGTTACGTCGCGATATGCTTCTCATGAGCTCCCTCCGGGGTCAAAACCATCAGGTTCAAAACGAATGTTGGTCGGCGTATGCCCGTCTCCCCTCGAGTCGCCCTATGCGTCACTTCCGTGTCCCCCATACGCTATGTAGCGACAGGACTTTCCTGCTCCATCCCGGAGATGCGCTTTACGTCGAACGTATGAATCGTCGCTTGTTCCAAGAGGGATCATACCAAGGCTCCGTAGCGGATCTACCGATGGTTCGGTCACGCTGGTTTGCGTACCCTCCACGTCCCGATACGGGTAGCTATGAGCATCATATGCGTTTGCACGCTAGGGTTACTTCCCGAAGGATGGGGCGTCAGGTGACGGCGAATGATTATCGCGTGTTCGCGCACCGTCATGGTAGCTCTGCTGAGCCGGCCACTAGACCCATGAAGGTGTGAGAATCAAAATGGTCGCTTACCAGTGTTTACTAAAAATTGCGAGCTCACCAGATTATTTCTACTACTGGCGAGATGCGCCAACGGTGAGTCGGACAGCCTGTTCTTGGTTTGTCCAGACAGTCTGTCGTTGCCATCACCACCTGCCAATCTGGTACACGTGTGATTTCTATCATGCCATCGCCACGTGTACATATATCATAACATTTTTCCCAGTGCCAGGACCTCAACTCGTCCTAGCATTTCTAATTACTAATTTGAATTATGACAAACAAATTAAAACTTCTGAGGCTAGTTACTCCGTAATGGAGTGTCGTAAGAGCCCCGGAGAAGTTGCTACCCGACTAATTCGGTGACGCTGAATACAATGAGATAGGTTTCGGAGCGCTCAGAGCACTCCTTCATAGAGAAATCGAGAGTCAAAGTTTTCTCACGGAATTAGGCCTTCGAGGCCTATTCGCAGTGATTCAACACTCCCCCTCTTTGGCTTACTCGATTGATGACAGTGCTGACACACCCATAAGTTCTCGGAGCTTCATGAACTGAACGCGTTGCAGAGGCTTAGTCAGCAGGTCGGCTATCATTTCAGATGTTGGGCAGTAGTCAATTGCAAACATCTCCTTCAGTAGACAATCTCGGACGAAATGATATTGGATGTCGATATGTTTGGTTCGAGTTCCCGATGCGTCATTCTTGGCCATCTTGATTGAGCCTTGGTTATCGACATTGATGAGAATCGGATCTGCGGAGCTGTTCCCGCTGCCGAAACCAACTATATTGCTGAGCCAAATAGCCTCCTTTACAGCAGCACTCAGGGCCATGTATTCAGCCTCGGAGGAAGACTGAGCTACACAGCTTTGCTTGCGAGACTTCCAGCTCACAGCTGCGCCAGCCATCATGAAGACGTAGCCGCTGGTAGATTTCCGATTTATTGTGCAGCCTCCCCAATCTGAGTCGCTAAATCCTACCGGTGATAGATCCTCTGAGGCCTTGTAAAGTACCCCAAAACCTTTAGTACCTGAAACATATCGTAGAACGCGCTTCACAGCTACCCAGAGAGATTTGGTTGGAGTCTCGACGAACTGAGCAAGTCTTCCGACTGCAAACGCGATATCAGGACGAGTTCCCACAGCTAGATACATTAGGCTTCCAATGGCTTTGCGGTAGAGTGTGGAGTCAATTGCCTCTGTTTCGGTATCCCCAATCGAGATCTGAGCTTGCATTGGAGTTGTAACAGGGCTGGAGTTTTCCATTCCGAATCGTTCCAATACCTTTTCGGCGTATCGGGTTTGATTCAAGTGCAACAGCCCTCTGGAAGGGTCTCGTACAATTTCTAGTCCAAGGCACACTCGAGCTCTGCCACAGTCTTTCATCTCGAAGCGTTTGCAGAACTCTTCCTTTAGTTCGTCCAATAAGTCTCTGCTGCTAGAGGCCAGCAACAAATCATCCACGTAAAGTGCAATGATCATCATAGAATCCTTACTGTTCCTAACATAGAAGCATGGATCGTACGGGGAGCTCTGGAATGTGAGTTCAGATATGAGAAACTCGTCAATTTTAGCGTGCCACTGCCTTGGAGCCTGTTTGAGACCGTAAAGTGCTTTCTGAAGTTTACAGACATGGTTGGGATACGCTGGACTCACAAACCCCTCAGGCTGCTCCATGTATATTTCTTGTTCGAGGTCACCATAGAGAAAGGCTGTCTTCACATCCATCTGATCGCAGAAAAGATCGTGATGAACAGTCAGAGCGAAGAACATGCGTAGAGTGCAGAACTTGACAACAGGTGCGTATGTTTCGGCATAGTCAATGCCATATTTCTGCTCGAATCCTCGCGTTACGAGCCGAGCTTTATGCTTTATTGAGTGCTCTCCGTTGTCGTTGATGATATCTTTGCGTTTGAAGACCCATTTTGAAGAAAGAAGGTTGACAGCTTCACTGCGGGGGACCAGAATCCAAGTGCGATTTGCATGGAGAGAATCCATTTCGGATTGGATTGCTTCGATCCATAGACCTTTCTCCTCCCCCTTGGTCACCTCAGTGAAGGTGAGGAGGTGTTCTGGAGTGGAATCAGCCGCAGCAGAAACGATGGCAGTGGTTTTCCACCATTCACCCGGAGGTTTTCGAGCACGGGAAGATTTTCGAGGAGCATTCATAATGGAAACGTCAGGTCCTGAAGCAGATGTGGGTGGAGGAGATTGTGGCTGTGATGTGATATGTTCAGTAGAGGGACTTGAGGGTGGAGAGGGAGGAGAGTTCTTTTGTGTACGAGAACCTGGAGAGTTCTCAGATGTGTGGTTCTCAAAAGTCTCATAAGAGAAAGTGTCAAATTCTGTGTAGTCAGACTCCTTAGTCACCGTTTTCGATTTCGTCTCGTCGAAGATCACATCTCGAGACACTACTATTTTCTCATTTGTAAAGTCCCATAACTTGTATGCTTTCTGTGCTTCTGCGTACCCAAGCATTATCGCTTTGACTGAACGGTAGTCTAGCGTCTGTAGATGTTTATCTGGAATTTTATACCAGCAATTACTGCCGAACGTGCGCAAGTGCGCGATGTTTGGTTTTCGGCCGTGCCAGATTTCAAAAGGAGTCGTTCCAGATGGAAGAGAACGACTAGTAATTCGATTACGAATGTAGGCAGCACAAGAGAGTGCCTCTGCCCAGAACTCCAATGGAGTAGAGTTGTGATGAAGCATGGTTCGAATGTGATCCTTCAGAGTTCGATTCATACGTTCTGCTACGCCGTTCTGTTGTGGAGTGTATGCACAAGTCGTCTGCCGTTTGATGCCTTTCATTTCAAGGAAAGAGCAGAACTCATTGGAGAAATATTCTCCCCCTCCGTCGGAGCGTAATTGACGAAGTACTCGCCCTGTTTGTGTTTCAGCCAAACACAGAAATCGCTGGAATGCATCGAAGCAATCAGACTTCCGATGCAACGGATAGACAGTGAGCCAACGAGACTTGTCGTCAATGAAAGTAACGAAATATCGAGCTCCCCCTTTTGAGCGTGGTTCTATAGGCCCTGCTAGGTCTGTGTGAACTAAATCAAGTATCTCAAAGGCTCTCGTCAGAGAAGATTTCGGGATCGCTACACGAGGCATTTTACCGGTAACGCACCCTTCACACAGATGGGTTTTCGGGGATGAGTCGTTTTTGATTCTGAGTCCATTCACCGCGGAGATTTGTGCCATTCGAGATATTCCATTTTTGTCGAAGTGGCCTAATCGTTCATGCCATAGTTGCAGAGAAGCAACACAAGCAGATTCTATTCCAATATCCCTTTCTTTAATAGGAACATTGAGATCGATAGCATAGAGTCCGTTACGTTTGTGTCCGGTGGCTATCGCGCCTCCGTCTTTAGTTAAGATGACTCCATTGTTCGTAAACTGTACCGATATTCCACGAGCAGTGAGAGTACTCACTGATATGAGGGAAAAAATAAATGACGGAACATGAAGGACATCTTTAAGTAGGTAAACTCTTTCTTTCCCGTTTACTAGGATTGAAAGTTTAACATCGCCACATCCCACAGCTAGTGCAGTTGATTTGTCTCCTAGAGTCACACTGAAAGGTTTTAATTTCTTGTAGGAAACAAACATTGTTCGATCGAACGTCATATGAGAAGTAGCTGCGGAGTCGATGTACCAGGTAGATGCGATGTGTATCTCCTTGAGCGACTCAGAATATGATGAGAGTAGACAAACATACTCTTTTCCTTCATCATCTTTGTTCTGTTCAGTGTCCATCGCTACGGCAGCCATAGAGGTTAAGTTCGACTCTCGTTGAGATATGTGAGCAGAAGTGCGAGGTTTGTTCGAGCGGGAGCGGGGAGGTCGGCCATACTTCTGCCAACAATACGGCTCTGTATGGTTCGTACGCCCACAGTGGGTACATTTCTTCCTGTTGATGTTTCCAGAAGGCTTTCCACTTGTGGAAACCAAAGCAGCTGTATCCGAAGACGACCCTCGAGGTTTCTGGATCGCAGCTCGACGCTCCTCTTGGAGAAGGAGACTGCGTACTTTGTCGAACGTAAAGGTGGGGTCCTCATCCCCGATAGCATCAAGAGCAGTAATAAGCGTTTGGAAAGACGAGGGAAGTCCATTGAGAACAGCCATGGCCATTTCTTTATCGTCAATGTTGACACCCATGGAGGTCAATACTGTTGCCATTTGTCGAACCCGGTTGATATAAACCAGCATTTGCTCACCTGGTCTCATCGTAGCAGTATAGAAGTCCCGCCTCGCGGCTAGTTTGTTGAGCAATGTATGCCTTTGATGCACGTTACAAATCTCTTGCCACATTTCTAGAGCAGTAGTGGTGTGTGTAACATTCTTGAGCATCTCGTCGGACAACGTGATTCCGATGGCCATTCGGGCAGTTTTATCCTTCCGTAGCCATTTCGAAAGCTCTTCTGGGTCTGTAGGGCGAGGAGGACAAAGTTCCGAGTCAATCATTTCGTCTACCTCTCGATGACCGAGGATGAGTTCCATCTTTTGTTTCCATGAATGGAAGTTGGAGTAGTCCAGCTTCTCTATTCGGATCCCAGATGTATTGCTCTCCATCGCTCTTTAATATATTTTATCTGTTCGACCTTTCCCAAGTAGACGACTGATAGTCGTCGAGGACCAAGCTGGGGTCTATAGGATAGAAACTTCTAGCTAAGAGCGAAGAAAGAAGGAGAACAAGTGAACAAGGTTTATGGATGCGAAATCAGCTAGATTCCTAGAGTATAGAAACGAAATTATCTAATCGGAAGTGGAGGAAGAAGCTTTAGAAGCTTTGGAGATTTTGAGTGCCTTCTCAATTCCTAGATGGCGACGGCCGCGGAGGTGGTTGTCGAATTCACTTTTCGTGCGGACGATGACTCCACACGGTCGGCAAACCTTTAGACCTCCTTCTTTAAGACGTTCGACTGTCTTTTTATGTCTTGCGCCGTTGTAATGAGCGACCCTCGACTCGGCAGAATTGAGATAAACGTTGCAATCTTTGCACCTAGAGCGATTCGCGTCCTTGTGCGCAGCGTACTTCGTCTTGTTATCTCTCCTCTCGGCAATGCTATAAGCCTTCCGGAAGACGCGATCGCGGAGAGATTCTCCTTCCCGGCGAAGCCTTGGACGAGGTTCTTCAAGTCGTGGCTGAACACGATCTTCTTCGTCACTGCTAGACACTGCAGGAGAAGTAAAGGCGAAAGGTTAGGAGTTATACCGATCTTACTAAGGTCTAAACCTTGAAAATGACCGAAAGATGAAAGGTATTAACGTACTTTTGATAGAGTTGATGAGACGAAAACCAATGTATTTTAGTTGATGTGTAGTGAAGGCTATAATGCTATACCGATCAGGACAAGGTTGCTGACTTACAAGAGCAGAACCGAGTTGAGAAAGGTTTAGACGAGCCAAGATAGAAGCAGCCGGTAGATCCAATAGGTTGGGCAAAAACAGCCCAGTTGCTCAGTCGTTAATACTGTGCAGACCAAGAATTATTGGTCGTGCGTTCGAGTCCCCAACGGAACGCCGTATTACTTTTTTCTTTGAGTTGCCTCAAGTGTCTTGAGATATTCCAAGTATGTCGCAAACTGCCAGGATGTCACCTGTAGTGATGACACAGTGTCAATGTGACAGTTATAGTTGACAATTGATGTCAAGATGACAGAAAAGTTTTGTCCGGAGTGCGCCGAGCGGAGCGAGGCGTACAGGCGCCGGGGAGCGAGGCGTACAGGCGCCGGGGAGCGAGGCGTACAGGCGCCGGGGAGCGAGGCGGAGTGCAACGCGCAGAAAGAAACGAGTAAGAACGCGCGGGAAGAATGGGCAATACGAGCGAGCGAGCGAGAGGAGAAGCACGCAACGAGCGGAGAGCGTGGGTACCGAGTAACGCAAAATGAACGAGGAGCGAGGGCTGCTGGAAATATATGTTCGCGCGCGCCGGCGAAATTACTCACCACTGCGCCAAAATAAAATTGAAACGACCACGAAAGCGTGCTGGGCCCATAACCTGTGAGAATCAAAATGGTCGCTTACCAGTGTTTACTAAAAATTGCGAGCTCACCAGATTATTTCTACTACTGGCGAGATGCGCCAACGGTGAGTCGGACAGCCTGTTCTTGGTTTGTCCAGACAGTCTGTCGTGGCCATGACCACCTGCCAATCTGGTACACGTGTGATTTCTATCATGCCATCGCCACGTGTACATATATCATAACATTTTTCCCAGTGCCAGGACCTCAACTCGTCCTAGCATTTCTAATTACTAATTTGAATTATGACAAACAAATTAAAACTTCTGAGGCTAGTTACTCCGTAATGGAGTGTCGTAAGAGCCCCGGAGAAGTTGCTACCCGACTAATTCGGTGACGCTGAATACAATGAGATAGGTTTCGGAGCGCTCAGAGCACTCCTTCATAGAGAAATCGAGAGTCAAAGTTTTCTCACGGAATTAGGCCTTCGAGGCCTATTCGCAGTGATTCAACAGAAGGTAGCTAGGGAAGCTTTGGACCCGCTATGGGATGATCCCACTTGGGAAGGCAAGTCATCTCCACCGATGTGTTTGCCTGTTGCCGACCCTCCGTTGCTGGTGTATTTCCACAATTCCGCTCTTCGCGACGCGCCCGAATGGCGAATGGACAGGTTCCGATCGTACCTCGAGTTGGAGAGGGATATCCTTATAGGGATCGAGTTGGCTCGTACCGCCGAGACGCGGGGCTTTGTGCCGGTGATGGCGGAGGAACTCCTCAATAGGGTGAGCAGTACTTGGTACGATATCCCGAAGGTTCCGGTGTCGGACGTGGTCCCCTATAGTCGGGAGTTACCTGGTTCGGTAGTGCGTCGGTTGCTGAAGGTGGCCCTTGGGGGTGATGATTATCCGCAGGAATTGGTCAGTACCAACATCACGGGAGTGGCACCGGAGAAGGTGGTTATCTACAGGACTGTTGACTTGCCGGTGAGGGCGTTACGTATTAACGTGTTAAACCATCGAGATGGTACAGTCGCAGAGCTGCCGCCTTATCGCAGAGATGGTGAGTTCACCGAAGATGGGTATTACGGCGTGGAGCCTGACAGGTATTCCGACGGTCACCCCGACTCTTACAAATATCAGCCTGTGGCGAGTCATTTGTGCCGCGTCCGTGGTGGACGGCCGCTGAGGCGGGAGGCCCAGCTGGGTGTTCGCCTTACGCAGGACGGAGCTTCGCTCCTGTTGCTTCCTTACCACCCGGTGGTGCTGATGACTTGTACGAAAGTCAGGTCCCGGTGACCGTCGCGCCTACCGCGCCAACCCCTCAGCCTACAGCTGCCCCTTCATCCCAAGTGGGTCCCGCCATGGAGGCGCTTCTGACATCCGACCAAGGCTCTGAGCCATCCGTGAACGGTGATGATGTAGTCACGCGTCAGCCTCCTGCTGTTGATATCCTACGTGGGGAATTGTCGAGTCGCGAATTGCTATCGATTCCGCATGTGCGGCGGTTGGCCGATGATCTCGGGGATGGTACGGTGGCTTCCATTTTTTGCCTCTGCCAATGGGCGTTACATCGTAAGATCCGCGTTGGATGGACTCGCATTGTCGTGCATCACGTTAGCTGCTCGCTATAAGCAAGGACGCGAACAGCGTAACATCGCCCGAGAGCGTCGCCGCACAGCGGATAGGGAGGTTGAGGCCGCACGCCTGGAGGCAGCAGAATTGCGAACCCGGGTTGGGGAATTAGAAGGTGAGTTGGAGGACGCTAGGCGTCTACTGCAGCAAGCAGTTATTCCCGAAGAGGGTGGCGAGGAGGCCGTTCAGCCTGGTTACTCGCGTCGTCGCGCTAGGTCTCCCGATGAGGGTCTTCCCGAACGCAACGTGCGTACTCGTTTTCATTCCCCCGTGGGTGCTGCGGATGCTAGTAATCCTTTACTTGCGCGTCTTGATGCCCGGCTAGGGTCGCCTGAGTCGCCAGATGTTTCTCCGCCTCCCGCGTCCATCCCAGCAGTTGGGTTATCCGCCTCTGCGGTTGCGTCTTCGCATGGCCCTGTGCCTGCCCGTCGTCGGGGTTCTAGTGCAGTTTCCGCAACGCGGTTTGCGTCGTAATCCTACCTTCGCAAGGGTTGCACCCCGCCATCCTCGTCCTTCGACGAATGTACGCGCTCCTGCCCCTACGGCACCATCTGCCTCTCATCGGCCTCGGCCTTCTAGCCATTATCGTCGCTAAGGACTGGCAATTGCCTTTGGGAGAATAACCTCTAACGGTAGTTTGAACACGCTTTTGCGTTGCGCCATTGTTCATCAGGTAGTCCTGAGGCACCTCTGAGGTACATTAAAGATGCATCATCACGCTGACGTGCGGATTTGTTTGTTGAGACCCCTTTTTTGCCAATTTTTCATTTCCTGAAAATCTTAATTTCCGCAATGGCTCCGGTTGGCGGTGATAAAGTGCGCCCTTTTTGGCTTGAACTCCGAGGTTTGGTAGCTCCACCCAGTGGGTACCTTGTTAGGTTCTTATCCCTGTGGGGTTACGCATCTTCTTCCTCTCTTGGGTTTGCGCGTGCGCGCTCGGCGTGGTTGCCTGTCACCTTCGCGGTGTTTTGTCTTCGACGGAAGTACCTTGATGCCCATTCAGGGGGACGTTCGCGCGTTGCGTCCATGTCGGCTTTCGGTAGCCATACCACTTCACCAGGAACCATTGTTCCCCGTCGTCGTCAGTGACGTAATCTAGGAGATCATCGATGGGATTTCCTCTCTGAGGTTGCGCGTTCGGCGTCGCTACTTCCCTCTGGGGTTTCCTTCGTCCCTTCAGGGAGAGCTACTCGTTCCGAGTTCGGCTGCGTGCCCTGTGGCGGTCTCTTGTTCCCCATTGGGGGTGGCTTCCAAAGACCTTACGGGGTTTGCCGTGGTTATCTTCTTCTCGCACTTGAGCGAGTGTGTCGACCCGGTTAGGGTTTTGCAAATGGGCGGGTGCTTGACTTGCTTGG